>CM076583.1:1158787167-1159268350 GCA_034641835.2 Pinus albicaulis | reverse complement strand
GGGGTTGTTGTATAGCACAACACCTACCAGGAACACCTTATGCTAAACAGCACCTGCAATCTCTGCTAAATAGCCCAAGAAAGCATTGGAATGTCACATGACAATTCCATATCTAAAAAGATCTTTACATCAAGAATAATTAGCATGCCCTCATCCTTGCCTTCATCTTATTTATATAACATTTAAGCCTTCCCAATCCTTGGCCCTTATCTAGACTGTGATTTCACATGTGTACAAGATCCTCCAAGTTGGACTGCATTATTTGACCAATTCAACCATCATGTCTAGGTGCAATGTACACCTTCCATCAAGTGTGCCTTGTTTGCACAACATCCTCCATCACTTTATCATTGAAGTCCCATGATCTTTAAAATATTCAAGATCTTAGTTGAATGAATCATCCCTCTGTTTGATCCCTTCAAGATCTTAGTTGAATGTGTCAACCTCCATGATCTATCTCATTAATGAGGCAGATTCTCCAATTTCATTCACATTTATAGTTGCTCAACTACCTTCTTATGTAGATCTAGGCTAAAAGTGGATATTTATTCATATTGAGGATTGTGGGTCCCTCATCCCTTTTATTTACTTAATTCATTAAGAAAATCAAGGACTCTAATATTCCAAACATGATGTGAAAATTTGGGAATATTACATCGGGGACGAGGGACCAATCTATTATAACTATAGAGAAGTAGGACACTTTGCCAGGGATTGTCTAAACCCTACAAAGTAGTCTTGCCGGTATTGCAGATAGCTAGACCATGCGATTGAAGATTGTCCAATATTAATAGTAAAGATGCAGGAGAAGTAGTCGACACCTACACAGAATGTGCAGAGGGTTAAGGCTGAACTGTGGGACAAGGATCCAAGTGTAAATGTCGTAATGCGTAGTGGGATGGCCATCGGGGGGCATGGGGAGAAGACGAAAATTGAGCCTTTGATCTGACAAGAAGTTATCAAACAGGAAGGTTTGGATCTAAAAAAGGAGAAGGAAACATTTGTCGCAACCCGCAAATACTTTTCTGAGGTGGAGGCACCTACTTCGCAGCCGCTTGAAGACCTCAAGGTAGATGAGGAGGTCAAACCATTTTTACAGGCATCTATGAAGTTATTATGCAACCCAAAGGCTGTGGATAATCTTCAGGCATTAATAGATAGCTGCGCAGCATGACCTAGCCTCCCTCCAGAAGTCAAGGACATACACAAACTCTATAGATATAAGAAACGAACTAGTAGGGAGATGCAGTTGACTGCATAGATTGGTGATTATGAGATGGATCAGGTTATTTTGGACCTAGGATTAGATGCGACTGTATTACCTAAAAATACTTGGAAATGAATGGGGGAGCCTAATTTGGAATGGCCCACTATCCAGTTGTGTATGGCCAATCAACAGAAGATCATACCCTTGGGGAGATTATCGAAGATTGTGGTGGATATCGCAGGGGTCAAGGTCTGGGCTGATTTTGAAGTAATTTAGATTGTAGAAGATGCAGACCCCTACCCTGTGCTCCTAAGCTTGGATTGGGCCATCGATATGGGGGGCATTATTAACCTAAAGAAGAGAAGCATGGTATTCGAAAATAATTGTGTAAGGGTAATAGTACCATCAGATCTTGCGGAAGGCGAACGATACACAGAACCAATGTGCGACGAAGAGGATTTGGATCACATCTATAAGTTGACTGTGCAAGATGAAGATTGGATCAACCCCACGGCGGAGGAAGTACTCTACTGGGAAAAGGATAGTGAATGTTTCTTCAGCTCTGATGGGGAGATAGAGAATTTGAAAAATCGGTTACATGATGTCTCTGTGCTGTGATGTCTTCAGTTCACAAAGAAATTCTGTTGCATCTCCTCAGAGGTAAGAGATATACCTTATTTCGATGGTTCTGGTAACGTTAGGGAATTTTTCGAGAATTTGAAGTTGAGGTTCCCAGGGAACGAAGGTTATGGGCCCTTAACCTAGCTATGTGTGCAACCCCTGCACAATAGTGGGAGATGCATAAGGAATCATTCCCGGAGTGAGAGGATTGTCGAGGCATGATGCTCCTGTAATTTGAGACACCGACAGAGGTATAGGTCAAGTTGTTCCTTGGCCTAGGGGATCTGCGCGAACATGTGGTTGCATGGATGGAGGTGTGGGGTGACCAAACTATAGAAGAGTGGGTTCACTTATTCACTCATGTGTTGGGTCTGATCCCTACTACCTGGTACCTGGATGCAGAGCTACATCAACGCACTCGCCACTGGTAAAATCTAAAGAATGAATTTATAGGAACATTCAGACTCATAGGGGGTTCCAAGGCACTTGAAGAAGCTCTGTAGGACATATATACATTCTTGTTTGGAAAGACCGACTCTTCTGTAGTATTTGGGACACCGACATGGGAAACACAGATGCAGGATATTTTCAACTACCACAGCTGAAAGAGAGGAAGGTGAAGATGATCCGCAGTCTGTCTCTATCCCAGAGTCGGAAGGGGAGCGCGTCATTGAAGGACCTCCACTGAAAGAAGTGGATGTCACTAAGCCTCTCAAGCTGCGTGAAGTAAACATTGGGACAAAATAACACCCTAAGTTAGCTAAGATTGGGGACTACTGGGATGAGAATACAGTAGCCAAAGTAGCTGAATTACTTACAGAATATCAGAACTTGTTCCCTACAAAGTTTTCTGAGCTTAAGGGGATCACAAAGGACTTAGGGGTCATGCATATCACTCTTAAACCCGATGTGCGGCCCATAAAGCAACGACCTTATAGGTTGAACCCCAAGTATAAGCAGAAGGTCAAGGATGAGCTAGATAAAATGTTTGCTACAGGTATCATTAAACCAATTGAATAGTCAAATTGGGTCAGTCCAATGGTGGTTCAGGAGAAATAAACTAAGGGGGAGATTCAGATCTGCGTGGACTTGCACAAGTTGAATGATGCCTGTGTTCATGATCCATTCCTGACACCCTTCTCAAATGAAATCTTAGACAGCATGGGAGGACATCAAGTATACTCCTTCACGGATGGATTCTCAGGATACCATCAGATCAAAATTTCACCTAAGGACTGCAGCAAGACCACGTTCGCCACTTAGTGGGGATCATTTTAGTACACTGTCATGCCATTTGGACTCAAAAATTCCCCTGCTATCTTCTCACCAGTCATTGTCGCAATGTTAAAATAATTCATTCACAAGTTCCTCGAGGTGTATTTCGATGATTGGACTGTCTTTGGCCTAGTAAAAGCACACATATCAAACCTGTGCATGATGTTGGATGCCTGCCAAAAACACCAGATTTCCCTAAATATCAAGAAGTGTATCTTTTGCGTACCCTTCAGAATCTTGCTCGGCCATATAGTTTGTCGGCAAGGACTAATGGCACATCCTACCAAAATCGAAGTTATCATAAAATTTCTTGTACCAACCATGGAGAAACAACTGCGATCGATCCTTGGACACACGAGCTACTACAGGAAATTTATTCAGGGCTATGCGGTGATTACTGCCCCTATGGAAAAATTGCTCAAGAAGGATGTTTCGCTCTTTTGTAATGATGAATGTCAACAAAGCTTCAAGTTACTTAATGAAAAGATTGTCTCGTCACCTATTCTCATCTTTCCAGATTGGGAGAAGGTATTTCATGTTCATGTCGATGTGTTGAGCATTGCTCTCGGGGTTGTCCTTACGTATCTAGGAGAAGGAGATATCTACCATTCAGTTTCCTTTGCAAGTAGGAATCTCTTTGGTGCGAAACACAACTATTCCACCACAGAGCAAGAGGGATTGGCCATGGTCTACGCGTTGTAGAAATATCGGCACTACTTGTTAGGAGGACGCTTCAAAATGTTCATAGACCATTCAACTCTGAAGTACCTGGTCAATAAGCTTGTGTTTGGGGGGAAAATATGCTGATGGATACTGCTATTTCAGGAGTATGACTCTGAAATCATCGTCAAGATGGGAAAGTTGAATGCTGGGCCGAACCACTTGTCTTGAATAGAGAGTGGTGAGGAGTCAACTGACCTGGAAGCCAAATTGCCTGATGCGTAGCTATTTTCTATTAAGGTAGTATATGCACACTTCACTGATATCATTCAGTTCTTGACTACTAGGATGGCACCTCCAGAGTAATTTTTATAGCTAGAGAAAGAGTTAGTCACCCGGGCAGCAGACTTTACCATCATCACAGGTCAATTATATAAGATGGAGGTAGATGAAGTATTGCGATGATATGTTTTGGAGCACGAAAGGAATGTTATCTTGGCAGAGGCTCATGACAGAGTAGCAGGAGGTCACTACGAAGGGAAAGCAATGGCGAAAAATATCTTGAGGGCTGGGTTATGGTGGCCAACCCTGCATAGTGACGCCCACGACTATTGTAAAGCCTGCGATACATGCCAATGAACAGGAAGGTCATCCCGTAGAGATGAAATGACCCTTCAACCACAAATGGCTCTACAATAATTTGATAAATGGGCTATCGATTTCATCGAGCCTATCAACCCACCATGGAAGAAGATGGGTGTGCACTACATTATTACAACCACTGATTATGTAACCAGGTGTGCGGAAGCGTAAGTAGTAAAGGATTGTACTGCGGATACCACTGTGCACTTCATATTTAAACAAATATTGACCAAATTTGGATTTTCGAAGATTCTCAGGAGTCACAGAGGTACGCACTTTGTTAATGAAACAATCCAAGCTTTGACTGAGAAGTTCTGGATCCATCATGCGAAGAGCACACCATATCACCCCCAGGCCAATGACACAGTTGAAGCTTCTAATAAAATCTTGGAGAAATAACAAAGGTATGCAATGTTGATCGTAGCGATTGGGATGTGCGCATCCCATCTGTCCTCTAGGCCTATTGAACAACCTGCAATAAGTTAACAGGAAAAACCCCATTCAGGATGGTTTATGTTAAAGAAGTCGTTATGCCCATGGAGTATATTGTTACTAGTTTGCGTATGGATTTGGAGGAAGATCGTTTTATTGCAAACTTCTATCAGCAAGTCTAGAAGGCCCGACAATTAATCCTAGCATGATCGACACATTCACCAGAAGACATTCATAGAAGGAGAATTGGTCCTCTTATACGATAGCCAGTTTTCAAAGCATCCCAGGAAGTTCTGGCAGCATTGGCCCTGTCCCTACACAGTTAGGGAGATCACATATGGAGGAGCAGTTAGGCTAGCTACCCTGCACGATGATATGCTCCCAGGCTACATCAATGGTAGCTAGCTCAAATTGTATTGGATCAAATGACTCTATGGCCAGAGTAGCCATACAAGCGCAGCTGGAGGCCCCACCACCACAGTGACTTAGGACAAGTCACAAGATTGTGTTGGGGGACTGTTAGAACAGGGTCTCCTACAAAATTGTGAATCTGGTCCATTTTGTATATTTTTTATTATATTTAGTCTAATGCAGGGGTTTTGGGGTGGGTCAAAGCCCCTAATGCATTGTAAACGGGTCAAGGGTAACATTGGATGCGTAGGCTAAAGTAGTATAAGTAGTTGAACCTTTTTTGAGTTGAAGGGGAAGAAAATGAACTAAGATTGGTGAAAATCGTGAATTAGTAGATATGTTTTGGGTTTTTTGGGGAAAGGACTCCTGCTGGTTGTGTACGCAGAGATCCTCAATTCTACTTTGTGCAGACCATGCTGCTGTGTGCACAGGTTGGGTTTTGGGTATTGTACAAGGATCTAAAGGATTAATGAAAGAGGAATGTTGTTGGAATATCTGAATCTGTTAATGAAACTCTATGATATCTGTTATGTTACGCATGATTTTATGTTGAGCTCCGAAAGTAACTATGTTAATTGCTTATGCTGCATTGACTATTGATGTGAATTTTTCTGTCATAATTTATGCAAGAATAGCTGCGGTAGTTGATTTATTACCCTATATCTGTTTTCTACTGTGAATATAAGTGGTATTGCACGCGTGGATGCGAAGGGACCAATAGATCTAAGTTTTGTAATATGTGATCTAATATTTGTGAAGTCGAACATAGCTCTACCTGACTTACCTACCCTCTCCCAGGGTGCAGAAACTTGGTTCCAGCACCCTCCCATACTGCTTCAGGTGAGACTTTGGCGTGCGCAAGTAGGTCACTGCCGAAAGGGCCAGTAGTATAGGGGTTTGTTGGAAAACCTTAACCTCCAACCCTCGGTCATGACCCCTCAAGCCAACAGGAGTGCAAGTCTAGGCCTGCGCAAAGGTCCAGCTGCATCTAGCAAAGTTTCCACATGATTCACTGCAGGTTCTACATAGCTCATTGTTTCTGTGGTATCAGAGCAAGATATTTTTCTCAGCCTGTGGAATTCAAGCCAAAGTGCTATAAAATAAAGAGCAAGGTCAGAATGATGGAAAGGATGAGCTTGCTCTCATCACTTTTTAGATCTAGGAAGAACTTCTCCAAGGAGGTTAAACAAGAAGAAGAGAAAGGGAGCAGTGAAAATTTTAGCGAGTTTCAAGAGGAGGAAGAGCCATGAACTTCCTATGATCAGAAGAGGAGACCAGTGTTGCAGAGAGCTCCAAAGGATTGGAACATATCCTTTCCTTTTGACAAGGAGGAAAAATTATCGGAAGATGGATAACACTTGGATCACATGATTCTAAGTGAATACCTTGTTGAGTACAAATCTCAACCTAGAGCCTTCAAGGAGACTCTAGCTTTCCCTGAGTTCATCCATTTGGAGGAAGAAAGAAGACCTTGTGGCCAAGGAAGGATCAAGGGAAATAGGTTTCTATTGTCTACTTTTGATGGGTCACCTATAGTAAGGGTTTGGGCAAGGAAACTAGATGCATTCTTCCTATTACATTCGGTGGTAGAAAGGGAGGCTGTAGAGATTGTAGCGTTGCACCTACAGGGTGAAGCAAAAATTTGGTGGTTCAGACATTTGAGCCATGCAAGAGTGGTTATTTTTGTTGAGTTTACTCGAAGGTTGATTGGGAAATTTGGTGAAAAATCAAAGGAGAAGAGGCCCTCGCCACCATTGGGGGAAACTTGTACCAGTGTTGTCACAACTAGGGAGGAGCAGCCCTCAGCATCTTCAGTTGGAGGAGCTAACTCATTGGAGGAAGAAGCCATTATATCCATACAAGATACTTCCAAATTTCATCAAGGTATGCCTAAATTTTCATCTCCTATTGTTTCAGCAAATCATATGGAGGACTACAACTCAAGAACTGGATGGAGATGGTTGTAGATGATGCACAAGCTGAAAAAACCTCCTCCAATGGATCTTCCAAGTGAAAGGCTGATCCTAACACTGAATATCTCACTCTCCAAACAAACACTACAACCATCACTGCAGATGATGTCTGAAAATAACACAGTCAAGGAGAGGGTATGCACTGTAGATGATGGAAAATGGTTGTCCTGGTGCCAAATATGGTGAAATCAACCCAGATACTTCCTTACTGGTCCTCCAAAGGAAAGAAGGCTTCCTCCTCTGAAAAATAAGCTCCGAAAGTGGTGTTCAGTAACCTCCACTGCAACACCCTGCAACATAACCCAGCTCTAAATAGAAATTGCGCTGTAGTTGAAGGAGGATTCTTGGCCTCAAGCCTGAATGTGGAGAAATGAAGAGAAATACTCCTCCAAGAGGCCTCTCAAGGAAGGAGAAGGAATTCCTAAACAGTAATTCCTTGTGCTAAGCAGCACAACAACTCTGGTAAACAGCAAGAGAATGCACAAAGTCTAAACAGACCAAGAAAGAGGATTTTACTTCATTATACATCAGGCTTTAAGTTCCATCTCCTTTCCCTACTTTTGCAGAACACTCATATTCAGAAATTGTAGATTTCTGAAGATCAGTTTGGAAGGAGGAAGTTGTCTTCAGTACTTTAGCTTGAGAACTGGTGAGGGTTTATTCCTATCACCTTGGGCTTAAATATCAGCTTCCCAGAGCTTCATTGTAGATCAGGCATCAGGCCAAAAGTTATTGACCTCCCAGCAGCAGTACTTCCTTCAGGAATTACGCTATCTATCTTGCAGATCTAAAGGGAGGAAGGAAGTTGCTAGTATTTAAGCTAGAAATCCTATGAGGGATCATCCCCTCACATTTCCATCAATATTTCCATAATATTGGAGCTTATTGCATCATTTTTCAGCAGGTAGAAGGCCTCTCTTTCCCTCACAATGCAGTTTCTAGAGGTATTTTTGTTGCAGCAGCTACAATCATCATTGGAGGATTGAGAAGCTAGATCTAGAGCTTCTAGCTCATAGATCTGATTTGATATCATATTTCAGACATCTATTTGTCAGATCTAGCTTCAGATCTATATTTCCCAGCAGATCAAGGATCAAATCCCAGGGAGGTGATTTTCCAAAGTTGCAGATCTGGAAAATACTTTCTAGGTTATCTTGGGAATCCATCACATTGGCCAGATCTTGAATCTTGGCATCATTTGAGCTCCAGATTTGAGTAGATATGCATTTTCCTATTTAGCCTACAACTATATGTTCATAATATGCTGAAAGGAAAGCACAGTATTTGCTTTAGTGCCTCTCCAGTTATGTTGTACCTGTTGTAGCATGCTTTCTAGGTGATTCTAGACCAACATTTTGGCTAGATCTACTCACATTTTGTACATTGTGTAACTAATTATTCTCCAATCTAATAAAATGGCTCATCATCTCTATAAATTCTGATGTTGTCTTAAGATTTATTGTTTATCTTGTTGTCATTTTTTATATTGTGTGAAGTATTACTGCATTCTCCCTTTTGGGATATTACAGTGGTATCAGAGCATGACCTTTGGCTCAGCTTGTGGACACTTCATCTTTTTCATCTAAAGAAGAAACAGATAGATGAGATCTATCATGGAGGAAGAAAATTCTGCCACTCATTCCTATAGATATATGTAAGATCTCTCCAAGGAGGTCTATCAAATGAAAGAGGAAAGGTAGAAAGAAGATCCAAGAAGAAGATGTGATGAGGAAGGCCCCAACACTTCGTATCAACAAAGAAGAAAACTGGAGAACCCTAGATCTCCTCATAGATCCACTATACCCACTTTCTTTGAAGAAGGTGAAGGGTGTAGAAATGAAGGAAGGAATGAACCTGAGACTCATGAGACACTCAGTCTATATCTTGAAGAGTAAAAAGCACAGTCTAGAGAATTCAAGGAGAAGCTAACTCTCCAACAATTCTTCAAGATCAAAGAAGAAAGAGGATCCTATAGCAGCAATAGAAGAAAGAGGCATAATAGATTCTATTTACCTACATTTTATGGGTCTTTCTCAAGCACTGTTAAGGCTTGGAGGAGAGAGTTAGATACATTTTTCAGACTACATCCTATAGCTGAAGAAGAGGCTGTCCAAATTGCAACACTTCACCTTTCAGATGAAGCCAATAATTGGTGGTTTTGTCACATCGAACATGCAAAGGTGAATAAATATTCAAATTTATTTCACAAGTTGAGAAATAAGTTTGATGTGAAGAAGATAGAGATGCTCTACAAAGATACATGTCCTAAGGAGGAGGCTGTCAATCTCGACACTTTGGACAAGAAGTCACTACATTGACCACCAACTACAGAAGTACTTGCATCCGAAGAGGAGACTCTTGCATCTTTGCAATATGGTCTTGAGCTCTTGACATATGGAGTCCCATGCATGGTTTAGGAGACACATGAGGAAGAGGAGGAAGTTTCTAGCGCTGGTACACTTGGAGAAGAGCAACCATCACTCTTACCAGCAGTTGGAGGCACTATTGTCCCGGTTGGAGGAACTCTTGTGTTCTGTCAAGAGGTTCGCTCATATCAGTTGATCCAAGGTATGCATACAAATTCACCACCTATTGTTTTAGTATATCTTATTGAAACTTATGGGACTATGCCATCAGGGCCAATGCATAGCCAAGGGTTAGAACATAGTGCTGATTTGGAGCCGTAACATATCACAGTGCAGAGGAAACTTGATCTAATCAAGGAGGAGATGTAAAGCTATCCTATTTTTTCATGGATGAACTACATTCAACCTCTTGAGTTGAGGTGTATAATTTCAGAAGGATGGATAAGCATAATCCTTTGTACAATGACTGGTTATGAGATCAATGTTGTACCTTTCTTTGAGACAATTTATGTATCACCTTGCAGGCCTACAACGCTGACACTTAGAAGTAGTGATAATGATGAGGCCCCATTATTCTTGGAGCATTCTGAAGGTAGCTTCACTCATGAAGCAATGGAGGACAAGATGATGAATGGAAGACATCTAGATACGAGAAACCTTTTCTCCTTTCTTGATGACACTTTCTCAATGAGCATCTCACAGCTCAAAGAGAGACTTATACCTACAGCAAATCCAGAACCTCGGTGGTTTTGGAAGGCCATGGATGAGAAGAAGGTCTCATTAAGAGATTTCATTGGAGGTGCACTTCAAAATTTCATGTAGTGCAAGGTTCTTCATCACTTTGGGGAAGATGGTATTCTACAAAGGGAGGATACCATGATTATGCAACACATCACTCATCTTCCATATTGCGGTGACTGGATGAGGAGAATAAGAAAGGGGTTGCATGACCACTTGCAAATTTATATGGGCCAGCAAGCTTGGTTACGTTGGTTTCCCTTGGATGGTTATTGTCACTGCCCCAAGGCTCATATTTGTTTGATCCATGCCTTGAATAACACTTATGAAATGAAGAAGGAGACATGGTTGCGCTCGCTACTCTTGGGTGAGTATGGTTACCACCCAATAGCTCATAATTTTCTTATTCATGCCTTGTTTATCAATGATAGAATGAAGCAAATGAAGGCATGTTCATTTTGGTTTCACTTGAGAGAGTTTGGCCACCACATGAAATCTCCTATGTCTATGTGTTTTGTATTGGGTAAATCTTGGCATGATGCTCTCATGATGTGAATTGATGATGTTTATTTTTATTGGGCTGATGTGACATTCCATATGTCCATTAGTATGTTTTTGCTTCATGATGCACATGAGGAGGAGAGAAAGCAACAAGATATCTTGTTGCTTTGGTTGCTTTTGGGGTAGTTTGTCTTTTCCATATTACATGGAGGAGATGCAGTGTTATCTCAAAATCAGACCCTGATAAGTTGCTATTCAAGGAGACCCTAAGTAACTATTTCAAACCAAACTTTTAGTTGAGGCTTAGCCTCCACAATCTAAGAGGGCTCTCTCAATAGGTTAATGATTTAAAAATAAAGATCAAATGGCTAACTCTGTGAATAAACTGAATAATTTGAATAATTGGTTGTACTATTAATCAACAAACATATATTCAGTAAATGGAGTCAAATGTGCTTTCACAAAACATAAAGATCAGTTTCATATGGAAGTCAGGGTATTTCAGGGTTTAAATGCATCAATAGAACAGTATGACAGAGGATAAACATAGTTCAGGAACATATATAGGAAGTTAGAGCACCTTTAGTGAATTCTAAGTAATATACATTCATGCCACTGCAAGTAACTTAAAGAGAAACATAATGAGACAATCAAACATCCATAACCCCTTCTGAATCCTGAGTAATGAAACAAAACTCTTTGTATTAGGATAAAAACACAGTTCTCTAATATCAAAAAAAGTATGCTTGTTCAATAAAAATTCCAACCCTATGCAATTCGATTTCTTCCCTCTTATAGAGTGGTTATTACATCCTTGGATTCATTCCAAATATTTGAGAAGAAATTCGAATTTGACACCCATAAACTTCTAAACAAACTTTATTTACAAAATGACAGTTAAAATGTCTGTCTTACAGTCCTAATACAACTAGGACTAAAACACTATTTATTATATCTTAACAACTTTTAACATCCTTATCCAATCATTAAAAACTATGTTTGACAGCTAAAATTCGACCATGATGTTTTTCATCTTCTTGTTGTTAGACCCCATCAACCTGATTCTTATCCATTCCTGCAAAATAGAAGCATGTTTCTTATCAAATAGCTGAATGCCTCATTTCCGTCCATTCGAACCCACTGCTGAATAACTGATTCTAAAAACATGTGGCAAATGTCTTATAATATTCATTTTAATTCTACCTTCCAGCTGTGCAAATCCCAACCTCTAAGATGGTGCAAAAACTATCAATACTACTGCGCTACGAAATTGTTGAGTCTGTTATTTTGGTAGCGCAGAATTTTCCTTTTAAAGTCATGCTTCAAACCTCCATTTTTATGTGCCAAACCCCCTGGATATTCATTTATATTCTCCATATACCTCCCACCAGCATCAAAGCTTAACACTAAACCATTTTCTCCTTTGAAATTTTTCAAAAATCTTTCAAACTGCATCCTACATCAGTTTTGTAACGTGCTATGAAACTGTTGTGTGTCACCTTCAGCAGTTTCGTAGCACGCTATGAAACTGTTGAGTCTTCATTTTTCATAGCTTCCATCAAAAATTTTAGTCTTAAATCATTTAATACTATATCTCCAGGTGTTTATCAGCTTCCATAACCCATAAACATCAACTTTAAACAGTTCCAAAAATGAGATATTACCTCATAACCTCAAAAAATTGTTAAAAGATGACACTTGCTATTTGCACTTATTTTAGTTGTGGCTGATCTTCAAACTATGCTAGCTGAATTTCTAGGTCTTCTACTCTCCTCTTAAGCCTTCTATTGTTTACCCTTAGTTTAGTATTGAACATCCTAATTAATTTTTCTTTTTTGATTGCAGGTAGGGTCCATATGAAGAATTGAGCTTGACTATCAATTAATTCAGGGTTTGGATTTTTCTCCAACTCCCACAGTCCTTTCATCCTTTCAAAGTTTGCCCTTTCTTTTGCATGCACTCTCACCTTTTTCTTCAACTTATCAATCTCATTATTTTCCAATCTGAGTTTTTATTTGACATCTTCATAGCTACTCTTTTCCTTCTGAATATTGAAAACCCTGTTTCTGTCTTCTTCGGGCATTGAAAATGATGTATTTGTAGTTTCTTCAAAAACATTATCACTTTCACCTCCTATTTGATCTATCTCCATGTCTGATTGTTTCAACTTCTTGGGGTGCCTAGTTGAGGGTTTCCTAGGTTTAAAGATAGACTCTGCCACTTCATCCTAAAAATCTAACCTTTTGGATGTTTTCAATTTCTTCAATTTGCTGCCACCTGTATCCAGTTTGATGAAGTCTGCTTGTACTAGGGGAGACTCTTCAATATCAATAGCTTGAAGTATATCATTCAAATTGCCTTTTGACCCCTCTGTAACTACAGTCTTACCCTTTTCCTTTAACCTTTGACTCCTAGTCAACCTCATTTGATCTGTTTTACTAGTTGACTGCTCTATAATTGTCTCCTTAACCAGAGTTTTCTTCTTCTGTGCAGATTTAGGAGTATCTTGGATTTTCAATGTTGTTCCTATCGTTGGTTCTTTAACTTGTTTTCGAGGCTTGAGCTTAAAAAATCTTCTTGACTTTGTTTCTACACGGGCAGTAAATTTTGATGGAGTTTTTTCTTTAGCTTGAGGACTAACACCTATCCCTTCAATCCCAATTCTACTCAAAAAAAGGAATTCAGCCCAATTTCTATTTGCTTTCTGCAGCTCATGTAAGACTATTAACTTGACTAAGCCATGGTGAAATAATGAGGTTTCACATGACTCAACTCTTATTTGTACCTTATACGACATCTTAGCCAAACTTATAAAAAGATAAAAAGGTAAATCTAGAGATATTATCCCTGTGAAATGAAGCAAGAGTTTAAAGTGATAGGTATACACCTTGTGGTATCTCCCTTCACAGGTGAAGTACCTCTGAATATTGTAGAGCAGATTGGCAAATGTATCTTTAACATAACTTCTTGGCACAACCTTGTTCAAGTCAACCTTTGTAAACTTTTGTTTTAGAAAGATTTTGCAGGGTACCATGTCAAACTTGAAATTTTTAAACCACATGTCTTCTCCCCTCGGAATTTCTATAACTGCTGATATCACTTCAGGGGAAATTGGTAAATTGAGGAATCGAATCTTTGAGTTTGATCCTATGAAGTTTATGGAAAATTCTTTGGTGACTTGAGTGTTTCCTCCTTGAAGTTTTTCACAAAACCTCTAGCAACCTACTTTCTTAAAGGCTTCTTCACAGACTTGTCTTTTGTAAGAGCTTCTACACTTTTAGGTTATGTTCTTAGGCAATGACCAGACCTATGACTCCTTTCTTCAGCCATTTTCTTCTTGAAAACCTTGAATCTTCAGAAATTTATGATAATCCCTCTAAAAACCCTGTGTCTTTAGCAAATTAGCAATCAGAGCTTCTTGTTGAATGAACTGGCTCACTTAGTAAATGAGTTCAGCCTTGCTTGATAACAATCCTGCTTCTACCAGAAATGAATTTCAAATTCACTTGATAGTAAGTTTTGAAAATACTATTGAATGAGCAGCCTCACTTGAATTTGTTTCAGTTCTGCCTCGATTGAATTTGTTTCAATGAACTCTGGTCTTTCACCACTAATTGCTTCTTCCAAAACATAAGCACGCATGCACTTTTGTCTTGCATGAGACAAATGAAATCGAAAACGACCAACTATTTTCAAATTTGAAAGGACCAATGACAATCTGACCTCTAATCGATACAAATAACTCCTAATATTTATAATAAATGGTTGCATGCGTGAATTAGAACTCGTGGATGACACCTAATAATGAACAATTTAACTATATTTGACAGATGTGACAACTCATACACAAAACCGAGAATCCCTGATTTCGTAGCGCATGATTTGCAAATTCAGGTTTTTGCGCTACGAAATCACCAGCGTTTTCGTAGCGTAGAATCAACTTTCTACACTGAGTGCGGTATGAAAATGTGGTTTCATGGCTTATTCATCAAATATTCAAAAAAAACTTTAAAAATGGGTTTCAAAACATGGTATAAGATCTTTGAAGAATGAAACAAGGTTGATGAACATTTTTTGGTGATGTAATGAGACCTTTAACCCATGATATAGAACTTTGAAGATATAAAAATGACTCTAACCCTATGTAGCATTATGATTTAGGAACAAGTGTAACTGACCAAGTTTCAGAAAATTTTTATAGTGATAACAGTGGCTCCACTTGGGATAGTGTGCCCTTGTGGTACACTAAGAACCCACAGCACCAATGCCATCCATTTTGATAAAAAATAGAAATTTTTGTTGAAAATTATATTCTTTGAACTGTTGGGCCTTCACCTCGGGCTTAAGATCTCTGTTTAAGCTTTTCATTTATTAGCAGAAACTTGACAAAGATGAATATATACAATGTCATGAATGAATGATGTTACTTCAACAAACATAATTCTTTAGGAACCTGCCATTAACAGGCCCTCCAGAATATAATAGTCCATCAATTTCCTGCAATATGCAAGTGTTGTTTCCATGAAAACCAGCAATCTGAAAAGGACCCTTCCATAAATTGTCAAACTTACCATGCTTGCCCTTTTCTTCAATTTTGGCCTCCCATTTCAGCACTTTGTCATGAATCTAAAAAATGTCCTCTTTGATCCTCCTATCAAATGTATTCTTGATTCTGTTTTGAACATGCTGATGACTGTCATAGACTTCATTTATCTTTTCTTGCAAAGCTATCAGCTGGTTTATGCTCCTTTGGATGGCATTTGGTTCTTCTTCAAGTCCTTGAATTAACTTCATAACCGGTACCCCAAGTGATGTTGGAAAAACAATTTCAGCTCCATAGACTAATTCATATGGCAGAATTCCAATTGATCTCTTTGTACAGATCCTATCAGCCCATAGGACATACTTCAGCTTTAAATGCCAAGTTTTCTTGTTCTCCTGCAGTACCTTTTTGATGATTCTTACAATTCTCTTGTTTGATGATTCAGCAAGACCATTACCTTGCAGATAGTAGGTTGTAGAGTGTCCAAGAGTGATGTGATATTAATGGCATAAATTAATAATTTTCTTGGACTTAAATGCTTGAGAATTATCTGTTATAATCTTCATGGGACATCCAAATCTTGACAATATATTATTCTCTAATAAATAAATAATAACAGAGTCATTATCTTGCCTGGTTGATATCGCTTCTATCCATTTGGTTAAGTAGTTCGTTGCTATAAGAATCTAGCGATTCTGTCCTGATGAAGATGGATGTATCTCTCCAATAAAGTATAAACCCCATTGCTGAAATGGAGCTTCAACATAAATAGGAACCAAAGGTAGAGGTACAAGCTTTCTTCTTCCTTCAAAAATTTGACACTCATGACATGCAACGATCTTTTTGTAAATGTCTTTAAACATTGTTTGCCAAAAGTATCCAGCTCCTAGGATCTTGTTTGTTGTAGCTTTCCAATAATGGTGTCCTCCGCAATCACCTTTATGGACTTCATCAGTTATCTTTTCAGCCTCTTCTTCAAGCAAACAATTCAGCAAAATTCCTCCTACATCTTTCCAAAACAGATTTCTATCATAGACAAAATATCACAATGATTTTAGCTTAACAAACCTTGCTTTGGACTTCGTTAGACCAGCGGGAGCTTTATTATGTTGTAGGACAAAAACCACATCCTTATACCACTCTGAAGTAAGAAATTTATCATCATTTTGGACCAATTCTTCTTCATTTTCAGAAATTTCTGATATTTCTGCATTCAGATTTATGTCAAGACAATCCAGATATGACTGAGTCATTAGCTTCGCCAAGCCTTGTCCCTTCACCAACTTCGTTGGTTTAATGTCTATATCATATTCTAGTAATTTGGTGATCCATTTTCCCCTTTTTCCATACGGATCTGCCTGAGTTAGAATGTCCTTTACCACAACACTTGGAACATATGCTATGATGTGCGAATGCAAAACATAAATTCTGAAATATTTAATAGCTTTCACCAAAGCATAGGCCTGCTTCTCTAGGATATTATACTTCAGTTCAGCATTTTGCTAATGTCCTACTAAAGAAAGAAATATGTTGTTCAATTCCTTTCTTTCCTTTTTGTAGCAAAACTCCAACAATTGTGCTTTCGGAAGAAAATGTAAAAACCAGAAATTCTTTGGAAAAATGTGGACTGATGAGCACTGGTGCTTGTGTGAGTGCCTTTTTTATTTCTTCAAAATATTTCCTTTCTTCAGTTGTCCATTTAATTTCCACTCCTTTCTTTAGCATCCTTTTTATATCTTTGACAATCTCAGCAAAGTTAGGAATGAAGCGCCTAACAAAATTCACTTTCCCAAGAAATGATTGAATCTCTTTCCTACTTCTTGGAAAATATACCTTTTGAATTGCATTGACTCTATTAGGATCAATCCTAATTCCTTCTTTAGAAATAATATGACCAAGTAATTTGCCTAATGTTAAAGAAAAGAAGCTTTTAGTAGGATTGAGAGAGATACCAAACCTTCTACATTTCAACAGAATTTTTTCTAGGTGTTTCAAATGATCTTCTTCTTTTTTTGAATAGACTATGATATCATCAAGATAAACAACTACCGAATTATCCTTTTCTTCAGAAAAATCAATATCCATTTCTCTTTGGAAAGTGGCTTCGGCATTCATGAGACCAAAGGGAATTTTAGCATACATGAATGTACCCCATGGTGTTGTGAAAGCTGTATTTTCTTGATCATCTGGATACACAAGAATCTAATTGTAACCTGAAAATCCATCAAGCATAGACATCCTTTGTGAACCAACAATATTTTTCAGAATTGAATCCATTTTAGGAAGAGGATAGTTATCCTTTAGTGAAGCCTTATTCAAATTTCTGAAGTCAATACAAATTTTTGTTTCTCCATTATTCTTCCTTACCGGAACTAAGTTTGCAAGCCAATTTGAAAATCTGATTGGAACAATGATCTTTGCATCAAAAAGTTTCTTAACCTCCTTTTCAATCAATGGCATGATAAGAGGATTAATTCTCCTCAATTTCTGATTGAAAGGCTTCTCATTTTCCTTGATAGGAATAGTATGCTGAATAATGGAAGGATCATATTGCTTTAAATCAAAATAAATCCAAGAAAAAACATCCATAAACCTTCTCATCATCTCAAAATATTTGTATTTCACATCAGCTGAAAGAAGCTTTGAAATTTTTATCATTTTAGGCAAAGCTAATGTACCAAGATTACAGCTCTCTACTTCCTCTTCATCAGCTTGCAATTTTGGTGCTTTAAAAACATCATTTTGATCAAAAAGTTTCTCAAGAGGAATAAGACCCTTTGGTATTGAATTATTCTTTAATTGAAAAACTTCAGAATTTTCTTTAGGCTTAACAAGCATATTTTGTTGATCTACATGTGTATTTTCAAATTCTTCTTTCAACTCAATAAAATTCTTCACCTGTTGATCATCTTCAAAAACTTGCCAATTTATGATATTTTCTGGTATAGATGGCCTATGAAAAAATTCACTCTCATATTTTTCATTTGAATTCATAGGAATAATGAAAAGACTTGCGGAAACATCAAGGCAATCAATAATAGAATTCTGATCTCTAGTTTTGACTATGAAGGAATAAGACTGAAAATTTTCCAACAAGTCTAAAAATGAATTTCTATAAGCCCTCATTCTTACATCCTTTTTTTTATAGACACCTTCAACTTTTATAATAACCAATTCAGAATCTCCAAAAGCAGAAATATTTCGAGCCTTCATCTTTTTCAAAATATCTAGACCCAAAATCAAAGATTCATATTCAACCATGTTGTTTGTACAATCAAAATTCAGTTTGTAAGAGTAAAACTTAGTCTCATAATTTGGATTTTTAATCCAAATCCCTGCTCCTACCCCTTGTTTTCCTGCTGATCCATAAAAGTACAATGACCACCATTCCTCCATCTCTTCGTCATTTACTTGTCGATTTTCTGCATGCTGATTTTCTGAGTGTTGATTTTCTGAATGCTGATTTTCTGCTCTAATTTCTTCCTCAACACTATCAGCTGAATCATTGAAAATAATGGTAGACCCAAGTTTAATATGAAAGGCACAAATAGAAAATTTCTAAGTTTTATCTTTACCTCTTACCATGTAGGTCATTCTAGTCTCCCGATACAACCTCCTTTGCTCACCAAAAACAGGAATTGTTGCATAGGAAAGATCCATCTGCATTGTGCCTTTGATTTTCACTGCCCATGATCTTGATAATAGCATAAAATTTTTTGGAGGAATATCAGCTACAACAATGTCCATAACAACTATCTTTGTTGGAATTTGCATGAGGCCAACAACAACATCCTTAATTAGACCAATACATTGAACCCTCTTGGAATCAAAGGAAAACAAATCCTTATATGGTCTTGTGATTTGCAATCCCATTCTCTCCGTGATAACCTTGGGCATGAGGTTATGAGAGGCTCCTGAATCTAACATAGCATTATGCAAAGTCATATCATGAATACTAATGCTTACATAAAAAGGAGGAAACTCTTCATTTTGATCATCTTCTAAGCTTGGACCCAAATATATAGTAGGATTGTCTTCTTGGACATTCAAGATGTCAACAACCCCTAGTTGTGAATTCAACATCTTAGCTATCTTTCTTCTGTATTCATTCACATTGAGAATTTCACTAAAAGGGACTAATATTTTAATCTTTGAAATTTCATTCTCAATGTTGAAAACAGAAACAGACTTTTCAGCATCTTTGACAAGAGGAGGAATTTGAGTGTCTTTCTTACCAAATGGAATATATTTTTTACCTTCAGCCACCTTTGGGGTATCATTCTTAGCTTCAACAGCCTTTGGAGCATATTTCTTGGGCTGCGCTTTGTTTGCAATGATAGGCACATTTCTATTTATGATATTATATTTATTTTTCATCTCGAAAATAGCATGTTGATACCCTTTAAAATAATCTGATGGTTCTTCTCTTTGATTAGCCAAATCAAAATCATCATGCTCTTATTTATTCAAGAATATTCCTGACATTTATTCGTCAAGACAATGTATGGATTCTCCAGGAATCTCAAGCTTATCTTCTTCATCTACTAAATTTTGCTGAAAAGGAGGTCTCAATGGAGGGTTAGCTTGTTGATTTCTATTCTCTCTCAGCCTTTGTTGATTTTGAGGTCTCCTAAATTGTGGATTTCTAAATTGAGGTTCATTTTGCACAGGAGGAGCAAAAGTGTTACCAAGAGCTAACCTATCCATCAACTTCTCCATGGTTTTCATCATTGAATCAAATTTGTCTTCAGAAGTTGAGGTGGATGGTTTCTCTTCTTCTTTCAATTTTTTTTTTCCCATTTTTGACTTTTTAGCAGCTATCATGTTTATCTCAACCTTAACTACATCACTCTACATTTCAAAAAGTGTAGGTGACTCTCTTTCCCTCAACAAGATATAAAATTCATATTCAAATGCTTCAGCATATCTCATTTGTGCTAAGGCTTCCGGAGGCTTCAAATGGGCTGGAATTGAGTCAAAAAAAATATTGAATCTTTTTGAAAATATTTGGACAAATTCATCAACTTCCCTTCTAAGGTTGTTGTATTCAGTGAGTGCTTGGACTAGATTGGTTCTATTACCCCATTTCTTAAGAATTTATCTTCAAAATCATTCCAAGTTCTAATGCTGCCCAGTGCAAGATCCTTAAACCATTTTCTAACTTCACCAATAAAACTCTATGAAAATAACCTTAGCTTCACATCCTCATCATCAACTTCTTCCCTGTCTATAAAATCATTTAATCTATCTACAAATTCCTCTACTGAAATTTCCTCATCACTACCCCAAGTAGGAATCCTAGCAGCATATTTACTAGGAAGGTCATGCAAAACAGCAAGAAGTACAAGTGGTGCATACCTAGCAGGAGCAGCCATGACTGGAGGATGAACAGTGGTTGTAGGAGGGGCAGAAAAAGAAGATGAACTGATATGAGGAGGACTATTTGGTTGTTGTAAGCCACTGACAATAGAACTCCAATTTGGAAGGGGTAAACCAACTTTAGATTTCAACAAGACTAAAGACTCTTTTTCTAGTAGTAGTTCAGAGGTAATAGCTTCCCAAAAATTTTCCTTGTCTTCTTGTGTCACTAAGGCTGAATTATCAATTCCTCTCTTTTGCAAGTCTAAAATAACATCAATGAGTTCCTTTTCACTTTCTGATCTAAACAACACTTCATGAATCTTGTCATCAACTTTCTTATCTTCAGGACTTCTTAATATTTCATAGGACAAAGATTTCGAATGAGATGGAGTACCTGATATTTCTAAAATTCGTTGACTTTTTGAAATTGTGTTTGGATTGTTCATAGTGGTAGGTGGATTGGGATCAAGATTTCTCCGTGTGTATCTCCTTCTCGAGGCCACCTTTACCTTTGAAAAATGTATGGAGTCACCAAGGTAGATTGCATCCTCGAAAAAATTTCTGAGCTCTTGCTACCTTCAAAATTTCAGCTTCTTGATTTTTGGAATGGATAATCTTCAGACTCCCGGTAGATGCACCAAAATATTATCTCAAAATCACACCCTGATAGGCTGCTAGTCAGGGAGACCTTGAATAACTATTTCAAACCAAACTTTTTGTTGAGGCTTAGCCTCCTCAACCTGAGAGGGCTCTCTCAATAGGTTAATGATTTACAAATAAAGATCAGATGGCTAACTTTGTGAATAAACTGAATAAAGTGAATAATTGGTTGTACTACTAATCAACAAACATCTATTGGGTAAATGGAGTCAAATTTTCTTTCACAAAACATAAAGATCAGTTTCATATGGAATTCATGGAATTTCAGGGTTTAAATGCATCAATAGAAGAGTAGGACAGAGGATAAACACAGTTCATGAACATATATAGGAAGTTAGAGCACCTTTAGTGAATTATAAGTAATATACATTCATGCCACTGCAAGTAACTTAAAGAGAAACATAATGAGACAATCAAACATCCATAAACCCTTCTGAATCCTGAGTAATGAAACAAAACTCTCTGTATTAGAATAAAAACACAGTTATATGATATCACAAAAAGTATGCTTGTTCAATGAAAATTCCAACCCTATGCAATTCGATTTATTCCCTCTTATAGAGTGGTCATTACATCCTTGGATTCCTTCCAAATATTTGAGAAGAAATTCAAATTTGACACCTATCAACTTCTAAACAAACTTTATTTACAAACTGACAGTTAAACTGTCTGTCTTACAGTCCTAATACAACTAGGACTAAAACACTATTTATTATATCTTAACAACTTTTAACATCCTTATCTAATCATTAAAAACTATTCTTAATAGCTAAACTTCGACCATGATGTTGTTCATCTTCTTGTTGTTATACCCCAACTTGCTTCTTCTCCATTCCTACAAAATAGAAGCATGTTTCCTATAAAAATCGTTGAATGCCTCATTTTTGTCCATTCGAACCAACTGCTAAAGAACTGATGCTCAAAACATGTGGAAAATGTCTTATAATCTTCATTTTAATTCAACCTTCCAGCTGTGCAAATCCCAACCTCTAAAATGGTGCAAAAAATGTCAATACTACTGCGCTATGAAACTGTTGAGTCTATTGTTTTCGTAGCGTAAACTTTTCCTTTTCAAATCATGCTTCAAACCTCCAATTTTATGTGCCAAACCCCATGGATATTCATTTATATTATCCATATACCTCCCACCAGCATCAAATCTCAACAGTAAACCCTTTTATCCTTTAAAAATTTGCATTTTCAAACTGCATCCTACAGTAGTTTCGTAGCGCGCTACGAAACTACTGAGTCTTCACTTTTCACAGCTTCCATCCAAAATTTTAGTCTTAAATCCTTTAATACTATATCTCCAGGTGTATGTCAGCTTCCATAACGCATAAACATCAACTTTAAATAGCTCCAAAAAATGAGATATTACCTCATAACCTCAAAAATTTGTTAAAAGATGACACTTGTTTTTTGTACTTATTTTAGTTGTGGCTGATCTTCAAACTATGCTAGCTAAATTTCCAAGTCTTCTACTTTCCTCTTAAACCTTCTATTGTTTTCCCTTAGTTTAGTATTGACCATCCTAATGAATTTTGTTTCTTTGATTGCAGGTAGGGTCCATATGAAGAATTGAGCTTGACTATCAATTATTTTAGGGTTTGGATTTTTCTCCAACTCCTACAGTCCTTTCATCATTTCAAAGTTTTCCCTTTCTTTTGCATGCACTCTCACCTTTTTCTTCAACTTATCAATCTCATTATTTTCCAATCTGAGTTTGTCTTTGACATCTTCATAGCTACTCTTTTCCTTCTGAATATTGAAAACCCTGTTTCTGTCTTCTTCAGGCATTGAAAATGATGTATTTGTAGTTTCTTCAAAAACATTAGCACTTTCACCTCCTATTTGATCTATCTCCATGTCTGACTATTTCAACTTCTTGGAGTGCCTAGTTGAGGGTTTCCTAGGTTTAAAGATAAACTCTGCCACTTCATCCTGAAAATATAACCTTTTGGATGTCTTCAATTTCTTCGATTTGCTGCCACCTGTATCTAGTTTGATGAAGTCTGCTTGTACTAGGGGAGACTCTTCAATTTCAATAGCTTGAAGTATATCATTCAAATTACCTTTTGACCCCTTTGTAACTACAGTCTTACCCTTTTCCTTTAACCTTTGACTCCTAGTCAACCTCATTTGATCTGTTTTACTAGTTGACTACTCTAGAATTGTCTCCTTAACCAGATTTTTATTCTCCTGTGCAGATTTAGGAGTATATTTGATTTTCAATGTTGTTCCTATCATTGGTTCTTTAACTTGTTTTTGAGTCTTGAGCTTAAAAAATCTTCTTGACTTTGTTTCTACAGGGGCAGTAATTTTTTATGGAGTTTTTTCTTTATCTTGAGGACTAACACATGTTCCTTCAATCCCAATTCTACTCAAAAAGAGGAATTCAGCCCAATCTCTGTTTGCTTTCTGAAGCTCATGTAAGACTATTAACTTGACTAAGCCATGGTGAAATAATGAGGTTTCACATGACTCAACTCTCATTTGTACCTTATCAGACATCTTAGCCAAACTTTTGAAAATATAAAAAGGCAAATCTAGAGATATTGTCCCTGTGAAATGAAGCAAGAGTTTAAAGTGATAGGTATACACCTTGTGGTATCTCCCTTCGCAGGTGAAGTACCTCTGAATATTGTAGAGTAGATTGGAAAATGTATCTTTAACATAACTTCTTGGCACAAACTTGTTCAATTCAACCTCTGTAAACTCTGGTTTTAGAAAGATTTTGCAGGGTACCATGTCAAACTTGAAATTTTTAAACCACCTGTCTTCTCCCCTCGGAATTTCTGTAACTATTGATATCACTTTAGGGGAAATTGGTAAATTTAGGAATCCAATCTTTGAGTTTTATCCTGTGAAGTTTATGAAAAATTCTTTGGTGACTTGAGTGTGTCCTCCTTGAATTTTTCCACAAAACCTCCAACAACCTAGTTTCTTAAAGGCTTCTTCAACAGACTTGTCTTTTGTAAGAGCTTCTACACCTTTAGGTTATGTTCTTAGGCAATGATCAGACCTATGACTCCTTCTTTCTTCAGCCATTTTCTTCTTGAAAACCTTGAATCTTTAGAAATCTATGATAATCCCTCTAAAAACCCTGTTTCTTTAGAAAATTAGCAATCAGAGTTTCCTGTTGAATGAACTGGCTCTATTAGTAAATGACTTCAGCCTTTCTTGATAACAATTCTGCCTTGCTTGATAACAATCCTTCTTCTACCGGCAATGAATTTCAAATTCACTTGATAGTAAGTTTTTAAAATACTGTTGAATGAGTAGCCTCGCTTGAATTTGTTTCAGTTCTACCTCGTTTGAATTTGTTTCAATGAAATATGGTCTTTCACCACTAATTGCTTCTTCCAAAACATAAGCATGCATGCACTTTTGTCTTGCATGAGACAAATGAAATTGAAAACAACCAACTGTTTTCAAATTTGAAAGGACCAGTGACAATATGACCCCTAATCGATGAAAAATGACCCCTAATAATTATAATAAATGGTTTCATGCGTGAATGAGAACTCGTGGATGACACCTAATGATGAAAAATTTAACTATATTTGACAGATGTGACAGCTCAAACACAAAACTGAGAATCCCCAATTTCATAGCGCATGATTTGAAAATTTGGGTTTTTGCGCTATGAAATCACCAACGTTTTCGTAGCGCAGAAGCAACTTTTTACACTGAGCGCGCTACAAAAACGTGGTTTCGTGGCTTATTCATCAAATCTTCAAAAAAAAACTTTAAAAATGGGTTTCAAAACATGGCATAAGATCTTTGAAGAATGAAACAAGGTTGATGAACATTGTTTGGTGATGGAATGAGACCTTTAACCCATGATCTAGACCTTTGAAAATGTAAAAATGACTCTAACCCTATCTAGCATTATGACGTAGGAACAAGTGTAACTAACCAAGTTTTAGAAAAATTTTATAGTGATAACATGGAGGATGGCAGCAAAGGGCCTTACTCCGGTGGTTACTCTTAGGAGAATATGGTTTGACATCTTTGTCTACCCATATAGCTCCTTTTCTTCTTATTTTTCCTAAAATTGGAATGATGCTTGGATCCAACAAGGCCAACAGGGCTAAGTATGAGAGCATATCAATGCTCAATCTAATTCATGAAACATGGGATAGAGACATGTATTGTGTGATGGAGCTTTTCCCTTGTGAAGAGAACCACCTTATTTTATACACCTCATGTATTGATGATGATGTTGGACATCATATGGTTGTCACTTGGTACTTCATGATGGAAGGAGGACAACTAACTATATAGTTGGAGGTCATTCTTTATGTTTTTAAGAGACAAATTTGGAACCAAACATGCATAATACATTGCAGCAAATGGAGGAAGCTTTCCTTAGGTGGATTCCATTTGGAGGGGAATAGATGGCTTTGCATATACTTTTGGAGTTGCTTGAGGACAAGCAACATTTTTCTGGGGGGGGGACTGTAATATTCCCAAATTTTCACATCATATTTGGAATATTAGAGTCCTTTATTTTCTTAATGAATTAAGTAAATAAAAGGGTGGAGGGACCCACAATCCTCAATATGAATAAATATCCACTTTTGTGTGTGTGACTATGGATTAATTAAACCTATATATACATAAGAAGGTAGTTGAGCAACTACAAATGTGAATGAAATTGGAGAATCTGTCTCATTAATGAGATAGATCATGGAGGTTGACACATCAGCTAAGATCTTGAAGGGATAAAACAGAGATGATTCAGTCAACTATGATCTTGAAGATGTCAAAGATCATGGGACACTCATGATAAGTGATGGAGGATGTTGTGCAAACAAGGCAGAGTTGATGGAAGGTGTACCTTGCACCTTGACATGATGGTTTATTTGGTCAAACAGCGCAGTCCAACTTGGAGGATCTTGTCCACATGTGACAACGCAGTATAGATGAGGGCCAAGGCTTGGGAAGGCTCAAATGATATATAAATAAGATGAAGGCAAGTATGAGTGGATCCTAATTATTTCTTGATGTAAGATCTTTTCAGATCTGGAATTGTCATGTGACATTCCACTGCTTTCTTGGGTTGTTTAGCAGAGATTGCAGGTGTTGTTTAGCACAAGGTGTTCCTGGTCGGGAATTCCAACTCTTTCTTAGAGTAGCTCTTTTAGGCTTTAAGTTCCATCTCCTTTCCCTACCTCTACAGAACACTCATATTCAAAAATTGTATATTTTTGAAGATCAGTTTCGAAGGATGAAGTTGTCTTCAGTACTTCAGCTGGATAACTCGTGAGGGTTTATTCCTATCACCTTGGGCTTAAATATTGGGTTCCCAGATCTTCATTGCAGATCAGGCATCAGGAAAAAATTTATTGACCTCCCATCAACATTACTTCCTTCAGGAGTTACATTGTCTATCTTGCAGATCTAAAGGGAGGAAGGAAGTTACTAGTATTTCAGCTAGCAATCCTATGAGGGATCATCCCCTCACATTTCCATCAATATTTCCATCAGCCTGGAGCTTATTGCATCATTTTTTGGCAAGAAGAAGGCCTCTCTTTCTCTCACAGCGTAGTTTCTAGAGGCAGTTGTGTTGCAGTAGTTGCAATCATCATTGGAGGATTGAGAAGCTAGATCTAGAGCTTCTAGCTCATAGATTTAAAGAAGGGATCAACCCTTCAATCTTAGATCTAATATGATATCATATTTCATCCATATATTTGTCAGATCTAGCTTCAGATCTGTATTTCCCAGCAGATCAAGGATCAAATCCTAGGGAGGTGATTTTCCAAAGTTGCAGATCTGGAAAATCCTTTCTGGGTTATCTTTGGAATCCATCACATTGGCCAGATCTTGAATCTTAGGGTCATCTGAGCTCCAGATTTTGGTAGATATGCATTTTCCTATTCAGCCTGCAACTATATGTTCATATTCTGTTGAAAGGACCATGCAGTATGTGCTTCAGTGCCTCTCCAGTTACGCTGTACCTATTGTAGCATGCTTTCTAGATGATTCTAGACCAACTTTTTGGCTATATCTACTCACATTTTGTAAATTGTGTAACTAATTCTTCTCCAATATAATAAAATGGATCAACTTCTCTATAAATTCTTATGTTGTATTAAGATTTACTATTTATCTTGTTTTAAGTTCTTATATTGTGTGAAGTATTACTGCATTCTCCATTTTGGGATATTACAGTTCTGTAATATGCGATCTGATATTTGTGAAGTCGAACGCAGCTTTTCCAGACTTACCTGCCCTCTCCCAGGGTGCGGAAACCTGGTTCCAACACCCTCCCATACTACTTCAAGTGATACTTTGGCTTGCGCAAGTAGGTCACTGCCGAAAGGGCTAGTAGTACAGGGGTTTGTTGGCAAACCTTAACCTCTGAACTTGAGTCAAAACCCCTCAAGCCAACAGGAGCGCAAGTCCAGGCCTACGCAGAGGTCCATATGGATCTATAAAAGTTGCCACATGATTCACTGACGGTTCTACATAGCTCATTATTTCAAGAAATTCAACACAGAGACCATCATGCCCACCAACGACTCAACACAGTGGAGAATACCATTGTAGAACACGGCTGAGGTAACCAAGGTACAGGTTGCGTGTGCCCTCATCACCGCACAACAAATGAAGCTAAATCATTTAATTGGTAGAATCTGCATAGATTTTATGGATGAAATACTAGCCACAACTACCCCCAGGCCAAAATTGAAGGGCTAGTCTCGGCCTTAAGATCTTCACGGGCGGCGATCCAAGTCGTTAAAACTCAAATGGAACAAAAAAGTGCCGACTTGCAGGCCAAGTTGCAGCCAGAAACACCTTCAGAAGTCAGGTCCCAGTGAGTCGCGTTGATTACAGCTGCCACGAATGTGACCATAGGCCAAATTTCTCAGGGGTATGAATTACTGGACACAGCGATGCAGCTCTGGAACAAGGTGTTGGGGTTCCTATGTTTTGGTAGGTTTGGCTCTACCAAAAGATAAGACAACATAAAAACCACTTTGGGACCTCAGGATCTAGCCCTCCTGGGTCTAGAGAGGGATTTCTCTATAAAGGAAAAGATATATATGTCTTTGAAGTTTAGTTTCAAGGTATTAGGCTAGTTATAGGGCACAAGGTTTGTTTTGTGTGTTTGTTTGGTTGTTGGGAAACATGAAGGAAGGGTTAAATATAAGACAAAGGGTGAGCAATGAGGATTTTAGGAAAAAGGGAGATAATTCAAAGAACACTCGAGACCTTGGGCAATGGAGTCATAAAAGGGTTTACTTGCTATTCAGTATCCAAGACTTTCAATTGGGCTAGTCATCTAAAACAGAGGATCTTTAAAGATGATAGTGTGGTATGAAATGGTAAGGAAGGAAGGTGAATAACAAGGAAACCTTCTAGGTGACCACTTAGGAAGAATATCTAGGGATAGGGCGTGCCTTAAACACCTATGATCCAACCCCTAAAAGGCTAACTCTTCATACAACAAGAAACACTTAATATTTAAACACAAAGGTGAATCCTGAGATCAGAGAAAGGCTTCGAACTTTCAATGCTTCGACATTCAACTTAAGGGAACTTAGAAAGGTTCAATTGATTGAAAAATACCCTATTGAGACAGAATCAACATTCTAAACCCCCAGTATCCCAATTCTTTCAATTAAAACCAGACAAGAACTTCTAAGAATAGATCCATAAATTCATACATCAGTTAGCAGTGAATAACAGCTACTACACTGGTTAAATTATCTTGAATTAGTTCTCAGATAGAACAATCAGTAGAAAAAATCAAAGATAAGAAGAGCAGGAAGCATTAGGGTACCATGCGAGGGTATATCCTAAGCTAGATTTCTGATTCTTACCAGAGAAATGAAATGTAATGAATTACAGAATGAAAACAGAGACAAATATAGAACACATCACCGCTGCTTTAAATCAGGATCCAAATAAATGTGCTTGTTATATTAAAGAGCAACACCAATCATATAAAACATTGTCCAACAACTTGATATTCAGTCTGAAATCATTTCCTCAGCCTATTTTACAACTTTACAGACATAACTATATCTCAAAAGAAACAACTTACAATTCACAGATATCCGATCAACAACCAACAACGTGTCTTTTCATGAGTTTTATAGCTAAAGAGAGGTAGAGGAGGTAGATAGAACTTTTAATGAAACATTAAAACAGAGGAAGAAGAGTGGCTCAAGGCCCATTCTATCTTAATATCTATGCATTGATCTTCAGTACTCTTTGGATGAAAGAATGGTTTTCGACAGGTTGATATTAAATTCATGGGTATGTTCTATGATGTAATTTTCGGCTGCAGTACTCTTTAATACTCTCGTGATAAGAAAAAGGAAGATAAATTATTTTTAAGTTTGCCATATTGCATGACAAATGTTTCTGGCAACATTAGGACTTTCTATCAGGGTGGAGATCTTCTCCGGAGTTTGATGTAGAATAAGAAACAGTATGGGAACTTGTCCTTTCACGGGAAAGAACCTTCTGCTGATGTGAGACACTGATAAGATTTTTTTCTATGCTTTGGGCCTCATTAGGCCTTCTGTGTTAATCACAAGGTCTTCAATATGGTACATTCGCCCTTTAGACATCGAATTAAGGCTTAAAATCTTCAATAATGGGCATTAAACCTTCTTAATTCTTCATTGATACTCTTTTCCACTTCATTAACTGTATTTTTCTGTGGAAATGGAGTTTTCATGGCACAGGAAGTTTCACAGAGTTAAACACTAGTTCTTTAATGAAATGTTTCATTCGAAAACCTTCCAAGGCACTCACTCTGCAATCTCTAGCTCGGAAAAAGGCCTTCTCTGCACTCTGTGTCACTATGATAGTGATTGTGAGCAACAACGATTTTCTCCGTCTACAACTCTGCACAAACACACAAACATGTTAAGAAAATCCATGCGGGAGTGGTGGTGGATGCTGTGGAGGACTGTGGGAATGGCAGCGCAACAATGGAAACAGTGGCTGTAGTGGAGAAAATAGTGAAAATTGCAACGTAATGGCGAGAAAATGGCCTGAGGGAGGCCTGGTGGAGGAATGGATGTAGACCTTCTGATTAGATTAGACGGAGGTGATCGACGGCGATGATTAACTGATGGAGTGACTTTAGAAGGTCAGACGGAGAAAATTAACTTTAATGTTATAACACCAAAGTTTTAACATTGGGCGGAGGAAATGATTTTCAATGTAAAACATAAAGTTTTGACCTTTGGCAAAATACAAAGGAAATGTATGAAAAACGAATGAAATCGGCTTCGAATGGTGGGACCGGCATGGGCGGAGGGTGGTTGAATATGGACCATTAGATCTCAGGAGGACATCAACGGCTGAGATGACTCGATGAAACTCTGTGAATTCCGATGGAAAAACATGAATGAGGGACGCGATGGAATGAGGACCGTAGATCTATATAGATTGACGATTGAGATCTTCTAATGGAATTTCGGAGGCAGAAAAGGGGGAAGTGGTTTTATGGAGATAACCAATGTTTCGCACAGCAAAAGCACGGGTTTGAAATTTACCCAAAATCACGCGATATGGATCGTTGCCTGACACGTGGCGAAATAAAACCCCCCATATCGCGTGAATTCAAACTGTTAAAGCTTGGATGCCAAAGTTACGCGATATGGATGTTGGCCGTTGGATCTGGGACTGTGAGATCTGATGGTGCAGGACAGAGCGTGATACGGGGAGATGCATGGTTGGTAAGGTGGAGGCAAGTCAAAGGTGGTTTGAATATGGGTCATTCGATTAGTCGAATGAATGGCTAACATATGAAGAGGGATAGAGAAGGCAGAGGGGCTGGTTAATGGGTGGGAAGAATCCTGACCGTCAAATTAAATGGGATGGACGGCTGCGATCTAATCACACCGGAGGATGGCAGGGCCAAAACTCCGATGTTATGACATTGCGATTACATATGGACCGTTGGATCGACGGAAGATCGACGGTCACGATTGGATCAGGGATGACCAATCAAGGAACACAGGGTGGAGGGAGAGTGAATCGTGGCCATTGGTTCTTGTGGATTCAATGGCTAGGATCCAATCGGGAGTCGGGCAATCGGGGGAAACGAAAGTGGCACATTTAAAAATTTGTGGTTGGCGATTGGAGCGGTGATGCGATGGCCATTAGATTATTTAAAGATCAACAATGGAGATCGCCATCGGAGCGTAACAAAGGAATGATGCAGGCGCGTGGTGAGATTTGCGCGGACCGTCGGATCACATACAGATCAACGGTGGATATTGCACCCGCGGCCAAATAGACCAACAACTATCGCATCGGAACTTTTCAGTTTCACAAAGAAAAAACGCACCCGACCGATCCTCCAATTGCGATAAGCACTCAAGGGCTTAGCGCCTGGTCTTGACACCAGGTTTCATGGAGGGGAAGTGGTTAGGGGCTTAGCCGAAAGGGGCTAAAGCCTGTAATGAAAAATAAGCGTTTTTAAGCCAAAAAGAGGGTTTTTAAGGCTTAGAGAAGGGTTCTGGTAGGGGGAAAAAGGGATTTTTCCACCAAATGAAGGGATTTCACATGGTTTACAAAGGGAAATTAGATGGTTTAGAAGACTTAGGAAGGGATTTTTGGGGTTAAAGGGGAAATTTTGAGAAGGGAAAAAAGGGTTAAAATAGGGAAATTTGCAGGGATACAAAGGAGGAAATGGAGGATTTTTGAGCTTAATTTTTTCATAGACAGTGAGGCTTTTTGGATGGAAACAGCAGTGAAGATCTTATCCAAGGAAAAGGACACACACAGGCTTCAAGAATGAGAGATTTTCAGAGGAAATGTGTCTCTTGAAGGCTTAGAAAAATATTTAGCCACTTGTATTCTTGACAAAAAATTTATAGGTGGCTAACAGTGGCTCCACATGGGGATGGCATCTTCTTGAAGATGTCAAGAACTTCAGAAATATTCTTTGGGAAGTAGGCCAGATGCCTGATCTTTGAACCATATTCTCTTCTTTTATTCAGCTGTTGCAAACATGATGGATATCAATTCAACAAAAAAAATTCCCCAAACAATCTACCTACCCATCCTACAGTCCTAACATTTTTTCTTCAAGGTGCATTTGAATTTGCAGACCTTCTTCATCATTTTTTATTGAAAGCAGAAAAAAAACTAGTCTAATTCTACCCTTGTTCCTCCATGAGACCAGATTAAACAGTTGGTCTCATAGCTTCTCTACCTACACTAATATCTGCTAGGATTAAACTGTCTAGAAGATTTCTTCTCTAAATTCTACAACAGAAATTTAAAAACAGTCAAAACAGGATTAGACAGTCTGGTTTGCTGTGGATCCATGGCATAAAGACAACTACACATGAACTGAAATTGCAGAAACTTGAAAACAAAATTTGAAGGCTTAAAATTTTGAAACTTTGAAGCATCCTTCTTTTCTTTGTGACTCAAGTTTTGAGCTTGTTAAAGTCACTTTCTTCTTCACTTCAGCTCTGGTTTTGGGCTTGTTAGAGTTGATTCTTCTTTCTCCTTTGCTAGTTCAGATTTTGAGCATATTAGAACCAGCTTCTTTACTTCCTTTGGCTCAGGTTTTGATCATGTTAGATCCAATCCTTTGTACTCTTAGAGGTTCAAGTTTTGAGCATGTCTGAACCTCTCTTTCTCTCTTTTTTGAGACATTCTCTCTTTTTCTTTGAAAACAAAACATAGCAATGGTATTTAAAATGTAAATGGAACTGTAAACTAGAAATCAACAGTAGTAATGCTTGAGCATCCTACCATTCACAGGACCCCCAAACAGATCTGTACCATCTATCTCTTACAAAAAAAAGACATTTGGACCAATAGTGGATTGTATGATTTAAGGACCCTTCCACAAACTGTCAAATTTTCCATGCTTTCCTTTGTCTTCTCTCCTAGAGTCCCACTTGAAAACCTTATCTCCAATTTTGAAGTCACAAGCTTTTGTTCTTTTATCAAACAACCTTTTTATATTTTCTCGTACCTTCAGAGCTTTGTTATAGACTTCTTCTCTTTTTTGTTGGAGATGAATTGTTTGATTTATCCTCCTCACCATGCTGTCCTCTTCTGTCTGGATCTCTTCAACTAGTTTAATCACTGGTACCCCTAGGCTGGTAGGGAACACTACCTCTATGCCATAAACAAGCTGATATGGTGACATTCCAATGGATTTATTTGTTGTTAGCCTGTCAACCCACAAAGAATGCACTAGCTTGTTATGCCATGATTTCTTATTCTCTTCAAGCAGCTTTTTGATGATGGTCACCAAGCTTTTGTTTGATGATTCAGCTAACCCATTACCTTGTTGGTAATAAGCAGTTGAATGACCAAGTGTTATCTGATACCTGCGACAAAAATCAATCATTTTCTTGGATCCAAAAGCAGCAGCATTATCAGTGATTATCTTTTTAGGGAAGCCAAATCTAGAGAGTATGTGGTCTTCTAGGAACTTAATGATGAGAAAATCTGTGGAATTCCTAGAAGGGATGGCCTCTATACATTTTGTGAAATATTATGTGGCTGTAAGGATCCACTTGTGTTGAGAAGAAGATGCAGGGTGTATTTCCCCTATGAAATCTTGCCCCCACTGTTGAAAGGGAGCTTCAACAGTTATAGGTTGTAATGGTAAAGGGAGGAGCTTCCTTTTTCCCTCAAAACTCTGGAACTTATGGAAATCAATTATCATTTTTTGGATGTCGTTGAAAAGTGTAGGCCAGTAATAGCCAGCTCTGAGTATTTTGTTAGTAGTGGCTTTCCGGTTTAAATGGCCTCCACACTCTCCTGCATGGAACTCCTGTTTAATCCTCTCCGATTCAGTTTCAGGCAGACATTTAAGCAGCAAACCATTTGCATTTTTCCAGTATAAACATTCATTTAGTATGCAATATTTTTTGGCTTTTAACTTTAGGAATCTAGCCTTAGTTTTTGATAAATCAGGAAGTGCATTGAGGTTTGTAAGCACATATAGGATATCAGAATGCCAAGGAGAATTTTGAAATTTTTCTTCAACAGTAGGATCGGGAAATCCTTCATGTTCATCCAAGGCATCCACCATGTTTATGTCAAGGGCTTTCAAGTTAGATTCAGCCATTAGTTGAGCTAAGCCCTGACCTTTGATCAGTTTCATGGGTTTTATTACCAGGTTATACTCTAATATTACAACAATCCATTTTCCCCTCTTTCCATCAGGATCTTGGGACAAAATGTCTTTTACCACTATGTTTGGCACGTAGGCAATGATGTGAGAATGCAGAATATACACCCTAAAGTCTTTCAAGGCCTTTACCAAGGCATAGGCCTATTTTTCCATTATGTTATATTTTAAGGGTGCATCCCTCAAAGCCTTGCTGAAGAAAGCAATAGGCTGTTCCTGTCCCTCTTGATTTTTCTACAACATGACTGCAGCCACTGTATGCTCGGAGGCAATGGAAAATATCAGGAAATATTTTGAAAAGTCAAGGCTGATTAAGACAGGTGCCCATGTGAGTGCAAGTTTAACTAACTCAAAATATTTTTTAGCCTCTAAATTCCACTTAACCCCTACACCTTTTTTCAACATGTTTGTCATATCCCTGAGGGGTTCAGCTAAGTTGGGAATAAACCTTCTTAAGAAGTTAATTTTCCCAATAAAGGATTGCAGTTCTTTTATGCTTCTCAGGTGGGTAATCTGCAGTATTCCCTCAACTCTTTGCAGGTCTATCTTAATTACCTTCTCTGATATAATATGGCCAAGAAGCTATCCCTCTTGAAGCCAGAATACAGTCTTCTTGGGATTTAAAGACAAACCAAACTTTCTACATTTTTCAAAAACTCTTCACAGATGTTTTAGGTGCTCCTCATTAGTCTTGTAATAGATTTTTATGTCATCTAGATAGATGAAAATGAAGTGCCCTATTTCCTCCGAAAAGTATATTTCCATTGCTCGTTGGAAGGTCACACCAGCGTTCATTAGTCCAAAAGGCATTTTTACGTACATAAAAGTTCCCCACGGAGTGGTGAAAGTTGTCTTGAGTTGGTCTTCTGGGAGTACTAGAACTTGGTTATAGCCTGAAACCCCGTCTAACAAGGAGATCCTTTTTGAGCCAACTACCCTCTGTAGGATGTGTTCCATCTTTGGTAAGGGGTAATTGTCTTTAAGTGAAGCTCTGTTAATGTTTTTGAAATCGATGCACAGTCTAATCTCACCTATATTTTTTCTCACAGCTACAAGGTTGGAAACCCAATCGGAAAACCTCATAGGCACTATGATTCCTGCCTCGTACATTTTCTTGATCTCCTTTTCCACTAGAGGTAGTTGTTTCGGGTTGATTCTACGCAGCTTCTGCCTAAAGGGTTTTTGGTTCTCTTTCAAAGGGATCTTGTGCTAGATTATCTTCATGTCATAGGCTTTTAACTCCTCGTAGCCCTAGGAAAACACATCGATGAACTCTTTAAATAATTCAATATATTTCTTTTTCATGTCTACGAGCAAGGAATTAGCCAGTTTAATCATCTTAGGCTTATCCTCGGTGCCTATGTTGCATTCCTCGACATTGGAGTCTGAGTGTTCTATAGTGGGTTTCTTCGCTACGTCGTTAAAATAAAAAAGGTCCTCTAAAGGTGCCAATCCTCTAGGTATATTCTTATCTTTTGACTGCAGCACCTCTATTTCCTCTTCTTATGCGTTCTTATACTCTTCGATTTGAGTTTCGAGTTCTTTAGTTAACATGTTTATTTCTACGTTATGTGGTGATTTTTCTTCATCGGGGGGGTCTTCACTCAGGCAGATTTCATCGGATTTAGAGTCTGAATCAGAGAATTCAAACCCATTCCTGCCAGTCAGGAAATCCCCTATCTGCTTATCGCCCTTAAAGGCCTGCCAATATTTCTCGTTATCTGGCACCGCAGGCCTATATTTTATCTGAATGATGATTTTTTTGTCACTAGGTGATTTATGATATGAACTAGCTATGCAGGATAATCCATTTGCAACAATGTTCTCACTCCTAGGAACAAACACCATCTCATACTCTACAAAGGTTTTCAGTAAATCTATAGCATCATTTTTGTATGCTCTCAATCTATGGTGTTTACATATATACTCTCCGTTCACTTGTTTTATGACTAACTCATAGTCTCCATGAACATCTATCCTTCGGGCTCCTAGTTTTTTCAATAGATTCAAGCCTAGGATGAGAGACTCATACTCCGCGATATTGTTTGTACATTTAAAGTCTAGTCTGAAGGCATGAATCTCAGCATAGTCACTCTTAGTATTATGTAACCACACTCCCGCTCCCGCATTCTTTCTAGTGCAAGACCCATCAAAATTCATTCTCCATAAGGGATCGTTTTCATGTTTATCATCATTTTCCTCCCTAACGTTGGTTTCACTGTTATGTTGTAATATGGGGTCTGCACTGTGGTGCGGAATTTTTTGTTCTTCATGATGTTTATGGAGTTCAGAGAGTTGACCAGACAGTTTTTTGTAGTCTTGGTTTTGTTTGCTCTGAGTTTCAGATTCATTGTACTCTCCAAAGGTTTCTTCTTCATTTTCTTCTATGTCTAGAGTGGCCATTATGTTAAAATCTATGGGCTCTACTCTATTGTTTTTAGCTCTGTCTTCTAGCTCTGGCTCATTTATGGATTCATCATTATAAAGGATAAAGGAGTCCAGATCTGTGTGTACAGAGTACAAAGGTGAATTTTCAGGTTTTTTAGCGCTGCTAACCATGAACTGCATTTGTGCCTCTCTATACAGTCTCCTAATTTAGCTAAATACAAGGATTGTGTCATATGACCCATCCATCTGCATTGTACCTTGCAGTTTGGCCCCCCATGACCTGTACAACAGCATGCCATACTTAGGTGGCACATCTGCCACTACAACATCCATAACCATGCATTTTTCTAGAATCTGGGTCAGGTTCACACAAAGTTCTTTGATTAGGCCAAGGCACTTCACTCTGATAGAGTCAAATGAATATAAATCTTTATAAGGACGGGTTATCTCTAGGCCTAACTTCTCCATAAATACCTTAGGCATAAGGTTTTGTGATTCCCCAGAGTCATGCATTGCGTTGTGAAGGATCTTGTCATTGATATTGAGGTTGATATAAAAATGAGGTACTACCCCTTCTTGAAACTTCCCTTCTATCTTTAGACCAAACAGAAGGGCTGGTTGATCATCACTTAGATTGACAGTGTCACTGTTTTCTCCTAGATTTAAATCTTTCAAAATTTGGCCTTTATATACATCCTGAGTGGCCAGCTCAGATAGTGGGACATAAATTTTAATTTTAGAAATCTCACTCTCCAAATTGAAGGGGGATTGACTCTTTGTAAGACTCAACTCTGTTTTGTTAGCCACTACTTTAGTGGCAGAATCAGGGTGCTTATTCTCACTATGTGTTAGGTCTCTGTAACAAGCAAGATTGGCAAAGTCCGATCACAGAGTTAACATCATTTCAACCAACTTTGGGATTCTAGGATCTAGCCCTCCTGAATCCGGAGAGGGATCTCTCCAATATGTACAAAGATGGATATTGTCTTTGAAGTTTGGGGTGATGATATTAGGCTAGTTATGAAGGCCAAGGGTTTTGTTTGTTAAAAGTAAACTAATACTAAACCATACACTCATGATTCAATCCCTCACCATCAGTCCAGCTGTGGCTTTCGGAGGCAAATGAAGATGTCATACATGATTTAATATATCTAAATTTGCAGAAAAGAAACTAATACTAAACTACACATTTCATAATGCAGTCCCTCACCATCAGTCCAGCTGTGGCTTTCGGAGGCAACTGAAGACGCTATGAGCAGCTTAATATATGTAAATTTGCAGAAAAGAAACTAATACTAAACTACATTTCATAATGCAGTCCCTCACCATCAGTCCAGCTGTGGCTTTCGGAGGCAACTGAAGACGCTATGAGCAGCTTAATATATCTAAATTTAACTACTGAATCAGATAAGCAAAACTGAAATGTACAAAGCAAGACTGAAATTAAACAAAAGCTATGAAAAACAAACTAGCAGCAGAACAATGTTAGTTTCATGTCATTAGTCAAAATACTATGAAAATGCCCGGGCTGTCTACCTAAAACCTGCACAAGAAAACTGATCAGTGATTAACAATCATAAAACATGAAAGACATAAATGAAATGGAAATTATGGAAATGTATAAACAAAAATGAAACAACTACAAAGTATGAACATATGATGGATTATGATACAATGACTTTTAAAAGAAAATGAAATGAGAAATGTACACTAATACACAAAACCTTAGCTGAGCAGGGGCCCTCTACACAGCCTTGGTAACGATCCTCAAACACGAATTAAGTTGAAAAACAGAGTCTTCTCACATTAAAAAGCAGTTCATTACAGAATGGTAGTGTTACGGCTCAAGGGAAACGTAATCACTACAAAGCAGACTAACAGATAACAGAGTACATTCACAAACATCAACTATCAACTAACTTTATGTGCGTATGCAAACGCTCTATATATAACAATAAACTGTAACTGTCTCCTAAAGTTCATGATGGCAGAGAGCACGTAGACCACTACATCCACGGATATAGGAGTATGGCCGTGTTGGAAAGTGAATCTACGGAAGGTGGATGCTTGAATTCGACTCCAGAGCTCTGCACAGATGTCGATTTAACCTCCGCAGGCTTAGAAATGGCCGTATGGATCTTTATATGCCACGAAACAGAGTCCGGCCGACATGAAACTCCATGGTTGACTTCCATGTGGACGCCTTTGACCGCGGCTTCTTTGGACGAGTTTGCTTGAACCAATAGGACACGAACCATGTCCACGTTATTCCTAGCCTGCCCATGTGGCTTGTTTCCCTTGTAGACACCTGTAGCATAGAGTTCCACAAAATAGCTGCGGAAAGTTGCAGCAGCTGCGGAAAGTGGCAAGATTCCGCAGCTGAATGAACAAAATCTAGATCAAATAGAAAACACAAAAATATAATTAAAAACCATGTTAGATACTCTTTTTCACATGATATTGACAATTTGGGAGGTTTAGGTGAGTGAAAAGGGTATGGAAAAGTGTATGGAAAAGATGCAAATTTGGGACTCAACATACCCCCACTGTGAAGATGTTGCATGTCCTCATGCAACCAAAATTTTGATACTCTTTGTTCAGTTCATGTGCCTTGATACTTCAGCCAGCACATCCAATCCCCTTCTCTTCTTCTTTGGTACTGCCATCATTTTGGGTTTCTTCATTAAGCACCTAAATTTGATATTCACAAGTGCTCTGCTCAATCTCTGGCATTTCCTTTTCAATTTGTTATTCTTCTTTTGCCAAATTCCCAAATGTAACATAGTATTATCATGGATGATCTTGTCCAGTTTGCCTTGTTCTTTCAATGTTTCATTTTCATTTTTGATGTGCCGATTTAAAAGCTCCAGCTCAAAAATTTCCTGTTTTAATGACTGAACTAAATCATCTTGCAATGTATGAGGCTGAATGGAAGAGGTACTTGGACCTGTGGCTGCCTTTTCCAAGGATTCTATATAGTCATATACCTCCTGCTGTTTGGGGTCTACTTCCGGTGTCATTTTCATTGGGCTGTCCCCAAAATGCTGTAAAGGAGAATTATGTTCAAAATCTGGCCGAGGAGGGCTTACATCAATGTTTTGCTGAGAATAAGATGGAGTATGCTCATTGTCTGATTGGGAATGAAAGGAATCGGGTTCACTAACTGACTGAAATGGACTATGGTCAGTTGGAGACTGTTCAGATGTCTCCTCACCCAAATCAATGAAATGAGGACCCTTAATTTGTGTTTTTCTCAATTTTCCCTTAAGCCTGCTGCTTCTCCTCACATGCTGTGGTACACTACCCTTTTGTTCTTGTTTTCCTGTCTCTGCCTTCTTGGATATAGATGACTGTTTTTTGAAGATAAACTAATCTTTCAGATCGTATTTGATGATCTTCTTCTTCGGAAGAAGGAGTTTTATGGACAGCCTCAATAATTTCTTTCCCTTTTGGTATTATTGGCTTCTTAGCCTTGATTTCCTTCTTCTTCCTTTTTACCAATCTCTTTTCCCTATCAGTTCTTTCCATAGTAATAGTAGGAGTGTTTTGGATTTCCTCAATTGTTCTTTTCCTCCTACTTCTTTTTGCTGTGCTAGCTGCGGGAATTTCCTGAGTAGGAGTAATTTGGGTTTCAACATTCATTCTTTTTCTTCTACTCCTTCTAATTGAACTACCTTCAGGAATTTCCTGAGGTTCCTCAAAGAAATTTCTAACTAGGAATTGTTCCCATGTGTCTCTTCTTTCTTTTAGCTCCTTTTCAATCAGAATTTTTATAAGGCCATGGTGATATAAATGAGGCTCTACATCTCCTAAGTGTTTTGAACAGTCACAGCCATTTTCTTTAAGCTATTGAATAGAAAATAAGGGAGATTGAGAGTTTGGTTTTCTAGAAAATTCATCAATAGCCTGGTATGGTACATGTACATAGACCCAAAACGGCCTTCACATGTAATAAATTTCTGAACAATTAGTAGTAAAGTGGCCCATTCTTCTTTTATTGCATGCACGGGGATTCCTCTTTTAAAAACAGTGATATCCATACCTTGATTTCGTAGGATTGTTCTCCATGCCTCATCACTGATACTTTTATTTTTGAACCAACGTTCTCCCTCCTGAAGAAGTTCTGTGGCTGTTGCTATTGATGCTTCATTGACCAAAAACTTGAGGTCTCCAATTTCTGCTTCCGAGCCATCAAATGACCTTGCAAACGCTTTCGTAACTTCTTTGTGGTAACCTCTGAATTTCTGAATAAAACGCAGCCATTTAGCTTTCTTCAATATCTCTTTTGCTTGCGGATATCCCTCTATAAACTTTGGTCCTTCCGGCTCTGCCCTTAGCAACTTACCCATTTCACTTTTCTGTGCTTCACTAATTTGCCTCTATGAGGGTTTAAGTGGAAATGGAACGACTGAATACACAGGATCGAGCACAATGACTGTGGGAATGTATCATAGAATGGAAATGAGCACCATAAACGGAATGGAGTAAGACTGTGGGTAGATATACGGGAGTGAGAGTGAGCAAAAGGAACGAAATGGAGTGAAACAGGGAGTGAGAATGAGTAGAGTGGGGTTTTGTAAACACGACAGAGACACGACAAAGAGGTTAACAAAGTATAATACATTCGGTCGCGTTTTGAATTTTGGTGGCTGTGTAATAAATATGAACACGTTTCAATCAACGGTTATGAAGTTATGCGGCTTGTAAGAGTCCTTTGTCAACTCAAATACGTCTCATTATCTACGGTGGGATATTGGAACATGAGTGAGAATCGGAATTTCAATGATGAAACCGTTTATGAATGAATGCAAGAGGATAACATGGAGATCGTGACAGGTTACGGGACTATCAATATAATCATTGCGCGTAATGGGTAGAGCTCATGGTTTAAAACTATATAAAAATGTGTTTTTCAATACTATTTGAAATAAACTTTATTCATACCTTTGGAATCCTTGCTTTTGCCCTTGGTCTTCAATTGATTGATCTCCATTGGTGTCTTGAATGTTCCATTGATCCTCTCACCTGCATTTTATTTCATAATTATGGAAATAACATCTGACTGTACATTCTCTTTGAAAACAGAGTAGTAGCTGCGGAATCTGCTTCTGGCTGCGGAAACTGGAGTCAGCTGCGGAAACAGATGTCAGCTGCGGAAACTGACACAGCTATTACTTGGTTGAATAGAAATGAACAAATGATAAATGACCAGATGGAAATGGTCATAAAAAAGATTTTTATTGATGGAATGGATGAAATGAAGTGGAATGAAGTGAAATGAAATGAAATGAAATGAAATGAAATGAAATGAAGTGGAATGAAATGGAGTGGGTGGTGAAATGAAATGAAATGAAAGAGATATTTTTTTTTGGAAAATAGAGAGTGTCAGGTGTCCCTGATTTTCACCCTATATTTTCTGCATAAGACTGCCAATCAATGATTGGTTTTCAGGCTTATACCATTTTTTTTTTTTTTTTTTTTTTTAAGTGAAAAACAAAAGCTAGGCTGGTGGAGAAGAAGAATTCTTCTGTACCAGCCTGATTGCAGAACTTTCTTGACACATCTTGACAAAATCCTCTTTTGAGAGTGGCTTATGATAAACTTTCAATCTATGGCCATTCACAATAAGAGGAGTTTGAAACTCATCAATGGTCTTGATTCTTACGGCTCCATTGCTAAAGATTTTGTCAATCTCATATGGCCCAAGCCAATGAGTCTGAAATTTCCCTTGAAAATCTTTAAACTTGGAGTCAAATAACAATGCCCAATCTCCTTCTTGAAACTTCTTCTCTTTGATATATTTGTCATGCCATTTAGTTCTTTGATATTGAACTAGATCAGTTCTTAGAATTGCTTCTTATCTGATCTCATCTAGCTCATTCAACTGCTCCATTCTATGCTTTTGGGCTTCTGATAAGTCCATCCCCAACTGAACTGCTATCTTGAAGGTCTTGACTTGGAATTCAATGGGGAGCAAGACTTCTTTCCCATAAACAAGTTCATAGGGAGAATGTCTTGTTGTATTCCTCCATGTAGTTCTGTAGGCCCACAAGTCTTCTGGAAGCCTTTCTGCCCAATCTCTTCTATGTAGATGAACAGTTTTGGTGATGATACTTTCAAGAACTTTGTTTGTGGACTCCACTTGACCATTTGCTTGTGGATGGTAAGGAGTAGTTCTTCTGTGCTTGATTTTGTATTCTTCCATCAACTTCTCCACCAAATTTGATGTGAATTGGCTCCCCTGATCTGTTACAATTTCTCTTGGAACACCAAAGCGAGTAAAAATATCCTCATAAAGAAAATGTACAACTGAATTTTCAGTAGCAGATACTAATGCTTTAGCTTCTACCCATTTAGTAACATAATCAGTGCAAACCAATATATACTTCTTTTGCTTAGATGGTGGATTAATAGTTCCAATGAAATCTAAAGCCCATTTTTCAAAGGGTTCAATGAGTACCTGTGTTTGCAATGGCATTTCATTTGAAAGGGTAGGTTTCCCTACTCTTTGGCAGCTATCACACCTTTTGACATATTGTTTTGCATCTTTGAAGAGAGAAGGCCAATAATATCCCAAGGAAAGGATTTTATAGGCAGTCCTTTTGTCCGCAAAGTGTCCGCCGCATGGTTCATCATGACATGCCTTAAGAATATCAGGCATTTCATCTTCCCTGACACATCTTCTGATCACAAGATCTGGCCCTGTTTTAAACAATTCGTTAGAAATCCATGAATATCTTGAACTCTCCTGAATAATTTTTCGTTTTCTCTTGGAAATAAATGTGAAGGTAGTTTCCCTGTAACCAAATAGTTAGCAATATCTGCATACCAAGGGGTCTTAATAGTTACTGCAAACAAATATTCATCAGGAAACTTATCTTCTACGGGAGAATCTTCTTTAGTATTTTGAATTCTAGACAAGAAATCAGCTACTGTATTCTGTTTTCCTGGTCTATCCAACACAGTAATATTGAATTCTTGCAAAAGTAAAAACCATCTTGTCACTCTGCCATTAGTAACAGGTTTGTTCATTAAATATCTAATTGCAGAATGGTCAGTATGAATAAAAGTTTCATAGCCTGTTATGTAATGTCTAAACTTATTAATTGCATGAACAACAGCTAAGAACTCTTTTTCAGTCACAGTATAATTCAACTCTGTGGGAGTCAAATTTTCACTGGTGTAATAAATGGCATAAGGAATTAAATCTTTTTGACCCAACACAGCTCCAAGAGCTGTATCTGAAGCATCTGTAGAAATATGGAAAGGAAGTTTCCAATTTGGTCCTCTCAAGATAGGTGCTTAAGATATTCTTGTTTTCAAAGTTTCAAAAGCTGATTGACAATCAGGATCCCATTTAAATTCACAGTCTTTTGTAAGCAACTTGAAGAGTGGAGATGCTATTTTAGTGAAGTTTTCTATAAATCTTCTATAGTAACCGGTAAATCCTAGAAAACTTCTAACATCTCTTTGACAATTTGGAATAGGCAACTTGGAGATGACTTCAACTTTTGATCTATCAACCTTAATCCCATCTCCTGAAATATGATGTCCTAAAACAATCCCTTCAGTAAACATCATAAAGCATTTTTTCATGGCTTAATGAAAGGTTTGTTTCTTTACATCTTATGAGAACTTTTTCCAAATTTTCTAATGCCTCTTCAAATGAATTACCATAAACTGTAAAATCATCCATATAAACCTCTACACAATCATGGATTAGATCGGAAAAAATTCCTAGTACTGCTCTTTGGAATGTTGCTGGTGCATTACATAACCCAAAAGGAAGCACTCGGTAGGCAAAAGTTCCCCATGGACAAGTAAATGTGGTCTTATCTTGATCTTCAGGTGCTACCTGAATTTGATTATAACCACTAAAACCATCCAAAAATGAAAAGTACTTTTTACCTGCTAATGTATCTAATACCTGATCAATAAAAGGCAAAGGAAAGTGATCCTTCAAAGTTTCTTTGTTCAATTCCTGTAATCAATGCATACCCTCCATTTACCATTCTTTTTAGGTACTATAACCAAAGGAGAAACCCATCGGCTATCTGAAATTGGATAAATGAAGTTTACATTGAGAAGTTTTTGGAGCTCTTCTTTCACTATCTCCCTAAGATTTGGATTCATCCTTCTTTGAGGTTGTCTGATTGGTCTACTGTTTTCCTCAATATAGATATGATGGATACAAGTCTTAGGATCAATACCCTTCATGTCAGTATACTCCCATGCAAATGCAGTAGAATGTTTTTGCAAGATTCTGGTTAGTTCTTCTTGTTGTGATTTCTCCAAATGTTTGTTGATATTCAATGTCTTTTTTGGAAAAATCTCAATAGCAGAATTACCAAATTCTTCCATAGAGTAAAGAGACATTTGTCTTGATGATAAATATTCTATGTCAGATTCCAACTGAAATTGTGTGGGGTCATATTCTGAAATTATCTCAAAATTTTCTAATGTGTTCAGAATTTGACTATCCTCACTAATCTCAGAAATGGTAAAGACGGGTTGTATAGTGTTCTCATCATCGACCCATTCATTGTCTCCTATTTCTGTAATTGCTCTTGCGGGAGGATACAAATTGAATTTCTTTGTCGAATTACCATTAGAAATGTACATGTCTCGAGATCTACAACTAATAAAAGCATCAGCTGTGGCCAGCCAAGGTCTTCCTAAGATAATTGGATGTCCTCCTAGATTGCTTTTGGGAGTCAAAATCATAAAGTCTATTGGATATTCCCAAGAATCTAAGGAGACTGAAATATCTTCTAATACACCATCTGGTTTAATAACCGATCGATCTGCAAGTTGCAATAAAGTAGGTGTAAAAAGAAGGTTAGGAAGTTTTAACTGTTCCATAGTCTATCTACTCATAATGTTGATAGCAGCCCCTAAGTCAATCAATGTGTTTGGAATTTCTATCCCATTTATATGTGTCTTGACAATTGGACTTCCCGGATCTACATACTTCTGCATGGTAATTTTTCCCATCATAATGTCTGCAATCTTTCCTACCAGGTGGATTCTTCTTGTGTCCTTTAGCTTCCTTCTTGGTCTTTTGAAACTCAACTCCTTTATGGTTTTTGCTAGAATAGGAATTTCTCGAATGGCTTGTAGAAATTGAATCTTGATACAAACATTCTTCAATTCATCTAGAAAGTCATAGTTAGGCAACAAGATTTGTTTTTCCACCCCCTTATCAATTTGTAGTCTTTCCGGAAAAGGAGGTGTAGATGAAGATACAGGTTGCTCAACTATAGGAGTTGAGGATGTTAGCTTTTCTTTTTCTTTTTGAATTTTTGAATTTTGAAGAGATTCTTCCTCAAAACCCTTATTGACTTGAAGAGAGTCTTCTTCAGAGGTATCTTGCTCTTGAATGTCTATAGAAGGTTTTCTAAAACTCTACCAGATCTGAGTTGTACATCGTTGAGAGGAACAATCATATAGGTAGGAAATTGTTGTCCTTCTACCATATAAGTAGTTTGAGGATTCTTATTGTTAGGATTTGGCAATGGCTGAGCTGGAAGTTGATTTGTCTTCTGTTGGTATGGGAGCATGAGTTGAGGATTTGTATTTTGGTGAGAAGGTTGTTGTTGTGGAAATGGCAATGAAAGTTGTGGATTTGGGCTTGGAAATTGTGGAGCTTGTTGATTTTGAAAAGATGGAGGATATTGATAAAGTTGAGCAAATCTCCCATAAGGATTTTGCATCCCCTGTACCCATGGATGATATGAATTTTGATGTTGGGGCCAAGGTTGTTGCCAAGGATTCCAATTTGGTGGGGTTTGAAGATTCATAGGGTTATTAAACCCTTGAGATTGTTGTCCCTGCCAAGGTCTCTTTGCGACAAAACAGAGAGATTCTACTGAATTTGGATCTTCTTGAAAAACAGCTTTGAGTCCGGGGATTGAAGGACAATCCTTGATCTCATGATTTTCTGAGCAAATCATACATGTTTTTACAACTTTTGCATCCAAGGGACATTCCCTTAAAGCATGTTTCTTTCTACATTTCGGACAAAAGATGGCTAAGGCATCTGTTTCTGCTTTCTGCTTGTTTTGGATTTTAAGGGTGTCTAGTTGTTCACTAAGGCTCCCTAAGATATCAGTTTTGAACTCATCAAGCATATTACCAATCTCTGCCCTACTTACTGATCCAGTTGCAGATTTGTTAGCCCTAATAAGAGAAGAATCCCTAGGCCCTTTTCAAGTTTTAGATTTTCCTCTTGAGAGATGGATACATAGTTCTGTTATATCACGAAATGGAAGTTGAGAAATGTCTCCTTTCCCCATCATGTTTAAAATGTCTATCCATTCATCTCTAATGGCTTTTAATAGGAGGTCTTTCAAGGTTTCATTATCTAAGTTGCTCATCTTTGCTCTTTTCAAGTTGTATTGAAATCTTTCAATTAAGTCTTCCAAATTTTCATCTTCTTTTTGCATCATTTTGAATACCTCATCCTTGTGATTGGTGGGCATACAATAGTCCAAGTATCTATCCAAAAATGTTTTTTTCATTTCATTCCAAGTCCCGATAGATTGAGTGGCTAATCCCATGAACCATTTCAAAGCAGATCCCTTCAATGTTGAAGGAAACAGTTTGAGTTTTTGAGAATCTTTCATATAGTCATAAGTTCGGCACACTACTTCAAACTCAAACAGAAATGTTTCAGGATCCTCACTTCGCAATCCATAAAATTTAGGGAGAACAGATGGTGAAATATTTTTCATTGTTGCATGAGTTTCCTCATCAGCTATAGGGAATCCCAACAAATCCCTATTTCTACCATTATTTCCTTCACCATTGGTATCTCCATTATCTCCTCCTCTTCTACCTCCACCTCTATTTATTACTTCCTCTGCCATGATAGTTTCTTTAGAGTCCTTATAGTCCTCTAGTTCTTCTACCAAAGAAGGATGAGAGAAAGTCTCTTTGTTTTCTAAGTGGGTTTTAGTAGGTGGTATAGGAGAATCCTCTAATTCAGCTGTTCTTTGACTTCCAAAAATCTTAAGGCTAGGGGTAGATGGTGGTGAATCTGGTCTATGCCTTGAAGAAGATGGAGTTGTGAAAATCGAACTCTTAGCTTTAGCTATAAACCTTCCAAAAATTGGGCTAATAACTCTCTTTTCTGATCCTCCAGATCACACTAGGTGCAACAGGAGAGCATACTTCAAGAAGTTATCAAGTTTTCCCTTCTTTTGTTATTTTTTTTTTTTTTTTTTTTAAGAAATTGGCTACCTAGTTACACTTCCCCGGCAACGGCGCCAAAATGTTTGGTCAATTTAGTGTGTCCTAAATTGCTGCATTTAATTTGTCAATCCGGGAATCATAAGCTGATGAAGTGCGGCGCACTATATGTGCAAGATAACCCATTTCTTAACTTTTGTCGTTTTTGGTCTTTCTAAGGTGAAATGGAAATTCTAAAATGAAAACAAGTTTGGTTATATTTGTTCAAGGAAGTGATATCCCCTATAATGATTTACCAACTTGAAACTTTAAAAGCAAATTAAAAATTACAATGACAAGACTTGAAAGAAAGTAAAAGTGTACTGCTGAAATGAAAAGGTGCTGCTAATCTAATGAATCAAAACAGTAAACTAGTGAACATGAAAACCAAACTATTCTTGCTGCCAACTAAACACAAAAGAAACTATGCTTATGGAAATTTAAAATTGCAACAAAATAAATCTAAATCAGATTACATCAATTCATTTTCTGACCCTTCATCATTAGACCAGCTATGACTTTCGGAAGTAATCATAAACAACTTGTGTAACTGATATTTAATTTGCAGGAAGTAAACTAATACTAAACCATACACCCATGATTCAATCGCTCACCATCAGTCCAGCTGTGGCTTTCGGAGGCAACTGAAGATGTCATACATGATTTAATATATCTAAATTTGCAGAAAAGAAACTAATACTAAACTACACATTTCATAATGCAGTCCCTCACCATCAGTCCAGCTGTGGCTTTCGGAGGCAACTGAAGATGCTATGAGCAACTTAATATATCTAAATTTAACTACTGAATCAGATAAGCAAAACTGAAATGTACAAAGCAAGACTGAAGTTAAACAAAAGCTATGAAAAGCAAACTAGCAGCAGAACAATGTTAGTTTCATGTCATTAGTCAAAATACTATAAAAATGCCCGGGCTGTCTACCTAAAACCTGCACAAGAAAACTGATCAGTGATTAACAATCATAAAACATGTAAGACAGAAATGAAATGGAAATTATGGAAATGTATAAACAGAAATGAAACAACTACAAAGTATGAACATATGGATGGATTATGATACAATGACTTTTAAAAGAAATGAAATAAGAAATGTACACTAATACACAAAACCTTAGCTGAGCAGGGGCCCTCTACACAGCTTTGGTAACGATCCTCAAACACGAATTAAGTTGAAAAACAGAGTCTTCTCATATTAACAAACAGTTCATTACAGAATGGTAGTGTTACGGCTCAAGGGCAGCGTAATCACTACAAAGCAAACTAACAGATAACAGAGTTTATTCACGAACATCAACTATCAACTAACAACTAACTTATGTGCGTATGCAAACGCTCTATATATAACAATAAACTGTAACTGTCTCCTAAAGTTCATGATGGCAGAGAGCACGTAGACCACTACGCCCACGGATATAGAAGTATGGCCGTGTTGGAAAGCGAATCTACGGAAAGTGGATGCTTGAATTCAACTCGAGAGCTCTGCACAGATGTCGATTTAACCTCCGCAAGCTTAGAAACGGCCGTATGGATGTTTATTTGCCACGAAACAGAGTCCGGCCGACATGAAACTCCATAGTTGACTTCCACGTGGACGGCTTTGACCGCGGCTTCTTTGGACGAGTTTGCTTGAACCAATAGGACACGAACCATGTCCTCGTCAGTCCTAGCCTGCCCATGTGGCTCGTTTCCTTTGTAGACACCTGTAGCATAGATTTCCACAAAATAGCTGCGGAAAGTTGCAGCAGCTGCGGAAAGTGGCAAGTTTCCGCAGTTGTATGAACAAAATCTAGATCAAATAGAAAACACAAAAACATAATTAAAAACCATGTTAGATACCCTTTTGCACATGATATTGACAATTTTGGAGGTTTAGGTGAGTGAAAAAGGTATGGAAAAGTGTATGGAAAAGATGCAAATTCGGGACTCAACGGCTTGTATACAATGTATAATGCATCTTCTTTGTGAGGGTAGGAAGTGCATGGGTCTTCCTCTCCTTCTTGAAACCTTCTGTAGGTATCACTGCAACTTTCTTCTTCTCGAAACCCTCTAGGAGTCTCGGTGCATCTTCTTTCTCTCTTCTGATTTACGTCTTTGGAGAGGCCATCCTTAGATCTGAAAAATGATGAGAGTAATCTCATCCTATCTATAATTCTGATAAATTTTTCTTATATTCACTTTTTTGATAGCTTAATCTCACAGGCTGTGCCAGAGATCATGCTCTGATACCACTGTAATGTTCCCAAAATGGATTACTCAGCAAGACATGCCTGAAAAACACATTTTTCAGGGATGTGTGCTTCATATATCATAAAATGTGTTTAAAAACACTTAGAAATCAATTCCAAGTACTACAGCAACCTTTACTCAACTTTTATTCTCAAAAAGGTGAGGAAAAGCAGCTTCTCATGCCCTAAAATGACTGTATTCAGAAATGTGCGTAAAAATAAGGGTCATGGCTCTGGGATATGTTATATTAGGTCAAGAGGGATTCACATGCCTAATTTCAGCTCAAACAAAGGCATTTTACTATGTTAAATAGATCCTCCATTCTCGACTAGGCTTAAAATTGTTGATTTCCCATGACTTGGAGTATGCATAAATTTTCTGAAGCTTAGAGAGAATATTTTCTGAGGGGTTTGGTGATTTTATGTAGAGATAACAGTATGATAAGCTGAGAATACTATTCAAATATCTTACATTAGAAAATACAGATCTATACTTGAAGAAAAGGCCTAAAACCCAAGCTTTATGACACAAGAAGCAGAGGATGAACCAGACAGCGTAATTTTCAGAAATATGAAGTAGTGTTTCATTAAGTTTCAGATCTATAATAGATAATATTACAAAATTATAGATCTAAATGGGATCTATATGCAAAAATGACTTTTAAGTACATTCCCCTTGGGGATCTCAGCTTATAATGAAGGACACTGAATAGATCTGAGATCTACACCATGGATCTGTAGTAAAATTTAGAAATTTCTGAAGAATAAGTCACACAGCAGATCATATCTGAAATAAGACATGGATTGGTTGGCCAATCCACGGATCACCTCAGTGAAGGAAAGGAACCCTTTCACTGGAGATCTCGCCTCCAAACTGCTAGCAAATAAACACTGCAAATATGCCTACAAAATAACATAGTTTCTAAAGTTAAATGTGCTGATGAAGTGATGCACACTTGGACCTCATGCCAAGATAATAATCTGAAGCTCAAAATAGCTATTGCACTCCTGCCAGTGGTTTAGATGACTTCCCCACTAAAAAGATGCAATAGAACTCTTCAGATCTGAATAGATATGATTCCATTTGTTGTAGCTCTCTAAACAGTGAAGCCCTAATCAGGATTTACGCTATCAAGGGAGGTGAAGCTTGGCCAAAATTCCAGATAGTGGATCAATGCAACACAATCTCCTCCAAGAGACCCTCAAGGAAGGAAGAGGAATTCCTAAACAGGAAATTCCTCTCTCTTAGCTAAACAACCAAGAGAGTTTGAGTTTCTCAAGCAATCTCAAAATCGAATCATCAACAACCTTTTCCTTGAGCCTTCACCTTGCTTTTATAAGATGAAGATGTGCAAAACCCTAAACCACCTCAAATGAATTAACCCCTTTCACATGGGATGCTTCTTCTAGAACTGCACTGGGTCTTCAAAGTGGTTCAATATATCTGGTCTGCTTTATGATCTGGTCCTGTTGACCTAGTCAAATAGCTTGAACCTGTTTCACATACAAGTGGATTTTATTGAGCAAGCCCTGATTTGACTCTATTCACATTGGGCATTGATTTATTCTCATGTTTAGGAGTTTTTATTTTTTCTCCTTTACATTTTATTCATAAAACATAAAAAATAAAATGGTAATGAATATTCCTACTAGCTTGGGCTAGTTAGGATCGTTACAATGCGGTGGAGGCTCGCAACGCTGAGCTGAATACTCGAGTGCCAGTTCTCGAGGATTCCTATGGTCGAGTGGACCACTTGACCCAGGGGATGCCTTCTCAAGGTTTTTTGGATAACCTTTAGGAGGTCTAGTTGGAGACGGTTATGGCCCGAGAGAGGGACTATCGGCCTATTTTACATTGGGTGGTAGTCCCAATTTTTACGGCGGCTCCAGTAGTGGTACTGGGAGCAGTTGTGGGTCCAGGTGCCCCGCCTGAGGGAGCACCGTCCTAGAGTATACTTGTACACGGGGAAAGCACCCATTATGAGGATGCTTCCCCTATTTTTGATGACTTTTGTGTATCTTTGGGCTAGCTGATGGTTCAGCGACACTATTTTTTGTACTCAGACATATACACCATGATATATATATCTATATATATATATATATATATATATATATATGAGAGATATTTTTTGCGATTCAACATGTTGTGCCCCCTATTTTGGTTTATGGATGATGCTATGTTGATGGATATTTATGTTTTTGGTTTTTTATGTATGATGGTTTATTCGAGATGCATTCCAGTTTAGGAATATGTTAGCTATGTGAACAACTACTTGGCTTTGACTCCTTGGTACATATGTAATGTAATATAGTCAAATTTCCTGCTTAATCTTTTTGCACACAAATATTTTCTAAATAGATGTGTATCTCTTGTCTCAAATGTTTGGTTTAACTATGACACTACTAACTCGGAATTGAGGTAGACATGCATATGGCGTATGCCCTGATGGAGGGTGTCACACATAAGTCCGATGAAGGAATCATTTTTTTCCTAATTGTTTGTTGCTGAACTGATGCACACACCATTTGTGTAGAGTGGTGATTGGTCAGAGTGATAGATAACCCAGGAAACTGCTGCTAAACTTTGAGACCATCTTGATGCTCCATCGGCAAATCCGAATTAAGGTTCCGGTTGGTAATCCATGGCAGCACTTTGAGCGCATTTTGTAATAAGTCTTTTGGTAAAAAATATAAGGGGGTTGGGTTTGTGTACGTTCACTCTAGGGTAGGTCCATTTTGGCCCTTATGGGTAGAATTTATTGAGTAAAGGTTGTTGACGGGGTTTCTAAGGCATGTCTTGTCTGGTTTCGTCAAGATGTATGCCCCCTGGCGGGGGCAATTTTTTATGATGTAGGTTCCTTTCCACAAGGTTTTGAACTTTCCTGGCCCTAGGGCTTCTTTTGTGCCATCATAGTGGAGGACTAGTTCTCCCTCGGTGAATAAGTGAGGGTTGATGTGGCAGTTAAATGATGCTTTTACCCGTTTCTTGTGGACCTCATTATGTTGCATTCCAGTTTAGGAATATGTTAGCTATGTGAACAACTACTTGGTACATATGTAATGTAATATAGTCAAATTGCCTGCTTAATCTTTTTGCACACAAATATTCTCTAAATAGATGTGTATCTCTTGTCTCAAATGTTTGGTTTAACTACGACACTACTAACTCGGAATTGAGGTAGACATGCATATGGCGTATGCCCTGATGGAGGGTGTCACACATAAGTCCGATGAAGGAATCATTTTTTGCCTAATTGTTTGTTGTTGAACTGATGCACACACCATTTGTGTAGAGTGGTGATTGGTCAGAGTGATAGATAACCCAGGAAATTGCTGCTAAACTTTGAGACCATCTTGATGCTCCATTGGCAAATCCGAATTAAGGTTCCGGTTGGTAATCCATGGCAGCACTTTGAGCGCATTTTGTAATAAGTCTTTTGGTAAAAAATATAAGGGGGTTGGGTTTGTGTACGTTCACTCTAGGGTAGGTCCATTTTGGCCCTTATGGGTATAATTTATTGAGTAAAGGTTGTTGACGGGGTTGCTAAGGCATGTCCCGTCTGGTTTCGTCAAGATGTATGCCCCCTGGCGGAGGTAATTTTTTATGATGTAGGTTCCTTTCCACAAGGTTTTGAACTTTCCTGGCCCTAGGGCTTCTTTTGCGCCATCATAGTGGAGGACTAGTTCTCCCTCGGTGAATAAGTGAGGGTTGATGTGGCAGTCAAATGATGCTTTTACCCGTTTCTTGTGGACCTCATTGTGTTGCAGTGACTATCATCGACTTTTGTCAATGAGCTCTAGTTGTACTAGGCATTTTTCTAGAGGCTGGGTATCATCAAGGAGTTCGATAGCGGCATGCAAATTTGGGATCTCACGGAAATCAATGCAAAAGTGCAAGGTACCTTGCTCTTTTGCGACAAGAATAAGGTGAAAATCTTGGGATGTGGGGGCAGTTGCAATCCTATTTCCTATGTGTGCTGATACAAATAGTATGTGGTGAATCGTGTCATCAGCATTTGGTGGGGGAATAATCTCTGTGATGGGAGTTTGCGTAAGTGCAAGATTGCGTACCCCTTTGGAATGGTCAATTTTTCGTGGTTGGAAATTGTGCTTGCTGCAGAGGTGCCTAAATGTTTCCATTAGCGGGCATGCCTCTGGTTCGTGGTTCTAGCCAGTGCAAATGGTGCATGGTACTACTCTTCCAATGGAGTACATTGTATGGGAATCAACACTACTCGTTGTCCCTGATGTGGACGCTTGGAAAGGATCTGTTGTAGAAGAGGTGGTCCTCTGCTTCCACTTCCATGTTGTTGGCTTGGGTGTGTCTCTCTCTTTGGGGGAGTGTAGACTTAGTGTTTCTCTTTTCGCTCTTAGCTTGGGGAGATGCGCATATTTGACTGTATGATGAAATAATGAAAAAAGTTGGAAATAGGTGTGAGTGATCTTCTCTTTATTAAAGAGAAGTCTCTGAGGGAACGAAGATATTGTGCAAAACTTCTTGCGAGGGGCTTTAGTTATTTGCATTGATTGATCCGGTGGTCATTCAGGTTGCATAGTCTGCATGTTATCCTAGGTTTGGCCTGGTTCATGCTTAGATGGTGTGTCGTACTAGCCTTCCCATCATGCCCATGTGGGTGTGGGGTTTTTGGCCTAAGGGTGATGTACTTTCTAAATAGCCTGAGGTTATCGCCCCATTTTTTCTCTATTGTATGAATCATATCAATGGTAGGAAAAAATCGTGGGATATAGGTACAAAGTTGTTCATAGTGATTGCCCTGACATATTAGGCAAAAAAGACTAGATATGGGGGTCTAATCATGCTTAGTTTGTGGTCTAGCGGGGAACCAACGTTGTAACGCTGCTAAATCAGGGCAAGTGGTGACCACATGATTGGATTTTTTGCATAGAGCATATGTTGGTCTTCTCTGTAGAGAGCAGTTGGGGGTAACTAGAGGTTCCCTGATTGGTCGCTTTTTAGCTGACAAGAATAGGATGGATCTACTCATCACATATTCTTGATTTTCCTAGCTGTTTGTGGATTCCAAGTCCATGTCATCTTCTTGGGAGAGGCGGACTATAGTTGAGTGCAAACTAGTGAGGGCTAACCGGAATCGGGGGATATAGTGACAATTTTCCAGAAGGTGATTCTCGGCGGATAAAGGACATGTGAATTATGTTGCGCGCAATCCCACATAGTAAACTCGTTCTATAGGATACCATCTATGTATGAGTTCCAGGGCTACACATTCTTCGAGGAAGTGACCACGTTCATCACATAGCGTGTAGTGTATAACGAGAGGGGGAATGACTGAGGGTATTTCTGGTGCCCTTCATTCCTCCTGTAGGTATAGGATGACATGAGGTTCATCTCCGGAAGACTGGGTGGAGGGATCCTCTTGATAGGATTGCTTAATGGCATGAAGGGTGTCCCTATATCACGGGATCTCTGGGAAATGATGAGTATAGTGCCCATAATTGCTGAAAATAGCGCATGGGTGATTGGTACGCAATGCTTTTCCTTTACCTTTGGTGGTAGGTTGCTTTTTATGGGAACACGGCGTCGTGATGTCTACGTTAGAGCCGAGGAGTGGTTTTAATTTATCCAGCTCTGGGCAGATATGGGTAGGGTGTCATATTATGTCGCATATGGCACAAACTGGTGATTCCCGTTGTATGGTGGGAGTCTCCATCTTCTTCCCTCTCTTCTCGGTTTTCTTAACCGCAACCATCGGTTTTGAAATGGGATTTTCCTTTGCAGGGATGGTTTCGACCATTTCTTGGATGAGTGGGGCCTCCTTAGGCTTGAGGGTTTTTAAACACGTGGATTTGTGACTTTTTTGGCTCTTGTCCTTGAAGGGTGGACGAGATACCAAACTAGTATTGCAAACGATATGTTTGGTAACACCACTGTTTCCAAAACCTTCTAGGAGACGAAACCAACTGGGGGGTAAAGGAAAGTGGTTTGGGAAGCGGCGCAGGTTAGAGAGACTGCTGTGGCTAAGGACTCGGTGTCATTACTGCTTGTGTCTGTGTCCTAAATAGCTTCGGTGTTTGATGTGGACATCATGCACACCAGAGCTCTTGTAACATCAGGTGATGACTTAGGTATAATGGGGGGATCTCCTAGGAATTATCCTAGGACGGACGACGGCTTGAACTGGCCTGGGCCATATACTTGGTACCATGACAACATGTCCGAGGATGTGTCTATATAGGCTAGAATTACATCGGTGTTTGTTAGGGGTCGTTTCTCACTATGCATCAGTTGGTCGACACTAATGATGTGATCCTCATGGGGGAACATCATAATGCAGAAGATGGAGGAGGCTATGGCTGACATGGCATACATATAACTCCAACCAAGGAGTATATTATAGTCCAAGTGAGCGTCCAAGACTTCAATGTCTATGTGGACCGTATTTCCAGCTAAGAAGACTGGGATGTTTTGGTGGAGACTGATGGGGGTTGAAGGACGAACATCGTATGCTCAGAGCGTGATGACTGATGCTTTTAGTTCGGGGGACCCCAACTTCTGCCAAATTTTTTTTGACATGATGCACATAGATGCACAGCCAACAGGGGACAACAGAAAGGAAATAGACAAAGGGTGGAATAGGTTAAGCATCAGAAGGAGAAACGTGAGGGAAGAGTAGACTGAAGGTAGTATGAAGAAGGAAGCGGAGGGGAAGCTGACAGGAAACAGACAACGTGATGCAACGGTTGCGAGGGAGATGGAGGACAGCTTGAGGAATGGGTCGTCGAGAAGGTAGCATGGAGGCGAATGGCAGTGAGATGAGGAAAATAGTAGCATGCGACATAGAGGGAGAAGCAATAAAACACAGCGGAAGCCCACAATTGGAAAATGCAAGGACAATTGGCGCATGAAAATTTTCAAGATTTTCCTTCTGTTCAACGATTAATTTTTCACCCAATGAACTTAGAAAATAAAATTAATTTGGATATCCTTGCAAAATTATGATCTTGAGATCAGATCTTACCCTCCAGGGCATAGATCTTTCTTAGATATAAAACATTTCTTTGAAAACCCTCAAAGATCAACGCACAAACCAGAAACAAGAAAACCCAGATACCTAACAACTTTACAAAAAATTGAAAATTGAAACACCGTGTTAGAAATCAGAAACTAAAAAAATTTCTAAACATTTACACTATTTAAAAATACAAATCTATACAATGTATTTGCAGATCTATGCACAAGAGTTGTAGATATGTCAAATCTGAGTGTAATTTCGACTTCGCTCCTAGATCTGAAGATTTAAGGCTCTTACTAGCTAGATCTAGCTTTAAATTGAATAAAAGTTAAGATAAGTTCTTAATTTAGGTACAAGCCCTAGAAAGACAAAAACAGAACTTAAGATAAGCTTGGGGAATTAGATCTGAAGGGCTCTTCAGATCATATTTTCTTGGGAGTCAGCTGGTCCAGCCGAGGACTTCCCCACGCCCAATTCTAAATCTGAGATATTTCTTCACACTTAAAGTTAAACTATTAAATCAATAGAGAAATAAGATAAAAATAAAATTTTCAAGAGTCAGAGATACTTGCTAACTCAATCCAATTAATATTCTTACCCTAAATCCAGTAACTTAAGAAAGATACATGTGCAATAGATTACTCTACAACACCCATAAATCAACAATTCATTAAAATAATTACCAACAGAATATGAAGAACAAGTTTACCATAAAATGTCGAAGAGGAACATGACCATCAGATAAAACCCCAAAGACTTTGTTTGTATTATTCCATAAAAGTAGTACAGGAGAGCTTCAAGAGCTAGTACACATCAAGAGATCAGATCACCAAAGGAATGACAGTAACCTCTAATTTATAAGTAAAATCCCCAATGGCTAGTTCGTTTTATCCCCATCAAAGTAATCTCGATCATTGAAAAGGATTTGATTATGTTTTAATCTCATCTGTCGAAATTATTATTTTTTGAGGAATTTCAAAATTTTCAATTAATTCCCTCTTAATTAACTCAAAAATAATAATTTTCAGTTAATTACCTCAAAAAATTGACTTTGACTTAATTATCAAGGCCCAATGGTCAAACATTTCTCAAAATTTTCAATATTCCTTTGGCCCGGGACCTTTAAAATTTTATTTTTCAGGGGCCTTTGAATTTTTCCTTTGAAGAAGTTAATTTTACCTAGGACATAAAACTAATTAAATTTGTAGCTTAGGATTTTGATTTAATTTGGCCAGAAAATTTAATTAATTGACTCAAGAGGGGATTAATTATTTTTCCAACCCTATCTACATAATTTTAATACATTAAACCCATGAGAGGAACACCTGTTCGTAATATACACTCAATAATCTATGCAATTTCGTGACTCAAATATGATATAGTAGACCCATAAATCTATAATAAAAATATCTAGCCAATTAGCTAGGATCATTCCCAGATTACTTTTACAAAGACTCGATAAAGAATCACTAGGACTCACCTAGTATCTTGACAAAAAAATACACCCTAGATTTTGGGTGAGGCTGAAGGGGAAGAACTTTTTCGATCATTTGTGTTAGGGACATAGATGAATCAGTGAGATGAAAAACCTCCTAGGATAGAAATCATCACCAAAATACTAGGCTTACATTGGTTGTTACATGCATGATGGTCTTACTAAGATCATTTAAATTATAAATATGCAGAATGGGTTTACGTATTTTACAAAACTGTCAACTGAATGATGAAATCTGAATGGAACGAACACTTGAATATGATGGACCCCTTTGCAAAAAAGGGGTGTACTGCTATGGGGTCGTTGACAAAGAGTGGTCAACATCTGGCTCTACTTGAGGACACGTTGTTTCATCAGAGGAATGTGAGAATCCATAATCTTCATCCAGGCAACACAAAACTATATAAGTGGTGTCCGTCCAAAATTCATCACAGAACATTAAGCACATGAAAATAGAAGCTCTTCATTTATTGACTATTCTACGAACATGAAATGTAAATATACTCTAACTAAAAAATGAAATGCTGAAAGAAAAAGGTGTAAGGTTAGAGATACAATAAAAAGGATGCCCTGTGGCATCAGATGTGTTCAATATAGTGCATACTGAGCATTTTTCTGCTTTCAGGCAAGTTTGTGGGTTGTTTTTCAGATGTGTCATGTGCAATATTGCATACAGTAGGACTTTGTATTATCCGAAAATAGAGCTTTTTTATGGCCATTAGATGAATCGAACCGCTTCCTTATTCTTTTTGTTTTTTGCTTCAAGATTTTCTTCGTGGTAGACTGTATTTTTGATGATGTGGAACATTATGCTTGTGAACTTTCAAAAGAAGTATTCAAGATATGTGTGACATGCCTCTCTTCATTCTGCATCTTCTTTGTTAAGGGTGATGGATTAACTTCACATGTATTAACTTAATTCCCCTTGGTTTTCCTTTTATCTGGGTCGCCTTCAATCAACCACTTTTCAATGGAAGAAATGGTCTCCTCATAATAGGATGAAGCTTGCTTCATCAAACTGGGAGGCCTATGATCCGTTGACAATTCTGACTTGAGTTTTACATTCTGTATATGTGATCTCTCCATTTTTTCCAAATTATTATGAATAATAGTCATTTGATTAGAATGCTTAACCTTTACAACACTGATTTCCTTCGTTTGACTCTCTTCAATAGTCAACAACTTGTGTTGAAGGGACATTTGACCGATTTCCATGTTTTTTATCGCTTTATCATTATTCACTTTCATGGCCATGAAGAAATTTTGCATATAGTTCATCTCTTTCTCATGATTTGATTCCATGGTGATAAAATGAGTTTGCATGGTGGCCATTTGATTAGAGTGATTAAATTCCATGATCGTCATTTCCTCGATATTTTTTTCTTCTAAGGCTAATAACCTATTGTGCATAGAACCAATTTCCCTGGTGTGATCTGCTATTATTTTTTCTTGATTGACTTCCATATTCTTAATGAATTGAGCCTGGTTGGACTCCATATTCTTGATTACCTGAGCTTGATTCAGTTGCATATCTTTAACGATTTGAGTTAATTCCTTGATGAAATCATTTTCAACTTCTATAGTTTCATTTACTTCAACTTTTTCTTTTACCTTTTCTTTATCTTCATATTTATTCTCAAAGGCCTCAATGAGTGATTGGAAAGAATCAAAAGTGTCTTTGTGGAAGTTAGTGAACCACTCCAAAGCATCACCAACTAAGGTGAGAATGAAAATATGCATCTTCACATCTTCGTGATCAGAATATGGGTGACACTTTCTTATACAGAGGTTGAATTCTGATTGTGAGCCTCGATATTAAAAACATTATTATCACTAAAAGGGGGCACCTCATCGATAGTATCACCGACTGAAGACGGGAAATTATGTGGAGCACCCTGAAAGTTAGTAAAATCAAAAGGATAAAAAAAATCATCCATGATGACTTGCTTAAATGGAACAATCGAATGGATTTTAGAGAAATAGATCCTTGTTCAAGAAAAGTCAAGAGGTCCACAAGAAGAGAGATTTTTAGCAAAAATTCTTGTAAAAAATGAAATAGTTGGAGTTGCCACTTGAACATCAATCTAATTGTAAAACCAAAAAATTAGTCGAGAGAAGCAGATGGATATCAGGGAGGGATTCCTGTCTGGGAGTAAATATATGAATAAGTGGAGTCGCCACCCAAATAAGAAACCAACCGAAATGTCCAGGAGCTAAAGCTGCAAGAGAAGATGAAAGGATTAGTGATATGACGAAAGATACGATGATGAAATGATGAAGAGATGAAATGACACCAGAAAATGTTATGCCATGTGATGGGTTAATGAATGGCGAAAGAAGATTAGAAAATTTTGTTGAGACCAAGGACAGAAAAAATCTATCACCAGAAACAACGCCAAAAATTGTTGTCGCACAGAATGTCTAGGCATCGCGACAAAAACTCAGATCAGGGGATGTTACCCTATTCCCTAATGTCTCTGTTTAAGTTTTCTCCTTATAATAGACTAAGGGGGTAGACCCTATAGAAATGGAATGAAAGAGAACTAGTTGGGAACCAACCCATTCGGGAGACACAGTTAAAAGACCAAATACTTGTAAAAGATCTAGCAATATTAAAGGATTCGATTGAATTTGAAAGATTGATACGAGTGCCTTATGGAGTCAACTATCTTGCTAATAATTTAGGACCAAGTACTTGATGAGAAACTGCCACTTGGATGAATAACTATCCTATATGAAATACTAACTTAGAATGCAGAATTCAAGGAGAATGATTAGAAGACGAAGCGCGATGAAATGAGCTTCGAATATGAGAGGTGATGTTTAAACCTAAAGCACTCAGATTAAAAATAATCTGATCTAACCACTAAGTAATTAAGAGAGAATGCCAATTATGAAAATTCCAAAAGTTACTCAATTAGAAGATATACAATTCGTCGCAAATCCACAATAGAGCTCTCAGAATATGATATCGATTACACTTGAAATAATTTTCCAAACATTAATATTGAATAAATATCCAAATTCAAGTAAATGATACAACACTTAATTACACATTAGGTGATTTTAATCGATAGAAAATATTTAAAAATTTAGATGCCAATGATCATCAAACTCAAATGAAGCATGTGAAAATAATTAGCATTTAAATCTAAAAAATTATTCATCAAGATATACCATGAAATGTCGATGCTAAATAAACACTCCGTCAAGCAATTTATGGATTAAATGATATTCTAAAATAATGCAAATCCAAAAAAGGATTTTTCTCCTATAGTTAAAATTAGGATATTTAAAAAAAATAAATTGCGTCAACTATAGGAATCATTCCACAAATTAAAAAAATCGTGAAGGCTTATAATTTTACCACATTAAAAACCTGAATTTCAAAATATAAATGCCCTTTGAATTTTATATACAAAAGAGAGAAAAAGAGAAATTTAGAAAAATTAAGACAATTTCTAATGTTAAATATTAATAAAAAAAATTATTTTTATTTTTTAAATGAAAAATCAAACTCAAAATTAAAACTAACCTTACAAAAGAATTGAAATGTTATTTTTTAAGTGCCAAACCCATAAACGTTAAAAAACGGAATGAAATGTTATTGTTACATGTTTTTTATTTAAGATTTTTAAATATTAAAAGGTTGAACAAACAAAAGAAAATTAAAATCGAATGTTATCAAAGTTAAGAGTTATGCTTTAGGTTTGTTTTGGCTTTGAACGCAAGTAAGCAGGAGGAAGAAGCAGTGTGAGGAGGCGTCGAGGAGCAGCTGACAAGGGACAACAGAAAGGAAATAGAAAGAGGGTATAATAGGTTAAGCAGCGGAAGGAGAAATGTCTGGGAAGACTGGACTAAAGGCAGTGTAAAGAAGGCAATGGAGGGGAAGCTGACAGGGAGCGAACAATGTGAGGCAATGGTTGCGAGGCAGATGGAGGACAGCGTGAGGAATGGGTCATCAAGCAGGTAGCATGGAGGCGAATGGTAGTGGGATGAGGAAAATAGCAGTGTGCAACATAGAGAGAGAAACAATGAAATGCGGCAGCAACCCACAAGTGGAAAACGTGGGCACAATTGGTGCATGAAAAAATTCGAGATTTTCCTTCTGTTCAACAATTAATTTTTCACCCAATGAACTCAAAAAATAAAATTTGATTTGGATATCCCTACAAAATTCTGATCTTGAGATTAGATATTACCCTCTAGGGCCTACATTTGTCTCATCTCTAAAACATATCTCTGAAAACCCTCAAATATCACCTGCACAAACTAGAAACAAGAAAACCCAGATACCCAACAACTCACAAAAAATCGAAAATTGAAACCCGAAGTTAGAAATCAGAAACAAAAATAATTCTAAATATTTACACTATTTAAAAATACAGATCTATACAATGTATTTATAGATCTATGCACAAGAGTTGCAGATCTATGATATTTGAGGAGTGTAAGTCTGACTTCGCTCCGAGATCTAAAGATCTAAGGCTCTTGCTAGCCAGATCTAACTTTAAATTCAATAAAAGTTAAGATAAATTCTTAATTTAGGCACAAGCCCTAGAAAAAACCTACAAAAATAGAACTTAAGATAATATTGGGGAATTAGATCCGAAGTTCTATTCAGATCTTATTTCCTTGGGAGTCAGCTAGTCTACCCGAGGACTTCCCCAAACGCCCAATTCTAAATCCGAGAGATTTCTGCACACTTAAAATTAAACTTTTAAATCAATCGATAAATAAGATAAAAGTAAATTTTTCAAGAGTCAGAGATGCCTACTAACTCAATCCAATTAATATTCTTACCCTAAATCCAGTAACCTACGAAAGATACATATGCAATAGATTACTCTACAAGATCCATTAATCAACAATTCGTTAAAATAATTACTAGCTGAATATGAAAAACTAGTTTACCATAAAATGTTGAAGAGGAACATGACCATAAGATAAAACCCCAAAGACTTCGTTTGTATTATTCCAGAAAATTAGTACAGGAGAGCTTCAAGAGCTAGTACACGATCAAGAGACCGGATCACCAAAGGACTGACACTAACCTCTAATTTATAATTAAAATCCCCAATGACTAGTTTGGTTGATCCCCGTCAAAGTAATCTCGACTGTCAAAAAGGATTTGATTATCTTTTAATCTTGTCCATCGAAATTTTTTTTTTTTTAGGAATTTCAAAATTTTCAATTAATTCCATTTTAATTAACTCAAAAATAATAATTTTGAATTAGTTACCTCAAAAAATTGACTTTGACTTAATAATCAAGGCCCAAAGGTCCAAAATTTCTCAAAATTTTCAATATTCCTTTGGCCCTGGACCTTTAAAAATATATTTTTCAGGGGCCCACGAATTTTTCCTTTGAATAATTTAATTTTACTAGGACATAAAATTAATTAAATTTTTGGCTTTAGATTTTGATTTCATTTGGCCAAAAAAATTAATTAATTAACTCAGGAGGGGATTAATTATTTTACCAACCCTCTTTACATAACATTAATACATTAAAACCATGAGGGGAACACCTGTTCGTAACAGAACCTCAATAATCTACCCAATTTTTTGACTCAAAATATGATATAGTAGACCCAGCAATTTGTAATAAAATAATCTAGACAATTAGATAGGATTATTCCCAGATTAATTTTACAAAGACTCGATAAAGAAACACTAGGAATCACTTAGTATCTTGATAAAAAAATCCACCCTAGCTTTGGGGTGAGGCTGGAGGGGAAAAACTTTGTCGATCATTTGTGTCTAGAGACGCAGATGAATCAGTGAGACGAAAAACCTCCTAGGATAGAAATCGTCACCAAAATACTAGGCTTACCTAAGTTGTTAAATACATGGTGGTCTTACTAAGAGAATTTACATTATAAATATGTAGAATGGGTTTGCATATTTTACAAAATTGTTGACTGAATGATGAAATTTGAATGGCACGAACACTTGAATATGATGGATCCCTTTTGCAAAAAAAGGGGTGTACTGCTATGGGGTCGTTGACAAAGAGTGGTTAACAGTATGAAAATATCTTATTCTTTCTTCAATATCTTGCAATTCCTGTGTTTGATAGACAAATAGCCTCTTTCTTCTCTGATTTCTCTATAAGAAAGGGCAAAAGAGAGTACCCTTTTTTCCTATGCTTGGGGTTATATTCCTCCTATGTGAATAATAGAATTTAAATTTCACTGCTATATCCATCCACTATATCCATATATATATATATATATATATATATATATATGGGATATTATTTTATCTGAATGTTGCTTGAGATCATACCGAACCTCGTTTGGAACTGCTATAATTTAACAATGAATAATTAATAATTAATTATAACCTTATCTTTGTAGGCTTCAACAAAATATAATCATATACTAATAGTCCAAAGCTTATTGAAATTCCTCAATTGAATTCTCATTTTTTTCTTAATACTATGGTGTTTATACTTTAAAGAGCCATAGAAATTCTAATCAATGCAACCTGTTCATTATGTAAAATAATAATACTAAATAATACTAGTCATATGTTTGTTGGTCAGCAGTGACTTGATCAGTGCACTTCTGGTGAGAAACATTGTTCCTCAAATTGGAGTAAGGCTTATGTGTCCAAGAAAACCATCGTTCGTTCTAGGTAAGGCTGACAATAGAGAGATGAGAAAAATGGGCAAGGTCGACCATGGCTATGAGTAGCAGAATCCAGTCGACCAATGCAACGTTGTGCACTCAATTTCCAGGAGATGAAACCAAATTTATAATGCCAATGACAGGTTTTATAATTAAATTTATAATGCCATTGGCATTTCATAAATTATTTTTTTGTTTTTTCTCGATGGTTCAAAATCCCTTAACGCATCGACTAACACCAAGGATATATTTGATGAAGGATATACCTTGCATATTTCTTTTTTAATTTTTCCCTCCATGGAATAAAATTTAAAAATAAAAGTCAACAACCCTTCTTCCACCGAAGGTTGAAATAGATCCGCCAAAAATTTAAAAATAAAAACTCAACAACCCTTCTACCCTGAAGGTTGAAAAAAAAAAAAATCAACAACCCTTCCTCCGCTAATGTTGAAATATATAGGCCTATCCCCTAATTATTAATCCAGAAAAGTCATTAAAGCATTATCCTCAAATTTTTCAAAATAAAAAAATATCCTACTAATTGTTTTTCAAACATTAAAAACTAGAAATTGCCAAAAAAAGGTGCAAAGAGATGAGATAGGTTTCTTAAATTGGAAAAATTGTATGAAGAATGCATTTGTAGATATGTATCCCAAATGTATTGGCATATTTTAATTTATATAAATATTATAAAAGATGATATTTTAGTTTTATGGATTGTTGTTATATAAAATAAGTTGTACATATATATATATATTATTTCTAGAGTTCAAAATGAAAACACTAATTTTATATACCTCTAACAATTTCAAAATAGAGAATAATAAGTGTTGGAAACCACCATTTAAACTCAATTAAAATAATTGGATTATAAAATCTACAATCTAAATTATATTATTATTTTTTCTAAAAATTAATTAAAATCTATTTACATCTTATTTTAATTTATATATGAATGATTGGTGGTGCTATTTTAATTTCATATATAATCCAAATTAAAAAAATAGATTTGTTAGACCACTAACAAAATACCTAAAATAAGGAAGAAAAACATAGTCTCGAAATTTTAACGAATAAAAAAGGCCATTAAATTACTCCTACCAAAAATTATTTTTTTAAACTAGAATAATGAAATTTATTAATGAGGATTAATTCTTTGATGAACAAAGGCCATAAAAGGGCTTTTCAAAAGGAAATTATGTGTACATTTCCTCCAATTAAAACAAAAATATTATTTTAAAATATGGTATACAAGAAAACGAAAACGAAAATGGAAACAACAGAGTTTGTCAAAAACTGAACGCACATGGCAATAACAAAGTTTGTCAAAATCTAATAATTACCTCGAAAGGTTGAAAATTAAGCCCTTGAATAGTCTACAAAAAAACTTTATCTATGTCCCAAAAAAACTATAGACTTTCAAAACATAGTCTTTAAAATATTATAACGAATAAAAATCCATTAAATTACACCTACAAAAAAATATTTTTTCAACGAGAATAATTAAATTTTGTAATGAGGATTAACTCTTGGATGAACAAAGGCCATACAAGGTATTTTCAAAAGGAAACTTAAACTGTGGCATACAAGAAAACAAAAACGAAAATGGCAACAAAAAAATTTGTCAAAAACTGATAATTATACTTGATACGAGCAAGTCAAGAAAACAAAAACGCAAATGGAAACAACATAGTTTGTCAAAAACTGATAATTATACTTGATAAGAGCAAGTCATTTCTGGATATCTAGCTCATCGTTTATAGTCTTTTCTTGATCCACATAATATTTACATTAAATTTCCTCAAATAAAAAAAAATGACCATAAGGAGCACTATATGGATGGCCCGCTATTTTCAAGAGTTGTTCTTGTGTTGGACACTTATACCTAAAGGAAGTTGGGGACGAAGGATGAAATGGAGGGTGAGCCTAATTTAGAAAGGAAAAGTCAGAAACCCTAACATGGTTTTCTTCTTCTTTTCTTCTTTAAAATTGATAGAGATTAAAAAAAAATAAGTGAAAAATGAATCCTAGTGTGGGATGAATTATTTCCCAAAATTTCTAACCAGCAACAATTTCAATTAATCATCTATCTCTATTTTATTTTTCAGTGTGGTAAATTTTTGAGAAAGTATTCTTAAGAGAATCCATTAATTGAAAAATAATTTCCGTGTTCAAAAGCTTGACGTTTCAAAGTTAGAGAATCCGGCGATTTAAACATTCTTATCTAAAATTTACCTTAGAATCCCTAAAGCAATAGGTCATAGGAGTTTCAATATTGTTTTAGCGAAAAATTGGGAAGGTGGTTTCTACTTCTTGCAATGGAGTTTATAAATCCAACATAGACCCATCTAAATATTGGTCTGATATGTGGTTGACAAAGGGTCTTTTAATGGAATTGATCAAATAAAGATGCATTTCCATGTTTAGAAGCTCCAGGTTTCAAGGTTGAATATATGGGCATTTCAATATTCCAATATTCTATGAAATTTACATATTCACCCTCACCTTTTAGCCTTGAAGTTCATATAGATGTATTATTATCCACATTCAATGCACACAATGTACAAACAAAACAAAAAGCATGTGGATTAATGCAACTTCTAAAGGTATCAATGCGAAATTTTCATATATTCTCATACAATGAATTTTATTTCTAGGTAGTTACTAGCTTGGATACTCGATCTACGAATGAAGTCTTGGTGGCAGGAGATACACCACTTTTTCCAATGATAGATGTGAGGAACCCTTCAAACATGATCTTGTTATCTATCACTGTTGTGGTGTTCTCGGGAATCAAACCATATTTAGAGAACACAATCTACCAACACAAACTAATTAATCAACATCCTTCCATAGGCAGACCAAAATAAGAGATTATCAAATTTTCAGGATGAGATACTAATCATACATACCACTTTCCCGGTAGACAAAATAGAAAACACAATGGAGGAACTAGCGGGGATTTTGGTCCTTAAAAATCTCGTTAAACTACTCTATCGCCTTGGATTCAGCTTCACCATATATGCCTACAACTTCCCAAGCTACCTTACACCATTTTCTCACTTTTTTAGAGTACTGAGCTCCCGAGAACGGTAAGATGAGTGTTACTCTGCCGGATTTCTCATATGGGCCTGCAAGTTTTTGATCCCCACAGCCACCTCATTTTTGACTTTTAAGAGAAGAAAAATGGTTTCCAAGTTCTAAGAGAAAAAAAAATTTATACTTCATTGTATTTAGACAATATTAATGCAGCATAAATCTGGCACAGAAACAAATCAAACTCCACAGTCGGGAAAATAAACTACATAAATTAAGGAAGGGGAATTTTGAGACATAGCTTACAAATATTATGATATATGTAATAGATATCGAACATACCTTGACCATAATTAAACAACAATTCTCAATTGGGGGTCACACATCTCCATTTTCAGCTGAAATTATGGTGGTATCAGGGTTGAGGAGAAATTGATGTGCACATATGTCAAGCAGGGAGGAGAAAAATGTAGCGACTGGAAACAAAAGATGTATTGGTGATTTTGGATGTTCATTGCCATCGACATAGTCTTTGTCATGCAGTCGTGCACCATAAAACTCATGTTCACTGCCATAAACTCCATGAAGAATTTAGACCGACACTCGTGGAAATCTGACGTAAAAATGGTGCACATAGATGCCAAGTGGAGAGCAGATAGGTGGGCGTAAAAATACGTACACATGTGTCAAACAGAAAAGAGAAGTGTAGACGAAAATGAGAGGTGCACTGATTCAAAAGAGAGGCCTATTGACCTAATCACAAAACACTATAATAACATATTTTCCCCTAATGAGTTTTTTAAAATAACACAATTGAAACTAGGGGAAATTTTGGTACCATATCTCGAACCAATAAAATGTTGAAACATAAAATTCCATCAAAATATGTATTGCAACCCCGAAAAAATTAAATATATCACTAAAGGTTTAGCCAGAATACCATCATGGAAAAAGGATACCCAAGTTTTTCTCCCAAATATATTTTCCTTCTTCAAAAAAAATATAAATAAATCATATATTTTGTTTATTAAAATATCAAAATCATATTTTTTTCTTATCATAATACTTTCATTTCAAAATCATATGTTTATTTTGTTAAAATAGTTGGGTTTCAAATATGGTTGAAACATGGTCCCACAAAGAAATGGCGCCTAACTTATAATAAACTTGCACACCCAGCTCCAGCCACAAAATGAAGGCCACATCAAATAATACATGGCATATACCTTTTCTCAAAGTTTATTATATCCCATTGTGTTGAAGACCCACATCATCAGATGGCATGACACGTGGTAAAACCAAAGTGCTACAGCATTGCGTTGTCTCGGTGCCACTAGTTTTGGGTGAGACATCTTGGATTCCAGAGCCTGGTGGTGGACATCAGAATTTTTTGTGGATGCGCGTCTTCCTCGCATAATGTTCTGGAATATACTCTCATTTCTCCTCGCCTACTGAACATAAAGGGAGGTAGAGGAGGTGGTGGTGGTGGCAATAGTACGATTGAGCCGGCGCTGAGAGGATTTAAATGATAATTTTTCGGTATTCAACATAGAATTAACATGAAGCGTAAGTGCCTAACAGTTTCATCTTCTACGCAAGCTCTAATCTGTCGAACTCTCCTAGAAATCCGATGTAAAAATGGTGCGCATAGATGTCAAATTGAGAGCAGAAAGTTGGATGTAAAAATTTGTGCACAAATATCAAACAGAAATGCGAAATGTAGACAAAAACAAGAAGTGCATTGATTCAAAAGAAAACCCTATCAACGTAAACATATATAATCTTAATAAATTTTAACCATACTTTCAGCACTAATGAGTAGAATTCGGGCAACTGAGAATACGAATCACTCCTCTTTCTCTGTTGTTTGTGGAGGCATAACATCAGTGTTGTTAGATACGAACGCGGATACTAATTATCCCAAGAATACTTTAAAAATTAGTAATTATGAAAAGCACTCAAATAAAGTGATCATGTTAGTGTCATATACCTACCCCTCTTGTGTTTTACCTACCTCACATTCGTGGAAACTCATGACATCATCCTCTTGCTTTATCGAGGGATGGAATGTGATAGGTAAATTTTTCTTAGGTGATTTTTTCTCATACAGTTAAAAAAAAATTCATGTCCATAAATATCCTATGTTAAAATGATTATAATAGACATAATCATCAAATTTGAGGCATAATATTTGAAATTCACTGCCTAAATTTATCCAACTTGCTTCTCCATTTAATTTGTAGTTCCTCAATTTTTTCTTGTAAGCATTCAAAATACTTATATAATAACAATGCTACATAGTAGTTATTTCTTGCTACTTAGTTTAATTAATTGGGGCATTCTATGTGATTGGGGTGAAATTATAAGCTAAGCGAGATAATCATGATGATAAACTTTGAAAATTAATAATAAAATAGGTAAAATCCAATCAATTTGATGGGTATGGCATGTTGTTTTTTTTTATGGGTAAGGTGGCAACCAATTTTTTTATTTTTTTTGCTAACACTTAGTTGTTTATGGATATTAAATTCAATGAATGTTTATCGATTTTAAATTCAATGAGCGTCTTGGTGGTATTTATTCCAGAAAGAGGGTGGGATATAAAATTGTATTTATTATTAATATTACACTAATATCAATTTTATGATTTACCACAATAGGAAACAACAATGGATACTTTACCATGTGTGTGGCAATAGTAGAGTTCCACATGAAAATTATACTGTAAAATGAAAGCATGCCCCTATAATTGAATTATTTCATGGATTTAAATGGAAACAATATATGTAGGGAAAAAAGTAAGAAGCCTTCCAAGTCAAAGAAAGTCAAAATAATTGCCCATCTTAACATTGTCACTTTTGTGAAGGATCCTAATATAGATAAGCTATTATTGGTAGATTATGGCAAAACATTAGGTTCAAAATAAAATTGACTTTGTCAAGTCAACAAATTTTGATTAATAAATCTAAGCTTATGTGGAGAGTCATGTTTTGTAACTACTCTCTAAGCCTTTCCCCATATTTGTTTTGAAAAAATAATAAAATATATTTTTTATAAAAAAACATCGAAAGGAAGGATGTATAATATAAATTTTAAATTGACAGTCCACTAGTTATTTAATTACATTAGGACATATTTGATGTCTTGTTGAGCGAAAAAAATCTCTGAGCGAAAAAAACCTACATCTCTGAGCTTTGCACTGCAAAACCTCAACCATCATGGCGGTTGCAGGAGGGCGCCCAAGTGGCCCCACCTTCCGTGACATCACCTTCGGCTCCTCCAGGGATCTAAAACACTCATTCTTCACATGATTCTCCACCATCAATGCCCATGCCTCATAGCAAGCTAGCCTAGAGAATAAATGAAAACAAACGATAGATGAGAGAAATGACATAAATGGATCACACACAGTAGGAAACGAAAAACCCATGAGCTAGGGAAACAATGAGCAATGAAGGCACATCTAGAGTAGCAACACCTCCAGATAAAAGGGAAAAAAAACATTGTAGCCCGAAAGCCGAAGAGATTCCAACTCTAGAAATCCAAGACCCAAGAATTGCAACATATATGGAATACATGTAGGAGCACATAGTTATATGTAAGTTTATGGGATCATGACCAAAGGAAAAATCCCTAAATGGATGGATACAAAACAAATGGAGACCAAAGGGAGAAGTTAGGCTACAACTTGGCCCAAAAGGCTTCTTCACGATCATCTTCAACCTCCTGGAATATAAGGTCTGAATCTTTGAGGGAGGGCCTTATTTCCTCAACGTGGTGAGGCTCTACATGAGATATTGGAAGGAAATTTCACCTCAGAGAAGGAGGACTTCACAAGAGTCCTTGTTTGGGTAAGACACTATTCCCTACCTACTGATTAATGGGGACCATCAGTCCTCAAAGGAAAAGTAGATGAAATAGGAGTATATATCAAGATGTCAGAAGGCACAATGAAAAGACACTATATCTCCTATGCAAGGATTTGTGTCTACATGGATGTTTCAGGGGCTCTGCCAGAGGCAATAAAACTAATATTCAAAGATGAACATTGGCTCCAAAGTATAGATTACGATCACATACCCTTTAGATGTTGGAAATGTCATGACCATGGACACCTTTAGAGGGATTTTCCTCAGAATAAACTAACTCAAATCAATGAGCATGCTCTCAAGTGAAAGGAAGAATAGTGATTCACAAAGGTCACAACTCGAAACAAACACACCAGGAAGTCACAATCAAAACAAAACCAACCCAAGATGAATAACAAAAATAAGTCTGAGGAAATGACCAAAGAACAATAAGATCTAATTTTCAACATAAACAACAAATAAGATGCTAATGGAGACAGACAAGATGGAAAAGAATGTGAGAAAGGAGAGACACAGGCAGAAAACATGCAGGCATAAAAATAACTCACACATGAAGACACAGAGATGGAACCAATGAGCATGGATCCAACCCGGGAACAAAATGCAATCAAGGAGGCCCTAGAATGAAAATACCTCACTACAATTGCAAAAACATGGAAAAAAAGGCATAAAGGCAGTACCGGAAGAGCACATACAGAGAATCGAATGAACATATCTCCTACTGGAAGGAATGAAACAAAGTCTCAAACAATCTAGCACGGTCAAAGAGCACAAAGGATTTTTTTCCAATCTGGAAGCAAAAAGACAAAACCAAAAAGGAGAAAACATAAAAAGAGGAAGGAATACTGCGGGACATCTCCTCCAAGAACTAGGGGCTTGACTCATCAATGAAGGAAAGGTAAAGGCCCTTACCCTCTTTCCTTATCTTTTCCAATGAATTGCACCTCATGGAATATTATAGGTCTTAATGGCCTTGGTAAAAAAAAATCCTGAGAAACTGGCTCATAATAGATAAACCGAACATTCTATTACTCCAAGAAATTAAACTAGACATGGAGGATTCTAGTCTACTCCAAAAAATATTCCTTAAATTGTAAAATTGCATTGCAAACTCTGTTATAAGCTCAACAGGGGGTATTATGAAAATTTGGAATGGTGCCCTCTTGGAACTATCCTTCTTTATTGCCACCAGACACTCAATAACCACTGTTTGGAGAATCATAAGCACAGAAGTCACAAATGTCTATGCTCTGCATACAACACTAGATAGGATCAAAATTTTGCATGAGGTAGGAACCCTCTTGAGCTCAATCAACCATCCCTACCAAATCTTAGTAGGGGACTTCAACATGGTGTTAAATCTAGGGAAAAATAAAGGGGGTCTCAGGTGATTGTACAATGACTCGACTGCTTTCCAATCCTCATTAGAAGCTCTCAACCTTATAGATATTCCAGCCTCTAATGACATCTACACCTGGAATAATAGAAGAGGAGGAGAGCATCAAATTTCCTCTCGCTTAGATCACTTCCTACTCTCCGAAGCAATATTTTTATCTTCCTGGGAGACAGAGGTCTGCATCCTCCCCCAAGCTGGCTCAGATCACTAGCCAATCTCTCTCAATCTTAAAATTTCTTCTGGTCCAAAGAACAGGCCTTTCAGGTTTGAGGATTTTTGGATGGACCATCCAGACTTCCTGAAGAAAATGAAGGAGTGGTGGAATTCCCCTAGGTCTCAACAGGGAAACAAAATGCATCAATTCCAACAAAGGCTGAAAAGTATCAAAAATTAAATCAAGAGTTGGAACAGGGAAACTTTTGGCAATATCCTCATAGAAAAAGACAATCTAGAGAGAAAAATGGAGGCTCTACAACAGGACATCATCAGCAATGGCATGGACCTTCAAAAAAAACAAGAAGAAAAAAAGATACAAATATAATGGGAGGAAAGAATCTCACAAGAGGAGCTGCTCTGGAAACAAAATTCAAGAATCAAATAGCTCAAATGTGGGGAAAAAAACATTGTTTTATTCCACAAATCAATGATTCAGCATAGAAGGAAAAATATAATATTGGCCATAAAAAACAAAGAGGGAGAGCTTCTCTAGAACCATGAGGACATTTCCAACCATCTCTCTCAGCATTTTGGAGATATTTTTTTGGAGCCAAATCAGGATAGGTCAAGAGCCATAGAAAAGATCACCAATCAGATTCTAGCCATTCTTAACCAAGACCACAATAAATGCTTCTAAGAAAGGTCTCATTGAAAGAGGTGGCAGAAATAGTGTGTTCTATGGCAAATGGCAAGGCTCCAGGGGCATATGGCTTCACCATAAAGTTCTACAAAGAAAGTTATCCCATCATCAAAAATGAGGTTCACGCCCTAGTGGAGGAATCAAGAATCCAAAAGTAAATCCTAAAATCTCTAAATGAAAGTTTCATAAATCTCATCTCAAAGGAGGAGGGGGCTCCCACTCCAGAGAAGTTTTGGTCAATTTCTCTTTGCAACGTAATCTACAAAATCAGCTCAAAAGTCCTTGCCACTAGAATCAAATCAGTGCTACCCCTCTTGATCTCCCCAAATTAGTCTGGATACATGGAGGGTAGACAAATCTTGGATAGTATCATCCTCTCCCATGAATTAATCGACTCTCTAAAATATCAAAAGTGGTCTGGAATGATGATGCAGATGGAATTGTCTAAATCCTTTGACAAGAGCAGCTGGGAGTACATGAAGAAAGTTCTCAAAGATTTCGGCTTTAATAAGGATTGTATAAAATGGATCATGGCATTGGTCTCAAGAGTTTTCTTCTCAATCCTCCTAAATGGATCCCCCTCCCCAACCTTCTCCCCCTCTAGAGGCTTGAGACAAGGGGATCCACTCTCTTCTTTTCTCTTCATCATCATGGCTGAAGGCCTCAGTCGCTCCATTGAGGCTGCCTCATCCAGCAATGCCCTCTTAGGCCTAAAGCTTCATGACACCGCCACATCTTCCACTCACCAACAATTTGTGAATGAAACCATGCTCATGGGTGTGCCAAACATTCAGGAATCTCAAATTTTCAAATCCATCCTATCTGATTTCTCGAATACATCAGGCACCTCCATCAACTTGACTAAATCCAAGCTTTTCTTTTTCAACACCCCCCAAGCCATCTAGAGGAACATAGCCAGAATTTTAGGTTTTCAGATAATGTTAAGTCCCTATATTAATAGTGTAGTCCCTTATTATGTTAGTGTATCCTCCCTTATTTTTATTGTTGTACCATTGTAACCCCCATATTTTTATTATTGTGCCCTTACATTATATTGTTAGGTCAGCTAGGGTTACATTATGGCCCCACTAGGATTACATTGTGGCCCTATGGACTCCTATATATAGAAAGGAGGTTTTGTCATTTGTATCATCCAAGAATTTTCCATTCATGTAATGTATTGGAGGTTGCCCCCTCGAAGTGGCTTGTTTCTAAGGCGTTGATATCTATGTTCTTCATTTTTGGAGCTCGTTTCACAACATTTGGTATCAGAGCTTTGGATTCTAGGGTTTCGATGCTCCAAACAGGTCATTATGGCATTTGCGCTATAAAAAAATTTCTACGATGGTTCAGAAGTGGAAATTTTTATAGTGCAACGCCGAAATCCTAAAGAACATCATTGCAAAATTTCAGAGCTTGGTTCACAATATTTTCGGAGATATGATCTGTGGAAGTTAGGGCTTTTTACAGGCTCCTAAATTTCTCTTAAAAAGGTCATTGCGTAATTTTCGCTATAAATTTTTTTTCTAAGAAGGTTCAGAAGTTGAAATTTATAGAGTGTGAAGCTGAAATCCTAAGGAACATTGTCGCAAAATTTTAGATCTTGGTTCACAATATTTTCGGAGATATGATCTGTGGAAGTTAGGTCTTTTCCATGCTCTCAAATTAAATCTCAAAGAGGTGATCGTGGGAAAATCTTCATAAGTCTCTCTCTAAGCATCGGATTGGAATGCTATAAAAAGTGACTGGAATTACACGGACTGTAGTTTCCTTTCTATAAATTCCAGAGCCAAAAGAGCAAACAACGACACGTGGCAAGTCGTACAAGTTCGCTCTACTAAACCAGTCCATAATTAGGTCATTGTGGGAGATTGGACATAACTTTTCCTTGAAGAATCCAAATCAAGTCAGACCTGTGGCATTTGAAAGAAGCTTCAGAGGACTACTACAGGGTCAAATTTCATATATTGAGGATATGCAAGTATAGAGATAAGTCAATTTCAATATCAAGCTCCTCAAAAGCAAGAAAAAAGTTTGTATTTGGTTTTTAAAATGCATAACGTTTGTTTGAAAAAACAGTTTGAAGTGATTCCAATGGAATATTTTAGAATTTTTATCAGTACTGGGTTCTATAATTCCTCAAAAAAATAATTGCATACCCATTAAGCCCTCAAAAAGCTATATTATGATGCATGAAGAGGAAGAATTGCAGTATGAGATATCAAAATTACGGTACCAAGTGCAACAAATTTCGATGTTACGAAGAGCAACCGAAGATGACATAGATGGTTTAAAAGCAGAAATGAAGGCTAAGTTGGATGGTTTGAAGGATCAAATAATAGCTAATATGGATGATAAATTAGTGGAAGATCACATTGAGCATCAACAACAAGTTCTCCAACTCTCAAAGGATAACCTAACTTTGGTGTAGAATCTAATGAAACAACAGAAAGATCAGCATCACATCGAAATAAGTTCCAAAGCAGTCACAAAAACAAGAACTCAACAAGTACGATCAATTTCAGAGTATCTCAGCAAGTGGAAGAACTTTCCTGTAGAAGATTCCACATGGGAGGATGAGAATTTTATACAAAATCATCAATAAATAATCAAGAGTTGAGGACAAAACTTGTTTGAAGGAGAGGGGCATGTTAAGTCCCTATATTAATAGTGTACTCCCTTATTATGTTAGTGTATCCCCGTTATTGTTGTACCCCTGTAACCCCCATATTGTTATTATTGTGCCCTTACATTATTATTGTTAAGTCGGCTAAGGTTACATTATGGCCCCACTAGGATTACATTGTGGCCCCATGGACTCCTATATATAGAAAGGAGGTTTTGTCATTTCTATCGTCCAAGAATTGTTCATTCATGTAATGTATTGGAGGTTTCCCCCTCGAAGTGGATTATTTCTAAGGCATTGATATCTCTTTTATTTTATTTTTGGAGTTGGTTTCACAATAGATAAGAAGCCTCCCCTCCAAATATTTGGGGGTCCCATTAATGAACAAACCTCTTGACAAAGCCAATTAGGAAGCCCTCACCTCAAAAATAGGAAAACACCTGGCCAACTGGACTTTCCGATCACTAAATATTGTTGGCAGGCTTGTTCTAATCAAATTGGTCTTGCAAGCCATTCCTCAATATTTTTTCTCAACCCTGGCAACCCCTAAATAAATATATACAACCATCAGAAATATTCAAAGGAACTTCCTCCGGAGAAGCAACGAAAAGAAGAAAAAGTGGGCTTTGGTTGCTTCGGATAAACTCTAGAGACCTAAAAGGGTAGGGGGACTTGGTCTTCACGACCCAAAAATTTTGGGGCAAACTCTAGGGGCTAAGAGTCCATGGTGGAGATGGATGGAGAATCCACACACCCCTTAGGGTCAGCTCTGGAAGGAAAAATATGCTCCAAACTTCCATCACCAGAACCTGATCAGACTTAATGGGAGCATCAAAGGATCAGTTCTTTGGAACAAGGCCTGGGAAAACAAGGCTATTATACAGGACCATATCTTCTCGAATATAGTAAATGGTGAGCACATCCTATTTTGGGAGGATGCATGGTAGGAGAGACCGAAACTTGACAAGGATCAATTCATAAAAATCCATAATACAATGAAAAATAAAGGAAAGAATATGGTTAGTCAGCATTGGAAACCTTATAACAATCCGGAAAAATGGAATTAATGGTTGGATTAGAATTATTGGGGACTCCTACCCAATAGGCAAGCCTGGAAGGATCTCTCTAGAGAGTTATAGGAAAGACCCATACAAGGCAAAATATGAGAAGACAAACTCAAATGGGGAATGAATGTTGCGGGGCACTTCAACCTCAAGGAAGCATATGGATACATGGCAGGCCATGACCAAGTCCCTCAAGATCACAAATGGTAGACCCTATGGGAAAGAAATCATTGACCTAAAATCACCCTCTTCTTATGGCTAACGATGAAAAAAGAAAATCTAACCTGGGATAATCTCAGGAAAAGAGGATTTACAGGCCCCTCCAGATGCTACCTGTGTGACCAGAGTGAAGAGAACACGAATCATCTGTTGAACGAATGAAAATACTCAACCAATCTATGGAATTGGGTGACCTTCATGTTCAATAACCCAGATCGAGACCCATCCTCCATAACATACACCCTCAAGCACTAGAGGACCTATTTCTCCTCCAACCCTCAAGTGAACGACACATGGAATCTCATCCCGAGGATTATCTATTGGTTTACATGGAAGGAAAAGAATGCAAGGCTCTTCAGGGGAATATATAATCAGGAGGAGCATCTCTCGTCCCTCATCAAACATACTATTAGGGAATCGACAAACTTTATTTCCCCCAACCTCTCCTCTTCTCTTCCCAACCCAACAGACCTCAGAAATATTTCATTGTTAAATATGAAATCTCCCTTAGGTGGAATAACCATGCGCGATGAGGGCACAAATCAGGGCCAGGACTTCTGGTCATCCTCAGAACAAGGAATTCTCAAGCTAAACTATGACAGAGCCGCCAAAGTTAATCTAAGAATGGTTGGATTCGGAGGGGCCTTCATGAATTTGAGAGGTCAAATCATCTGGCTTTATGCTCAGAACCTGAGTCACTCCACAAACACCGCTGCATAGTTACATTCCTTAGAGCATGGAATGGAAATCGCAAGAGCACAGGACTTCTGGCCACTCATCATCGAAGGGGATCTGTTGGTGGAAACAAAAAGCTTGTAAGAATCTCCAAAGTGGATCAAGTGCCACGCAAGTCTCGGAAAATTGGAGGCTAAATAAAATTCTACACAGAATCAAGGGACACATTGACAACTCTCATGGAATAACTTTCCAAGTGGTCAGACGAGAAGGGAATAACTTGGTGGACATGTTGGTGAATGAAGGAGTGGACGACCACCTCAGACTTCTCTCGATGAATTGGGAGGATTTGGCCCAATGCACTATCAAAAAATATTGCACAAACATGATGGAAAAGGGTCATACATATGGACGACATAACGACTGAGAGGCCCCGGATGACATCCACGGTAATGAGTTATGACATCAAGGCAGATCAACAGAATTCAAAATGACAGGGAGTACAGTGCCAACAAAGGAATTTACAGCTACCCCTCTGATGCACTGCCCATCCAACCTCTTAGCCATCGAGCGTATGTGGTACCTCATCTACCTTCTGAGCTTCCCAATGTTGGTCATTATTTCACACCTCTTGTCATTATGGCTTTCATCTCCCCTCCGCGCCTATGAATACTAGCTCGCCCTCATCGTCTCTTCACATTATAGCTTCTCTTATGTCGGGCCATCTCCACTTCCCAACTTTTACCTACTCACGTTTGTTGCTCTCCCCTTCCGCCAACCCCACTCTTGTTCCCACTTCCCTTTATCCTTGGTTCTAGGTGACTGTAATCTGGATCTGTGAATGGCTACCCGTTGTACCAATACCGTTTCTTGGTGGGGCCGAGGCTGTGGCCAGGGTGCCCAGTCCTCCCACTGGTCCTCCCCAAGCATGGCTCCAATAACCAGAGTAGGATCTACCACAAGAAGGGATGCCGTGAATTACGCAGTGGCGGTAAATCTAGACACCCAAGAAAGGATTTCCAACCTAGAAGACCAGGGGAGAAATGTTCAGAGAAGAATAACCACGAAAGAGGTCGATGTTGAATTCAAATGGATCTCGAACCTTGGCTTCACTCGGCACATGGAGAAATTATACAACAAAGTCATCAAACTGTCATGGCAGTTGAAAACAATTATGACTGGCTATGCATGAGAAACATGCAAGCAATAATGCTTTGGAGAAGAAAATAGACGCGCTCACCAACAATTCACGGTCTATGTCGAAGCTATCCATCATAAGCACTTTGTGTCAAGGGATTCCCCACATTATGCTCTGCTAAAGAGAATAATGGTGAGTGCTACACTAAACATTAAAAGAGAGACTGTTGGGACTTCCACCAGCTAGCCGACCCCGACTACCACCAGGGAAGGCAGCACATCGGAACGACCAAACAGCCTCAACGACGAGCAAGCGGAGGATATGGCGTAAGGTCCACCCGCGATCTTTCTCTTCCTGGCCTGTTTAATTTCTCTCTCTTGACATCTATGTTTAAAATTGGCCACAGTTTCCATTTCTTACGCGGCTTTAGTGTTAACACAAATAAGGTTTTTGACACTCTAGGCATTCGAAATTTTTCTTTGTACACCCATGAATTTTTCTCTGTGCTTTTATGAATTTTCTCTATGCTCTTCCACTCTTCCACTCCGAAGTACATTATGTCTCTATTCTACTTTCATTTTAAATGTAAATAGCCAAAACCAATATTACAAATAACATGTAAAAAAGAGGTCAAGCTTTCTGGGACTTTGGTGCTAGAGTATGTCACTCGCACCAGGGATCTTATGATGTAAATACACTTTTTTTTATAATATATCTATCTAATTTACCAAAAAAACAAGAAAATACGCTAGGCTTTTGAAAAGCTTCGATCAAGAGTGGCACACTTATCGGAAGCCTTATTCTATAGCACTCTTGCAGGAAGAATGTATAATATAAATTTTAAATTGATGGTCCTCTAGTTATTTATTATTTAATTACGTTAGGCATTTGAAAAGCTTCAATCAAGAGAGGCACACTTATCGGAGGCCTTATTCCGTAGCACTTTGGCAGGAATTGAAATAAATTTTGCTGAATTGGGATTGACCATGTTGGAAATATTGATAGATTAATTTATGTTAAAAGTTTAATTTTACATGCTATTTTGAGCTTATCAATATACCATCGTGTTTCAGCCTATCCGTATGCAAGTCATGTTGTGTATTTATTGCAGCATCAAAATTATATCACAATTTATGAGACATGGTCTAATAACATGTTTATACTTAGGGATACATTAGGGATAATAGAATTTAGATAAATACTAATAAAAATATATTTTGACCAAATTATTAATTGGTCAACCTTGGAACCCAATGCATAATACCTATTCGCGTGGAATTCGTTTTTTTTTTGAAATTCTATGAAATTTTGACCATCAACAAAGAAACTGCACTCCTTAAAATTCGATAAATATTTTAAAGCATTTTCCATGTGCCTTGCGACTGCATGATTAAAGCACACATTAAGTTTGGCGTCGTCCCAAGCGCCAAGCTGGGGATTATCTAATGTAAAAGTCAAAAGTTAGAGATTTGAAAATTTAGGAGTTGAGTTCAAATTTGAGTGTTTGGAATTGGACACCAAATGTGAAAAGCGAAAACTAATTATGTTTTTCATTATTCTCCTTTTTATTATATTTTTTTGGGTTATTCAAAGAATTTGGAACAAGAAAGTTAAATAAAACTAGGAGAATAAATTAAAAAGTTTAGTAACGAAATTTAATATGGGAAATCTGTGAGTAACTAAAATACTCATTACACATTAGACATAGTTATAATAGTTGTATCATGAAAACATTGCATCATGGCCACATAACACCTCATATACGGCTAAACTTTGGTCTATCTTGAATGTGTTGAAAAGCGTAAAAATATAAGAAACATATTATAATTAAATACTTAATAAGATTTTATGAGAAGTAATGGAAAAATAAAATACAGTATAATGGTGATAATTTTAAATTTTTTTAAAATTATATGAGAAATTTTGAAAATGAACGAGAAGTTTTAAAATAAAAAATATATTACCAAAAATTGATTAAATAAAAATTAATTATATTTTTAAAAATGATAATATTTTTTTGTGAGATTATGAGATTTAAAGTTCAAATTCTCTATAAGTCAATCCAACAAAAAAAAAAATCTTATTGTAAGTAAAGTAGAATATTTTTTATTTTGAAAAGTAAAGTATTAGTTCACAATTTAAAAAAATGAATATATATATTATCATATATCAATAAATGAACTCATAGTTCAATACATTTATTTATTCAAACTATTATACTTGTATAGCCACATTAAAAGTGGTTGATATATGCCAATCAACATCATTTTTTGCGTTGAAAAAGGTAATTTACTAATCAATGTATATTAGTAAGTGTTAATGTGGTTATGCTAGTTGATGATTAGCATTTGTGAGGAGGATTAGTTAATCATGGTTGATTGTGATTGACCATGTTGACTTTAGTTGTCCACAGTTAACAATGTTTAACCATAGTTCATGATGAGATGTTATGGATGATTATGGCTAACCATGTTGACAATGGTTGACCAGGGTGGACAATGATGTCTGTGGTCAACCATGAATGACCATTTTTACCCATGATACCCACAACTAGCCATAGTTGTCCATGGTTGACTACAATTGTTGATCCAAGTGGATATCGATGGCCACCCACCCATTCCCCTAGCTGAAATTGTAGTTCTCCATCTTGAAAAGTGTAAAAATATAAGAAATATATCATAATTAAATATTTAATAAGATTTATGAGATGTAATGGAAAAATAAAATACAGTATAATGGTGATAATCTTAAATTTTTTCAAATTATATGAGAAATTTGAAAATGAACTAGAAGTTTTAAAAAGAAAGAATATATTATCAAAAATTGATTTAATAAAAATTAATTATATTTTTAAGAATGATAAATTTTTTTTGTGAGATTATGAGATTTAAAGTTCAAATTTCCTATAGGTCAAGTCAACAAAAAATAATAATATCTTATTGTAAGTAAAGTAGAATATGTTTGATTTTGAAAAGTAAAGTACTTTTTTCATAATTAAAAAAAAAAAAATGTATATTATCATATATCAATAAATGAACTCATAGTTCAATACATTTATTTATTCAAACTATTATACTAGTACAATCACATTAAAAGTGGTTGATATATGCCAATCAACATCATTTTTTGCGTTGAAAAAAGTAATTTACCAACCAATGTATATCAATAACTATTAATGTGGTTATGCTAGTTGATGATTAGCATTTGTGAGAAGGATTAGTCAATCATGGTTGATTGTGAATGACCATGTTGAATTTAGTTGTCCACGGTTAACATTGTTTAACCATAGTTGATGATGAGATGTTACGGATGATTATGGCTAACCACATTGACAATGATTGACCAGGGTGGACAATGATGTCTATGGTCAACCATGAATGACCATTTTTACCCATGATACCCACAACTAGCCATAGTTGTCCATGGTTGACCACACTTGTTGATCAAGTAGATATGTATGGCCACCCACCCATTCGCCTAGTTGAAATCTCAGTTCTCCATCTTGAAAAGTGTAAAAATATAAGAAACATATCATAATTAAATATTTAATAAGATTTTGAGAAGTAACGAAAAAATAAAATACAGTATGATGGTGATAATCTTAAGTTTTTTCAAATTATATGAGAAATTTGAAAATGAACCAGAAGTTTTAAAATAAAGAATATATTATCAAAAATTGATTTAATAAAAATTAATTATATTTTTAAGAATGATAATATTTTTTTGTGAGATTATGAGATTTAAAGTTCAAATTCCCTATAGGTCAAGTCAACAAAACAAAATATCTTATTGTAAGTAAAGTAGACTATCTTTGATTTTGAAAAGTAAAGTACTAATTCACAATTTAAAAAAAATGAATATGTATATTATCATATATCAATAAATGAACACATAGTTCAATACATTTATTTATTCAAAATATTATACTAGTACAACCACATTAAAAGTGGTTGATATATGCCAATCAACATCATTTTTTGCATTGAAAAAAGTACTTTACCAACCCTATGTATATCAATAACTTTTAATGTGGTTATGCTAGTTGATGATTAGCATTTGTGATGAGGATTAGTCAATCATGGTTGATTGTGATTGACCATGTTGACTTTAGTTGTCCACAGTTAACAATGTTTAACCATAGTTGATGATGAGATGTTATGGATGATTATGGCTAACCACGTTGACAATGGTTGACTAAGGTGGAAAATGATGTCTATGGTCAACCATGAATGACCATTTTTACCCATGATACCCACAACTAGCCATAGTTGTCCATGGTTGACCACAATTTTTGATCCAAGTGGATATCGATGGCCACCCACCCATTCCCTTAGCTGAAATCGCAGTTCTCCATCTTGACAATTTTGTTATAGTAATTTGGGTCATGAACTTCCAGGGTTATTTTAAGACCCTAAACGAAATTTTTTTGACATGCCATGGGCCTAGGCAATAGTCATGGGCTCTTTATTGGGGCTAGTCTAAATGTGTACTTCTTAGCTAAACCTTTTCAATAGACTACTAAGCACACAAAATGAAGATTTTATGAAAAAGTTATGACCTTACGAAGTTGATGTACTAACCCCATCGAAGCCACAAACCATTCGGCATTTCACTCCTTAGGTTAGGATTTTGGATGTTTAGGGTTTACTCATTGTTAATTTATGTTAAAAATGGTATTTCGGCTTCATTGTAATGTTCTCTGACAATTGTGTGTAGCTACCACATCTCTTCTCAAAGATAAGCTACCCCTATTTCAGTGAGTTTTTTTCATACCACATTATTCATAGTTTCAACACATTCCATTTATTTAGAGCCAAGTTTTATTATATCTTTGTGCTTTTATTGTAAGTTTGTATTTCATTTTTTCCCTTCATAAATATGGATCAATGGTACTAGAGTGGTATGCTCTTTATCTATTTTTTTGTGCATTTCCATGATGACATCAAGGTATAAGTATTTGGGGCTTGGAATACTGATCCTTTGAAAAAATGTTCTCGTTGACCATGACAACCTCCCATGGCAGAATAAAATAAATACGATGGAGCAGGAGATCCTATCAAACTATTACTCGAGGAAGCCCTCGCATAATAAAGGAATGAGTTGAAGGATGATTTTTTCCATATCCTTCGATGGTTGCCAATAGTGGACACGTCTTTATTAAGTGGCCACTTTGGAGGCATTTCCCCCTTCAAGGTAGAAGTTAGTTTGATATTCATGTATTTGATCTTAAAGTTATCTAAGATAAGTGTGTTTCACATTGGATTAGGGCTAGCATGTGGGAGAATATACGAAAGTGACTTGGGAAATAAATTAACTTTATGAGATATAAAGTTATGAGATAAAGTGCACTTTAAGTGAAGTCAATGAAAGATTAAAACACAATCATTGGATCATGAGGCGCTAAGATCAAATATTAGTCATTGATATTGGAGGTTTGTTGGAAGGTCAAGAGACACACCCATTTGGCTTCTTAAGTGGCATGAATCCCTAGGAAATCTCATTCTTCAATTATGTGAGACACACAAGAGGCAAAGAGGATAGGTCAAACTGAGGAGAAGGTGAATACATCAAGAGTCACACATTCCAAGGTAGTTGAGCACTAATTTCCATGTAGAATAAGTGACACAAAAATCAAGGAAGAGGTATTAGCCTAAGAGAAGCATACAGTAGTTTTAAATAATATTGTGCGATGCATTTATTGCAGGTCATATAGTCCAACTTTTCTATTGTTCATGCACAAAAATCAAGGCAGATTTTTGACTTGGCCTAGCACATATTTTGAGGCAGATTTGAGTTGTTTTTCTGGGAAAAAAATTCGAGGAGAAGCTATTGCATTTAATGTAGTATTAGTTTGTACAATTGTATGGAATTTAGGGTAGAGTTTGACACAAAATTAGAGTGGCACAAATTTCAAGAAAAGGGGCTGCTAATTGGTTGAGATAAGTTGTTGTTAAATTTTGTTGAATTTATTTGTTGTATATAATTTTATTAGATCTCAAAGAATAAATAAATCTCCCTCTTGCACCAGTTTTCCCTCCGAGATTTTCCCAAGGACAGTTTTTCCAAAAATTCTAAGTTTCGTTGAGGAGTTTGTTGTTCATAATTTGTTGATTTCAAGTTCATATTTTTCTTATGTGTTTTTGTTCATAAAAATCATACCTTTGTTTATTGATTTGTATGCATATTTTATGAGAAATTTTTATTGGAACGATTACCTATGTGTAGACAAAGTGTGAGAGGAAATTTCGAAAATATATTTCTGAATTGTGGGTTAATTTCCAAGTGCATTTTCTCACATGGTATCAAAGCTTGGTTGCTCAGATTGAATCAAAAGTGCGACAAGAAGTAATACTCAATTTTCTTTATCAAAGGAGGAGGATTTATTTTATTTTCCATGGCTACTAATTTAAGGTTTGAGGATGTTTTTGACGAGGCAAGTAATTCTTTCCCATGGAAAGAAGGAATTGGTCTTATTTTGGAGTAAAATGAAGTGTGGAACATCCTTGATCAAGCGTCTTTCATTCCTACAGATGTGTTACTATTGGCTACTTATAACAAGGAGAATGTGAAATCCATGAATTATCCTTGATGCAATCAAAGACCATGTTATTCCTTTGTCATTGGTAAGAAACATGCAAAGGAGATGTGGGATTCTCTTTGCAATATGTACCAAAGTTCAAATTAGAACCATAAATTGGTGTTGAGAGAGAAATTGAGGAACACCAAGATGTTGAAGACATATATGGTCACCTCATACCTCACCAAAGTATCTCAGATTCATGATGAATTGGGGTTTGTTACTGAAAATATAGATGATAATGAGTTGGTTAGCCTTAAATGGCTTCTATAAACCTTGGGATAACTTTGTATATGGAATTGTTGCAAGGGAGAAGTTGTCTGACTAGGAAAGCCTTTTGTTATGATTTCATGTAGTAGTATTTGAGACTTGGCTCAAGTTTTGTCAACTAGCAACATGGAGAGGATGAGGAGATTTTTTCTCTTATTTCCAAGGGCAAGAAGAAATTCAAGAAGGGCCTCAGGGATGGGGGCCAAGAAGAAGGGTGAACAGAAGAATGATATGAGAAAAGTAAAATTATTTTCAGGGAAAATTATAAGAATGGAAATTTATCTTGAAGTTTCAAACCTTGGTGAATCTCATAGTCCATCACATGCAATTTATAAAATGTTTGAAAGTATTTTTATAAAAATATTCAAATATGTAATAATTTTATATAACCTCTATATAAAAATTTTGCGATTTTTAAGGTGAAATAATTTTATACTATAAAATTTGGGCGAATCATTTTTAGAAAAAATGGAAATTGGCGAATGTTTTTTTTGCAAAAATCATGGAAAATTAGCCCACCTGCAAATATTAGCCCCTAAAATTTTCCCTGATTATTTTCTTGTCATAATATGGGACATTATGTGGTGACTTGCCCAAATAATAAGAATAAGCAAGTTGTAGCCTCAACAAAGGTGGATGAGTTTTCCACACAATTTGAGAAGGAGATTTCATTGATTGCTTGTTTTGCTTCCAATGGAGATTCGTCATGTGCTTGATACATTTATAGTGGAGATACAGTGCATATATATGGTGTCAAAGAGTACTTTGCTAATCTTAGAGAGGATGGATTTTTTCGTGAGGTGGTACTTGAATATGAACTACAGTTAGGGAAGTTGGGCATGGGATTGATTCTTAGTCGCCTATGATGGTAAAGGATGTTTTGTATGTACCTAGGTTGAAGAAAAAATATTTTCCACCGTAGTGATATGGAATTTGAGGTGTTTCTCAGACGTGGACATGTACTCATCTACCCTAAGGGGTCTAGCATCACTCAGTCCAAAGTGATTTATATAGGGAGAAGTTGTATAAGCTCTTGTTTCATCCTAGCCATACCTTGATTCACAACAACAACAGTAGAAAAGATTTCTATGAGCTATGGCATATAAGGATGGCTCATTTTCATCATGGATCTCTCAGTATTCTGGGGGTGATTGTCACAAGATTGCATGAGTTTGGCATGGAGCATGAGGATGTGTGCAAAGGGTGTGCTCTTGGGAAGTACACCAAGACTAATGTTCTAAGAAGTGACAACATGACAACATGTATACTTGATTATCATTCTTATGTATATGGTCTGATTTATTTAGTCTTTCTTAATGATCATGAGTATTATGTTATATTCATTGATGAATTCTCAAGTAAGACTTGATTTTATTTCATGAAGACCAAGGATGAGGTCTTCAAGAGGATCCAAGATTTCAAAACTCTTGTGAAGGACCAAATAGGGAGGAAGATTTGATTGTTGAGGTCAGATAATAGGGGTGAGTATACCTCTAAAGACTTCAAGAACTTATGTTCACAAGAAGGAATTAAGAGAGAGTTGAAATTTCCTTACAACCCACAACATAATGGGTTTGTTAAAAGGAAAAATGCGGCCATTATGGGAGAAGCTAGAGCTATGTTACATGATCAGAGTTTACCATTATTTCTTTGAGCTGAGGCTTGTAGCACCACGGTATATGTTTGGAACAAGACTCCTCATTGTGCATTGGGGAAGAAAAATCCTAAGGAGGCTTTCTCTAGGAAGAATCTTGAGGTTGGGCACTTTCAGATGTTTGGGTGTTTAACATGGTCAATGTCCCTTCAGAGAAGAGGATGAAGCTATAAGCCACTGCAAAAAAGGGTATTTTTGTTGTGTATAGTGATCATTCAAAGGCTTACCACATGTACATCCCTTCCTTGAGGAAGTTTGTTGTGAGAAGGGGTGTGATATTTTAGGAGGATAGAGCCTTTAAGAGATATTTGGAGGGAGAGAAATAGGGACTTCAGACACAGGTTCCTCAGACCATAGGGCCACAGTTTTTAGGAGGTATGAGTTCATTTGGCACTAGTTCTACACGAGTTTTAGTTATCACTTGATCCCAGATTATTAGTTCACAAGGTACTAGAACACTTACTTCAACATCTCATAACACTGGTGTATATTCTTTGAGTGTATAGTCTTCATCTAAACCTTTCATAGATGAGGAAGAAAAGTAGGATTATGCCACTTCACTGAAGAGAAAATTCAACACGCTAAAAGAGATCTTGAAAGAAATTGAGGATAACGGGGTAGTCCCAACAATGTTGTCAGGGAGATTAAACCACTAGAGAGGTTCTATAATTATTTGGTAATGTTGAGAAACATCTGATAGGTAGAGCCTTCTTCATATGAGGATGTAGTAGATCAGCAGGTCTGGAGATATTTCATGGTGGAAGAGTATACTTCCATCATGAAGAACAATGTTTGGGAAGTGATACTGATACTGAAGGGGAAGTCAATTGTGACATCTAGGTGGTTGTATAAGATCAAGTATGTTGTGAATGGAAACATAATAATTACAAATAATGATTTATGGCGAGAGGCTTTTCACAGGTGGAGGGAGTTGATTATGATGAGCCCTTTTCACCCGTTGGTCAATACACTTTGATCAGAGTACTAATCTCCATTGTAGTAGATATGGGGTGGAAGATCCACGAGATGGATGTGAAGACCAAATTTTTGAACGGAATTATACAGGATGAGTGTTACATTGAGTAATCATAGGGCTCTTAGATTCATGGGAGAGAGTCTCATGCATGTTAGTTGAAGAAGGAACCGTATGGATTGAAGAAATATCCATGAGCCTACTATTCACATATAGATACTTACTTGCAACAATTTGGTCTTGAGAAGAGTGAGGCATATCCAAACATGTATTATATTTTTATTGGAGGAAATCCCATCATTCTTGTATTATGTGTAGATGACTAGTTCATGATAGGAGAGGAGAGACTAATAGTTGCTTACAAGTAGGCTCTTTCTTGAGAGTACGAGATGAAGGACCTTGGACTCATGCAATATTTTTTGGGGATGAAGGTGTGGTAAGAGGATGTGCATATATTTCTGGGAAAAGGAAAGTATGTAGCTAATATTCAAGGAGAATTAGGATGGAGGGTTGTAGGACTATGGCTACATCGATGATCACCAACTTCCAGAAGCTTAGCACTTCTAAGAGAGAGTTGGTGGACCACACTTTATATCATTAGCTCATAAGGTCATTGATGTATCTAGTCAACACCGGGCCAAACTTGTGATTTTTTGTTAACACTCTTAACCAGTATCAGGTGTATCTTAGGAGAGTGCATTGGGCTGCAACAAAACATGTATTGCGATACTTGTAGGGGATAGTGGACTATGGACTAGACTATGTGTGAGGGGATGGATTCCACCTAGTTTCCTACACGGATTCTGATTCAGAAGGTAGTGTGATAGATCGAAAGGGAACTTCTAGGGGTTTTTTCAGTTTGAGATCAATAGTTATGTCTTGGATAAGTGAGAAACAACAACTGGTGGCATTGAGTCTTGTAGAGGCAGAATACATGGTAGCTATTCAGGTGAGTTGTGAGGCCATTTGGCTTCACAAGCTATTGGTGGGTCTGTTTGGTCAACAATTGGAGGTCACCAAATTTTACTGTGATAATAAAAGCTACATAGAACTCTCAGATAATCCATTATTCCATGATTGGTCCAAACATATTGACATAATATACCATTTCATCTAATATCGTGTTTAGAGAGGAGCAATGAAATTGATATACATTTACATTGATGAGAAAGTTGCGAACATTCTCACAAACTCTCTTATGAAGGGAAAATTTGTATATTTTAGGGACAAGATGGGAGTGGTGAAGAAGAATTTCCTCTCTAAGAGGGACTATTAAAGTTAACAAGGATAAGTGTATTCCACATTATCTTAGGGCTAGCATGTGGGAGAGTATCCTAAAGTGACATGGGAAATAAATTAGCTCTATGTGATATGAAGTTATGAGATAATGCACACTTTAAGTGAAGTCAATGAAAGATTAAAATAGAACCATTGGATATTGAAGGGCTAAGAGCATATCTTAGAAAATTATCCTGGAGGCTATATGGAAGGTCAAGACACACACCCATTTGGCTTCTTAAGTGGCACAAATCCCAAGGATTGCTTATTCTTCAATTGTGTGAAAGACATAAGAGGAAAGGAGGAGAAGTTGAGTTGAGGAGAAGGTGAAGACAATAAGAGGCACACATTCAAAAGTAGTTGAGCACTAATTTCAATTAGAAGAAGTGGCACTCAAATTGAGGAAGAGGTACTAGCCTAAGAGGAATGTAAAGTGCATTTATTATAGATCGTATAGTTCAATTTGTTTGCGGTTCATGCACAAAAATTGAGGTAGATTTATGAGTTGGATTCACACGCATTTGAGGTAGATTTGAGATGTTTTATGAGAGAAAAATTTGAGGAGGCACTATTACAATTAATGTTATAGCAAGTTGTAAAATTGTACAAAATTTTGCACAGATTTTGGAACAGAATTCGAGGATCATTTGTGGAAAAATTTTCAAGAAAAGGGGTTGCTAATGGTTGATATAAGTTGTTAAATTCTGTTGAATTTATTTGTTGCAAAATATTTTGTGAGATCTCAAAGAATAATAAAATATCCCTCTTGCACTGGTTTTCCCTTTAAGGTTTTTCCAAGGACAATTTGTCCAAAATTCTGAGTTCTGTTGACAAGTTTTTGGTTCATAATTTATTGATTTCAAGTTTATATTTTTCTTTTATGTTGTTTTTTCATAAAAATTAGACCTTTATTTGCTAAGTTGTATGCATATTTTCTGAGTAATTAGTATTGGAACAATTACTTTTGTAGACAAAGTGTTTGACAAAGATCCTAAAAGAGATTTGGGAATTGTAGATTAATTTCTAAGTGTATTTTCTCACATTTGAATGCCACATAGATGCAGAGGATCTAAATAAATGTTTGAATATGTTAGAAGGGTATTTTTCTCTCCACGTCCAATGGAGAAAATATTACCTTTGCACTCCTTAATGCTACCCTCCATGGCAAGGATTGGTGGGTGAATTTCTAAGAGGAAAATGCCATAGATGAATTTGGAATGTTCCAGTCGTACCCACTTGGCACTATTTCAAGGATGTTATTAAGGAAAAATATTACCCTATTGGAAATTATGATGATCAATACATGAGATGGACCACATTGTTATAGGGAGGGACCAAACAGTGTCAAAGTTCACAAATGTCTTCCATACCTTGGGCACCAAGATGGTATCAATGACTTTGAGTGACATCTGGTGCTCAAATACCATGATGGTCTATGTTGGCCCTCAGTATTACAAAAAAAATGTTGTAACTCCTAAGGGTTTAAGATTTAATTGTCAACTCAAGGTTCATACAAACTTAAGAGGGGTTGGCTTTATAAGTGCAACAACAACTATCTCTTTCTCTTGTTAATTTTCTATAGGTGGAAATACTAAAATGAAAGCTAGATGTATAGAGTCTAAGTTGGTTAATATATGCTACAAGAAAATTGTAATTGCAGAAAATATTTGTTGAAAGGGAAGTGGCATGCAAAGCTAAACTATTGAGAAGTTAGATAATGATAAAATCAACCTTTTCAAAACTTCAAGACAACTTGTTGCAAGTTTAACATAGCAAGGCTCATCTCTATGTGTTTATTATAGCTGCAAAACTGGTTACAAAACAAAGAAATTTTCAAACAGTATAACAACAAGGGAAATGAGGTAAATGTAAGGTTGAATGGAATTAACAAATGTAACTATTATAACCAATTGCTCAGATAACCTGTAAAATTGAATTGTTCGTGAAAACCTTCTTACTAACCATGCACTTTGTTTCTTACAAGACCAAGTAATAGGTCTTGAGCCAAGAGTGAATACATATCCTGCAGTGGACTTTCGATCATCAAGGTCGCCAACCCAATTAGAATCAGTGAAACTAATCAACAAGGGAGATGATCCTGCACTGTAATGAATCTCGAACTGAACTGTACCTTGAATATATCAAAGTATTCTTTTAGCTGCTTTCCAGTGACTTTCATGACGTTGGTGCATAAACCGAGCAACAAGACCAATGACAGAGGAAAGGTTAGGATGGGTATGGGTTAGATACAAAAGTTTACGAACAAGTTGACGGTATAAGGTAGCATCAACTTCAAGGGTAGTACAGTTGAATGAAATCTTGACTCCAGACTGAAAGGGAGAAGAGGCAGGCGTACAGTCTTCCATGTGAAAGTGGTGTAGAATATCATAGGCATACTTGGACTAAGAGAGGGTAATGCCTTCCTTGGATTGCAAGACTTGATGACCAAGGAAATAATGCAAGTGTCTTAAGTCTGTCATTTCAAAATTATTTTTGAGCCTAGACTTCACATGGTTTATATGGTTTGGATCACTACCAGTAAGGATAAGATCATCAACATAAAGAACAAGGATGGTGAAGGAATTACCCACTTTCTTGGTGTAGACAGTGTTGTCAGAATGACACCTAGAAAAGCCATTATCTAAGAGAAATCTATCCATTTTTGCATACCAAGCCTGAGGAGCTTGTTTGAGACCATAGAGAGACTTCCTAAGGTGACAAACAAGGTTGGAGTCTTTTTGGATAGAGCAGCGGGTTGTTCCATGTAGATTTCTTCATGAAAATTTCCATGTAAGAAGGCGGATTTAACATCCATCTGATGGACTTCCCATTTAAAGGAGGAAGCAAGGGAAAGAACAAGGCAGATAGAATTCATTTTGGCAACAGGGGAGAAGGTTTCAGTATATTAAATGCCTTCAACTTGTGAAAAACCTTTAGCAACAAGACGAGCTTTATGTCTATCCACTTTTCCATCTGGTAAAAATTTGTTTTGTAAACCCATCTGCATCTGGCATGTTTTCTTCCTTTTGGAAGAGGAACAAGATCCCAAGTATCGTTTTCCAATAAGGAACGATACTCTTCATTCATATCTTCATCCCAATCTGGATGACCAGAGGCTTCTTCAAAAGTTTATGGATCAAGTTTTTCTGGAACTTGAGCCAATAAGGAAGAAGCTCTTTTGAACTAAGAACGTGTATGTCATCGATCGGCAGGGTCACCTGCAAGAGAACCTGTTGCATCCCGAGTAGAGCAGACCCATCTTGGAAGCGGTGGAGTATAAGGAACAATTTCACAAGTTGGAGGAGGATTTTCATCCTCGCTGTCATCATCTGAACTAGAAGGAATGCTATTAAAAATAGAAGAGAGAGAGACAGGTGGCACATATGCCGAATCAGGCTCATAGGCCAAAGGTGGCACACCCGCAGAATTAGGCTCGCAGGCCGATATATTTTCATCAAACTTTACATCTCTTCTAATGATTATATTTTTGGATTTTGGTTGAAGAAGTATATAGCTTTTGAAATCTTCAGAATATCCAACAAAAATACATTTTTCACTCTTAGGTTCTCAGGCTTTATGTTTTGCATCTAGAATATGGGCCCAAGCATCACTTCCAAAAACACGAAAGTGACTTACATTTGGTTTGATTGAGCTCCAAGCTTCTTTTGGAGTTATATTCTTTAAAACCTTAGTAGGAGTGCGATTTACTATGTAATTTGCACAATTAATGGCTTCTACCCAAAAATTGAGACCAAGTCCTTTAGATTGAAGCATACAATTAGCCATTTATTTTAAGGTGTGATTCTTCCTTTCAGCTACACCATTTTTTGTGGAGTATATGGAACAGTATGTTGTAATTGAATGCCATGCTTAGTGCAAAAGTTGATAAATTTGTTGTTAACATATTCTCCGCCATTTTCTGATCTTAAGTTAAGAATTTGATGTCCATATTGTTTCTCAACAAAGGCCTTAAAGGCCAAGGAAATGTTAAAAATTTCACTCTTTAGTTTTAAGAAATATATCCAAGTGCATCTGGAAAAATCATTAATGAAAGTTAAGAAGTACTTGCAACAAGAGAAAGAAACAACAGGAAGTGGCCCACATAAATCACTGTGCACAAGCTACAAAGGGGCTGAAGTGTGCCAAGAGGCACGTTTGTCAAAACTATCCCGATGATGTTTTCCGAGTACACATCCAAAGAAAACACCATCTCGGAAAGATACCATAGGAAGACCCGTCACCATATTTTCCTTGCATAGAGTTTGAAGAGAGCGATAGTTTAAGTGACCAAATCGCTCGTGCCAAATTTTTCTCACATCATCATTATGAGCAACAAAAACGGAGGGAAGAGAGGATGACCCAAAGTTGTCAAAATTATACAAACTTGTGGAATCATCAGCAACGCCAGTAGCTAAAATATTTTTAGGATCTTTGAGGTCCTTGATTACAACATCATGAGGTGAGAATTCTACTATTTTTCCCTTCACCTGAATGAGTTATTTGATAAACATATAGAAGGTTGCATGACAAGGTAGGAACACATAGTACATCATTAAACTGACCATTATCTAGATGAATGGCTCCATATCCTACAACACTAAGAGATCTATCATCACCAACATAAATATGTTTGGTGTTACAATCATTTAAAGAAGAAAACATGGATTTATTTTTAGCCATGTGGTAAGAAGCACCAGAATCAATGAGCCAGCCATGAGAAGGAGAAGAAGAAGATACATTTAATGCATAACCAGATCTTGATGCTTAAAAACCACAAGAAGGACGTGCCATGCCTGAAGATGAAGGTGAAGAGTGCTCCAAATTGATGTTGTGCTTCTTCATTGCTGCTTCTAAGGCTTCCATCTTCTTAAAACATCTGGACTTTATATGGCCATCCTGATTACAAAATTTGCAATGTCTATATGTCTTCTTTCCTTTGTTTTGATTTGCCTTATTATTTTGGTGATTTGATTTTTCAGTTTGTGGCTGAAATTGCTTGAGACCCTTGTTTGGTTTAGGACCATACTTTTTAGGATACTGATTCTTGGGATTCTTTTGATATGGTTTTTGTTGGACTGCTAAGGCTTTCTTAGAAGCATTTCCAGTAGTGATAAGACCAAGGTGTAAAATTTTTTCTTGTTCTCTTATCAAAGAATCACAAAAGGAATCAAAAGAGGGATTCTTGTAGGTGGTTCTAGAAGAGATGATGGCTTCTCTAGCGGAATGGAAGGCGGAAAAAAATATAGAGTATGCAGGGCCAAGCTTAGCAAGAATGCAATAGATGAGGCTACCATCTTCCTTTTTGACCTTACAACCTTCTAAAAGAAGTCTAAGGGTCTTGAATTTGGACAAAAAGTCTTCAATAGAGGAGAAATTATTAGGGTCCAAAGTAAGCAACTCATTTTCAAGCTGGTGGGCCCTGATTTGATTTTGAATGCCAAAAACATTATTTAGCTTTTCTAGGGCTTTATCAGGGGTGTCAATGTCAAGGATGTGAAATCGAAGATCTTGAGCAATGGGCATTCCTATCAACCCTCGTGCTTGATCTTGTTTATTTTCCCATTTAGGAACTTTATCATCATCGGAAGGTTTAGTTTCTTGACCTGTGGCTATTCTATAAAGGCATTTACTTCTAAGTATATCTACCATGTGAGGTAGCCATTGGAAATAATTGGTGCTGTTAAGAATAACCGAGCATGCACTTTCCATTTAAAAAAAAAAATATGAAGCTCAGAAAATCTGAAAATTACTACTCCAATGGAAATATTTCGAAAAATTAGGCTGTTTCAAAAAAAATCGCTCGAAAAACAGCTTCCAGATGAAGAAGTTATGCCTTTTGAAAAATCTGAGTTGTAGATGCTGAATAGTTACAGGAACGGGATGAAGTGCAGCTTTAAAAAAAAAAAATTCCGCCCCTTTGAACAAAAACTTTTTACAAAAGAAGCTTGAGAAGGAGACTTGAACCCAAGACCTCTATTCTCATAAACTAACCCCTCACCAAGTGAGATAGTAAAAGGATCACGTTATTGTATGAAAGGAGGAAGGGGGGTTTTTTTTTTTTTTTCAAAGTGCGTGCCTTTTTCTGCACAAAAAAACACAAAAAACGAGCCAAAAAAAAAATGAAATGCAACGCCTTACGGTAGAATGTTAGATTTTTGGTTAGCCTTACTGGCAACTATCACTTTTTTCACTATTTTTGATTTCTCGAGATCGCACAAAGACACGGGGAAAGAGCATACGTAGCAAAAAAAAATCCCTTTTTCTTGTTTCTGATTTGCCAATATCACACGGAGTGCAAAAAAAAGAGCATAAACAGAGAAGAGGGTATAGATTCGGAAAATAAATAAAACCTTAATACGGAAAATAAATAGAAAAAAAACCAAAATAAGAAGAACTATTAACAAATATAGTTGCAAAAATGGATGCTTTATACCTCCAGATCTAAACTGTCATAACTTGGGCAGCCAGAAACCTTTTTGCATGAAATGAAAGGCATTCCTCACCGTAACAGATGCTTTGGACACAACCGAGCAGTCTTCCAAGCCCAAAAATGTTCAAAAATAATAGATCTGCAAAACGGCATTCGCATGCAGCCAAACCGGCTTCGGATTTTGATCAACAACGGACGCGGCCCTCAAAATAGATCTGATTCCATGTAGGAATTTACAGGGTAAGTTCCTTAGATTAAGAACCAAAGTTCCCCACTCACAAACAGATCACAAATCAGTACACCAGTATAATCATGTGGTTAATGTTACTATGAATCCTTTGTCGGAGTGTACGAAAAAGGACCACTTTAGCTACGCATAACTAATAGCCCTAACAACGAAAGTGGCTACCAATATCTTCGGATCTGCGATTAGTTAGACAAGAAAATAGCTGCAAAACACCAGATCTATGTATGGAAAGACATTAAGCAGTAAAAGGGTTTGCTCCATGCATCCAACAGACAAGACAAGAACATAATTTTTTGAAAGAATTTTTATATTGCAGGGCACCTGGGAGGAAAACAAGAAGGTGTATCTAGCTCTCCTCAATGGGATGGGTTCTTTGTAGTCCTCAGCACTTCAGATCTAAGCTTTCTCTCTCTTGTAGATGTAGAAAACCCAATGCAAAAATGAAGCTCAATGGGAGCAAATGATGAAAAATGAGACCAAGTGTATAGATCCAGAGTGATCTAATAGGCAACAAAAGGTGAAGAATGATGGGGAAAACCCTCCTATTTATAACAAAATATTGGGTCATTCTAGATCTTGGTGTATGATTAAAATAATGTTAACCAAATCTAGATTCACCTTTTATGGAATACTTTATTATATTTGTTGGAGGGAAAGGGTCTTTGACTTGGGTCAAATCCCTTGATTAGTCAAAAATAAATAAATAAATGATTTATTAATCTTTTTAAGGAAGTGGTTGGAAGATAATCAAATAAATAATGATTTATTTAATTATTTGTGGGTGATTTGGTCATATTTAACAAGGAATATTATCTAAATAAGATTTAAATAATTATTCCTAGAAAATAATAAGATAAATAAAAGGTTTATCTAATTAATTTCTTTGTTTTTGGGTTAAACATGACTGGGAATAATAATTAAATTATGGTTTAATTAATTATTCCATGAGGAAAATCAAACAAATATAGGTTTGTTTAATATTTCCTTTTGGGGTTTCCTATTTTAACATAGTGAAAGCAGTTTTACTTAGGGTAAAACCGGTCTTACATGGTGTACTTGGGTCCATCTAATGATAAAAGGTTAGATGACCAAAAAATGGTGTAACAGATTGCCCCCCAGCGTGCGAGTGTCAGGAGCAAATCGTATGACCGAAGTACGTTGTAAGAACACAATCACTAGATAACAAAAGGGAAGTCAGAGAGAGAAAGGTGAGGTAGATAGTGTGCTGAAGGACTAGACCCGGAGGAGACGAGACTCGCAGGTGCAACAAGTCTCTTTTATGAGAGGGTACCTGTGCTGAAGGCGGCGGGGGAGGCATACCTATGCCCGCCGAGACAAAGTACAAAAGAATAGTGTGTCCAGTAAACAAGGGACCGAACCATAAAGTACAGCTGGCATAATCATGAGCCAGCTAAAAATACAATGGGGAATCCCACATACATGTTGTGTCTGGGATAATAGCCAGGACTTGTACAATAATATCTGAGTACATGAGATGCAAATACAACCCAAATGCCCCCTGTAAATGGGGAAGGGCTCACAAAATCTGACTGATACATGCAAGTCGAAGAGGCGCTGCAAGTGGCTACGGCCAACATCATCAAATATCTGGAGCTGCATCGAAGGCTGCAAAGAAGAGGGCATCCGGGCATGTGGGGGGATACCTGCAGGGCCACCCCCTCATGAGGGTTGAGACATCTCACACACACCCGGGAATCATCAAGAGCTGCTGCTGGATCACTGGACCATCAAGTATACGAATCTCGATCATGCTGGAAGGAGCTGGAGAAACAATCAAGTCAAAGGGAAATGAGAGATCCCTTGGCCTGATCCGAGGCACCAAACGAGAGTGGAAGCTGGAACCAAGGTACACCGCCCTCTAGACCTGGCTTCTGGAATGAAAGTGCTGAAGTCGACAGAAGGAGGTCTGCCATAGTTGAGGGAGTGAGAGGTCCCCAACTAAGGCACGAGAGAAAACAGTAGAGCGACGGACAGACTGACACTAATGATGATGGTGAAGTGGAAAGGACTGAGTAGCTAATGGACGACTTCCCTTGCTAGAGCATAAAGGGCATGAATGACATGGCAGCGACTGAAAAAACATCATCAGGGATGGGGGCCAGTGGAACTGAAGGTCATAATGTACGACACAAGAGAGAGATCAATCAATGACGGATGGAGGGCTATAGTGGGGTAAAAAGGGACTCGGTATAGACTCCATGGAGGGAATGATGACTCAACTTGGATGCTCTAAACAAGGGCGACTCGATGGTGCTGCCACACAGTAAAGGCCCCAATGGGGGACCGTGGAAACATGAGGACATAATGGGAGCTCATGACAAAAATCAACACGAACGAAGACAAGAAAGGGGGCAAGATGGTGCCCCAAGTACAAGTGTCGTAAGTGAGGAAATTCGATTTTAAGGAGGGGTGAAGTGACCCTTCTTGGACAAAATGTGTCCTGGTGGAGTGTCATATCTCAAAAAACTAATAGATACCCATTTGAGGGCTCGGTGAGAGCTTTCCAACGGTGCAGACGGTTCGTCAAACGGGGCTACGGTGTGGTCACAGCAGTCGAAAGAAGAAACATGGGTTCTCTTTTAATAAGGCAGTTTTCCCTCCAAAATCACTCATTTGCTATTGTTGCTGTGGTGAATGTAGAGAGGAGAGAAGGCCCTAAATCTTGCGGCGAACGTAGCGGACAAACCGACCATTGGAATCGCGATCCGTCAGTTGCAGGTAAGAGGTCTAACCTTTCTCTTGCATTTTGATGGATTACATTTTCAGTTTAGGGCCCAGAATCCCAGAAACAACCCCTCCTTCATCTCTACAGCCGGGTCGCACTTTTTGGGGCAAAAAGTGCGACCTAGGACGTAGGTATCAGGGCAAAAAGTGCGACCTGGTCCAGAAAAGAGCAGAAAACTGCGACCTGGGAGATGAGGGGGGTTTTGGTGCTGTTTTATGGCTGGAAGTTGGGTTTTTGTGTTTGGTTATGGTTTTCTCGATCTGTACGCTGACAAAAATGATGTGTTTGTGCAGGTATGGTAGAGTTACGGGTCAACTGGAGAGAGAGATATCTGGGGACACTACAGACAAAGATCCAGGCAGATCAGGGCGTCCGCCGTGTTTTGGCCAGATTTGGGGTTCTCAAGTTTTTGGAGAACCCGTTGATGAGAGCAGGGGAACCGTTACTGGCCTGGATTATCAGTTACTGGGATCCAGATCAGGAGATCTTTGTAGTGCAGGGGCACAGGATCGAGCTGACGGTCCAGGACGTGTACTTCCTGACTGGTCTCCCGCCACTCGGGATGGTGGGAAACACACAGCCAGTGTTTCCGCAGGGGCGACATATCATGGAGTTCGTGGAACGCCATTGTCGACCGGGTCTCCAAGTCAAGGGGACTTGAATACCGATCGGGGATCTAGAGAGGCTAGAAACCCATGCAGTGGCCGCAGCTGTGCTACGAATTCTGGGCATCTAGGTGTTCCATCACATCACTGGGGGGCAGATGATGATAGTGGAAAGTGTGTTGGGTGGGACCTACTATGGGTGGGCCCAGATGTTATTGGTGTCGCTAAAGTGACAGTTGTCGCTATGCAGGCGGCAGGTGAATCATGACTGCTCATATGGGACTTTGTTGTGCGCCTTCTTCTTTGAGAAGATCCCGACCTTGAGGCCTCGTGTACAGCTTCCAGATGGGGGCCCGAGGGAGCCCAGGATGCACCGTTGGGGACGACTACTATGCAGAGGAGGAGGAGGGGCGGTTGGGCGGGTGTTTCGACCGGAGTTTTTTGCCCATTGGGATCAGATGCCGCTGTACATAGACGACTACCCCTATAGTGGGATGAGCTACTGTGGGGATCCGGATCTACCACTTCTGCCTGGTCGAGTCTGGGGGCCCGATGGTAAGTGAAAAATTGCTATTCTTGTGTGGGCATGTTAAAGTTTTTTGAATAGTAATGGATGATACTGATTCATGGACTTTTGGTATGTAGATATAGCACCGGGAAAACCGGCCGGATATATGGGACGACCGGCAGCGTCTGGAGCTACAGGTCCAAGTGGGTCGAGAGTGGCGCAGAATGAGGATGCAGCCGCCCTGCTGGAGGACATCCACCGTAGATGCGAAAGGTTGTTGACCGGAGTATCAGAGCGCGGGTGGCAGGACTTAGACGACCAGTACATAGAGCCATGTGTTGGTCTCCCCTCGGAGTGGCGAGGTGTCATGCGGCGCATGGGAATGGCCGGGCAGGCTATGCGTGATCTACATGCTGCAGGGGCAGAGCCATTGGCCCGGGACCCTCCAGATAGTGATTAGGGGTAGGGGCATGTGGTGCCCCCTATGATGTATGTAGGGGCAGGTGGTGCCCCCAGTTTTGGGTTTTTGTTTGTAACATGCTATGGGCATGTCGTATGTATCAGAGTAGATGGACTCTAAACATATGTTTTGCGACACATATTATGGATATGCACCGTCTTTTGATGGTTGATTTAATGTTATTGTCTTGTATGAAATGTGTGTGATAAATGCTAATCTAGAACATGGTTTGCAATACTATCTACATAGTGATTCTGTTCTCGAGGTACATGGTTGAAAGTTATGGTTTCAAACGCACGTATTAAGATTTTCACTCGTAAATAGCGTCTAAATAGCACAGGGTTATGCACACGGTAAACACCATTTAGTTGCATTACAAGAAGCAGGGAATCCAAACGAACGTGCAGATGGAGGATACGATGAAAGAGAGCATCAGCTAACAGACCACGCACTGCATCATATTCGGCCTGATTGTTGGTGGCAGAATCAATGCATACCCCGTTAGAAAGAACAAGGGCATGCAAGGGGGTGAAGATGGCCCAACCTGCCGAGGCTAGATTCCTGGAGTAGCGACTTGTACCATCGGCGTAGCCGATAAAGGGTGTGGACGGGGGGTCCTGCAGAATGGTGTGACAAGACAATAAATGAGGGGATGAAAGGAAATGACGGCAGCGTGAGTGCACAGAAGTCATCGGGCGGCAACCGCAGGAGGGAGTGTAAGGGGCAGGATGACCAATACTTAGACAAGGTGGTGTATGAGGGCTATCGGAAACATGGTGAGGACTCGGGCTGCGGAGGTCAACAGAGACACAAGTGGAGTGATCTCGGGTATGAGGAGGAACAGGGTGATCAAGGGACACCATAGGGGAGGATGCAGACGGGCTAGGCTCCGAGTGTATCGCAGAGGAAGATAGGTAAAGGATGGTTACAGTAGACTCCGTCATCTGCACATCAGGGGGGGGAATGTCGATGGGAGCGGGGGGATCCTCAGGTTGACCTGAAGCGTACTGCGCGAGGATAGGAGAGGCGGATTGATTTTGTTCAACCTCATACTCTCGAATTACCTCTAAAGAGGCGCGGTAGTGTGTCAGGTGAGGACAATGGTGGGAGTAATGGCCATGAACGCTGCACAAAGCACAAGGCTTGTTGGTGCGGAGAGTCTTGGGGTTCTTGGTTACGGATGAAGAAGGAATGGGGGCTTCAGGGACCGTAGACTCGGGGAACGCGACTTTAACCATGGGCTGAATACGGGGCAACTCAGGACAAGCATGGGTGGCATGACCGGTGACATCACACAAAGCGCAAGGCTTTGCGGGCGGAGGAGGGGCCGAGCCCGCCGTGTGGGCTTCGTCTTTGGGTGCGCCCCTCGCGGCTTCGCCTTTCTTTCCGGAGCCGTCACAATGAGAAGGGTCCCCGTGGAGGTGTCGTGCGTGCGCGGGCAATGGAGGAAGCAGGGCGCCCCCGTTGAACCTTCGTGTCACGGGTGAGTAAGGGGCTAGCATCTGTGAGGGTGGCGGCTGGGGGATCAAGGTACCAGACCGGTATGCCCAAGGTCAAGTTAGGGAGAGAGAGGGTGGCCATGATGGGGACAGAATATACTCCGGGAGGGGGAGCTAGGAAAGGGATCTGCCCAGCAGGGAAATGACCAGGAGGGACGGCTTCGAGATGGTTGAGGCCAGGAGGAACCGATCCGGGAGGATAAAGAGGTTTCGGGATACCAGCTGTAGGGGGAAGGCCAGGAGGAGGAGGTCCGGCTGGCTGAGATGAATGGCTAGGAGCGGGTTGCGGAGGGCGAGGGGGAGGTTGCTGACTAGCCGAGGCAGGCCGCTTACGGGCAGCCTGAGACGATTGCATCATGCAAACATTCGAGGAGCTGGGATCAATGATGGGAGGAGGAGGAAGGTTAGGGAAGGTTCCAAGCAGGGAGGAATCTTTGTAAACGTCGGGGGAGACACTGGTCAAGGAATCAATGGTTTGCTTGTTGGCTACAAAAGAGATAGTCGTCTCAGGGGAGGTCTGAGATTTTGGCTCATGATATGTCAACTGGTCAATGGTGACTATCTTTCTATTATGGGGGAAAGACATCTTGCGAAAGACCGCGGATGGGACAGCAGACATAGCATAGGTGTAGCTTCGCCCCAATAGAATGTTGTAATCTAGCAGGGCGTCGATGACTTCGACGTCAACGCAAACAGTCTTACCGGCGAGGGTGATAGGACAATTACAAAACAGGCCAATGGGCTGGGAGGCATGACCGTCCCACGCTCGAAGGGTGATCGTGGAAGGGGCCAGCTCAGGAGATCCGAGTTGCTTCCAAACCGAAGCGGACATCATGCATGTGGATGCCCCCTCATCAATGATACACCGGGACACGTTGGCGTTCCGGATTTTGACTGGGATTTGGAAGGCGACGGAGGGAGGGAGAGGAGGATGGTCCGATTGAGTGGCGTCGAAAACAATCATTTGGTCATCAGCAGGATCTACAGCACCCACGGCAGATAGTAGAGCCTTCTTTTGGGAAGGGCACGACTGAAGGAGCTCTAGTGTGGAAATGGCGGCAGGGGATTGCGCCAAATCATCTACTATACTGTATGAATGGGCAGCTCGACTGGGAGCAGCGTTTCGACGTAGTGGGCCCTTAGGTATCTTGGTAGGGACCTCAACTTCTGGTTGAGGGATATGTAAGGGGCCACTGGGTGACGAAAGAGGCTCTGGAGAACCTGAAGAAGGAGGCTCGGGAGCAGACTGAGCAGGAGGCTTGGAGTACTGGCAAGACCGAGTTTGAAGGTGAAGATCGACGGGTGGGTTAGGATCAGAGTGCATCATAAGGATCTGGTAATCAGAGGAACCAGAAAGGGAAGGGGGGGCGGCTACCTGGCTGTCGGGCGGTTGGGTAGCCACGAATCCTTGCTGAGGGAAAGGATCAGTAAACACAGCTGGATGGGTAGTGGCCACATTAGGAGGAACATGAGGGGAGGCGTGTTGTCCGCGCAATGTGGCTTGAGACTCCCACATCTGCCGCATTTGGGGTAAGAGGGGACAATCGTGGGTGTAATGACCATAAACACCGCAACACGAACAGGTCTTGTTTGTGCGAAGCGGCCTGTCCGGCTTGGGCTGAATGCCCTGTTGCTGGTTGCCAGTGTTAGGGTCCACACCAGAATTGGGTCCTCGGGTACCAGGGGCAGATTGGTTTTGGTTGCCTCTCCGCCTTCTTTGGGAAGAAGGGGGATTAGTCGCGCCCTGCTGTGCAAATACTTGCCCTGGAGGGGGCTGTAGGTGCTGGTGCTTGGGTTGAGGAGGCAAGGGAGGATGAAGCGCATATGCTGGAGGAGCTGCCTCACCAGGTTGCGGATAAGGGTAAAGGTTGGGTTGGGCAACATTGGGGTAAGCAGGAGGTTGGGCAAAGGGAGGAGGTATGCCGTATCCTGGATACATGCTACCGGGAGGGGGAAGAGTGCCGGAGGAGCTGGCCCCTCCCTGAGGGGGACCATAGCCCATAGGAGGTTGAGCGTATGGATGGGAAAGGGCTCCAACGATACCGTCGGCAGAATGAGATGCCCCTGGGGCGTTAGCGCCACCGGGCCTGGGGATGTCAGGAAGAACGGTATAAACATAACCAGATTGAGCGTAGATCAGGTCATATTTCAAGGCTATTTGGAGGGCGGCTTCTTCAGTTTGAGGAAAATGAGCGGCGACATCTTTGCCGATGGGAGCGGGAAGGGTGCGCAGGAACTAGTCCATGTAAACCCAATCTTTGAAGGGAGGGGCTCGACATAAGCTCCGTCTTCGTCGCCATTCCTGAACATGGGCGGAAAGGCGTGTTGAAGAGGCTTGCTTAAAGGAAGTCAAGAGCTCCGTGCCAGTATCGTATCGGAGAGGGAGCTGGAAGTACGAAAAAAAGGCTTGGGCAAGAGTCTCAAAGGTGGTATGGGTAGAGGTGGCTTGTTCAACATACCATTTAGAAGCTTTGCCGGTAAGCGTGCGTTGGAACAAACGAAGACGGATGGAGTCATCGGTAATGGAATTGGAGGAACACCACATGTGGAAAGATCAGACATGATTGGTTGGATCTTCTCCATTAAGGCCCTCAAACTTAGGGATGTCGGAGGGGAGCTTGGTTGGCATAGCGGGCCAGTTAGCATTGTGGTGAATGGGGTCGTTGATCAACTGATGGAAATCGGGGAGGCTGAGGCCTGCAATGTACGGCAGCACAGGGGTGGCCGGGGTAGTTCCTGTGGTGGTTCCGCTAGTAGTAGGGCCGGCATTGGGGCCGGGAGAACCACTAGCGTTAGGCCCTGGACCAGACATGGTGAAGGGGGCAGGAGAACCGGGAGGAGAAGGAGGACCCGAGGAATCAGGGGAGGAGTCGGAGTGCGGACTCGAAGGTGGACTGGCTCGACGACGGCGGTGCGGAGCAGGTCGATCAACCGGAAACTGAGGGTGAAGGCCAAGAAGTCTCCGGGAGAGGCGCCTTGGGGGCGCAATGATGACAGGAAGAAGGAAACCGACAAGGGCAGAAAGGGACAGAATCAAGTAATGTCAAGGGCAGATAAGGTGCAGTGACAATTGATTTTAGAGTCTTTGCCAGGCGGTGTTAACCAAGCGCTTCTTCGCTTAGGGTCAGTGTGTGGCGTGCGTTAATTTTAATTTTTAAACCCTTTCCATTTTGAGAGCAAGAAAAAAGTGTGCTGCGTAGCTGAAAATAAACCTACAGAGAACAGAATATAATGCTGAAATAACAGAAAAATAACAACTACTTGTGCATATATCTAACGCAAGAAGGTGGGTCTCTCAAAACTATGCTGAAAAGAAAGGGAAAAACTATGTAAAACACACAGAAAAGGGGCCAATAGATCTAAGGTCAAATGGGACAGGGATCTAGAGGACAAAGCTGCTGAAAAGAGGTGCAGATCACAGCCAAGAGACAGAGGCAAGGTGGCTGGAAAAAGGAAGGAAATCAGCAAAAAACCGGAGGGGGCAAGGCGGAGGCCTTCAAAGGAGGTCCAAACAAAACAACAGGAGGTGATTTGAAAGGAAGAAAGGCTGATTTCAAAGGATCTGAAAGGGAGGTAACAGATCTGGAAAAAAGGAGGCTGAAGCTCTGAAAAACAGACGGCTGAAACAGCTAAAACTCTTCCACAAAAAGTGGAGGGTACTAAAGCCCTAGGGGGCTAGGTTCCCACTTAGATGAGTAAAAATAGATCAGAACTAGGTCAAAGCGGGCTGAGACAGAGGCTGGAAAACCCTGACAGAAGCTTCAGCAAAACCTAGAAAAATTGCAGAAAAACCACTGAAAAATTGGCAGGTCGTAGGTTCTGACCTGTTTTCAGTGCAGGTCGCAGAAAAGAGGCTGAAAAGTGCGACGTGGAGGTCTAGGTTGCACTTATTGGGCTGAAAAGTGCGACCTCCCGTTCCGGTTGTCTCGGCGGTAGATTTTTTGAAAAGTTGTTGTCTCAGTTGCGGCTGGTGTCGCTTACCTGCGCAATAGGGCCAGAAACACACGGAAGTTAAAAATTTTAATGTTTTAGGGTTTTAGGTGAGAAAAAAAACATAAAAATAGGAAAAATAAATAGCTGAAAAGAAACCCTAGGGTCTGAAGTAGCTGGATATGCAGGAATATGAAAAACGACAGCGGTCGTAATTTAAAACCCGTGTGGAGTCGCCATTTTTTAGTATGAATCCTTTGTCGAAGTGTACGAAAAAGGACCACTTTAGCTACGCATAACTAATAGCCCTAACAACAAAAGTGGCTGCCAATATCTTCAGATCTGCGATTAGTTAGACAAGAAAACAGCTGCAAAACACCAGATCTATGTATGGAAAGACATTAAGCAGTAAAATAAAGGGTTTGCTCCATGCATCCAACAGACAAGACAAGAACACAATTTTTTGAAAGAATTTTATATTACAGGGCACCTGGGAGGAAAACAAGAAGGTGTATCCAGCTCTCCTCAATGGGATGGGTTCTTTGTAGTCCTCAGCACTTCAGATCTAAGCTTTCTCTCTCTTGTAGATGTAGAAAACCCAATGTAGAAGGTAGAGCTCAATGGGAGAAAAATGGCAGAAAAATGAGACCAACTGTATAGATCCAGAGTGATCTAGTATGCAACAAAAGGTGAAGAATGAAGGGGAAAACCCTCCTATTTATAACAAAATATTGGGTCATTCTAGATCTTGGTGCATGATTAAAATAATGTTAACCAAATCTAGATTCACCTTTTATGGAATATTTTATTATATTTGTTGGAGGGAAAAAGTATTTGACTTGGGTCAAATCCCTTTATTTGTCAATAATAAATAAATAAATGATTTATTTATCTTTTAAGGAAGTGGTTGAAGGATAATCAAATAAATAATGATTTATTTAATTATTTGTGGATGATTTGGTCATATTTAACAAGGAATATTATCTAAATAAGATTTAAATAATTATTCCTAGAAAATAATAAGATAAATAAAGGTTTATCTAATTAATTTCTTTGATTTTGGGTTAAACATGACTGGAAATAATAATTAAATTATGGTTTAATTAATTATTCCATGAGGAAAATCAAACAAATATGGGTTTGTTTAATATTTCCTTTTGGGGTTTCCTATTTTAACATAGTGAAAGTGGTTTTACTTAGGGTAAAACTGGTCTTACATGGTGTACTTGGGTCCATCTAATGATTAATAAGTTAGATGACCAAAAAATGGTGTAACAGTTAAAACCCTCAAAGAGGGAAACAGTCCACGCCTTGAGCCAACGCGGCCACTTCAGGGAATTTATTAATATAAAAAGAAAAGTTACATATGTTTTTCTCATAAACGATTACTGGAAAAATGACCCGCCATGCTCTTTAAATAGAGATCATGGACCAATCAAGTGTTAAGCCACGGATCAAGTGTCGTTAATACCGAGGTGAGAGATAACCGCCGGATCACTACAAATCGTGACAGTCGGATTATAAGTTACAAATGTACATGGTAAAGAAACACACTTTACCTAACTCTACACTAGACTAAGTTATTCTTAACTATTTCCTATGTGTCGGAATATCCTAGCAAATGCTGCAAAAGTAAATAGATGCATAATACTAATAGAAAATAATACAAGGCTGTAAAAGTAAATAGATGCATAATACTAATAGAAAATAATACAAGAGGGACCCGAAGCTCCCAGGGTGGGCCCAACTCATGGATTCTTAGAGCCGCTTAGAGGAAATCCAAGCTAACAGTGAAATAGAACACCATTCGATAACTCATAAACTATTTGTATGTTGTAAAATTTCAAAAATTTCTTGAAAACACAACTCTATACTTTTCTCCCATTCTTTGCACTCATCTCTACATGTCTACTAGGCTACTCAAGCCTCTTCTTTATACAGTGAGTGGGGAGTAGCCTCCTTAAGGGGAGGAAATTATTTCACTCCAAAATTCCTAGGAAAAGTGATCTTTCTCCTAGGCCACCTCACAGTAGTTGGAAGGGGCACTAAATGCTCTTAGCTAGTTGAGTTGAGACTCTCCTGTAGCAAGAAAAAGTCCCAAAAATATCTCTAGTTGGACATTTTAAAAATATGTGCAATATCTCTTAAATATTGCATAATAAACATGTTAAGAAACATAAAGTATGAAAAACCTCATCGACTCTCCTAAGAAATCCTTAAACTAGGAAAGTGTATCACTAAGTGAAAAAGGTAAATTTAATATAATTTTTATGTGCCAAGGAGTGGATAGATGGGCCTTATGATTTACCTATTTAGGTCTCCCATCATACCCCCTATTGGAATTATTTCTCATCCTTTTATAAACTTACTCTTCTTCTCTTCTATGCTCATTCTCATTTATCTCTTTGATAACCTACCTGACATACCAATCTAATCTAATGGTGGTTGTATTTATTGGGTGGAATCTTGCATTTTATTTTGTAGACTTCCATTCATTGGATTCCTCATCCTAACTTTTATTTTCTTGTAGTCCCAACAGCAAGGGTGGATTGAACCTAATCCCAATCAACTGGACTCCAAGTCTATGGATAATGATTTTGTATAAGGAAGTCTTGGCTAGTGCTGCTTGTAATCAGCTAGGAGAGTGGTATCCTTTGATTTTGATGCTATGGGGATACAATTTCCATCTTCTTTGAAAATATTGTGAGTTATCTTCCCATAGTAACAAAAATTTTCTTTGAAGTGGAGGATGGATTCCACTTTATTCTTCCAAATGCTCACTATCTGGGGGTCTTATGCAATAATGGCATGACTTGAGGTGTGTATGGAGGGGTGTTAGGTCCCTATATTACTAGTATAGTCCCTTATTGCTGTTAGTGTAGCCCTCTTATTATTGTTGTTGTACCCCTGTAGTCTCCATATTGTTATTATTGTACACCATAAAACCCCACTGTTGGAACGGGGTCTCCTAACAAGTCACGAAACTGGTCCATTTTGGTTATCTTTTATTATATTTAGTATAGCGAAGGGGTTTTGGGGTGGGTCAAAGCCCCAAACGCATTGTAATGGGTTAAAGGGTAAACTAGGGGTCCGAAAACCATGGGTTGTGGACCATAGGAATGTTAAAGCTAGATTGTTATAAATAGAGAGGCATTTCAGATTGTAAGAGGTAGGATTTGATGAGCTATTGATGCGATCTATTGTGTAAGTGACCTGTTTGGGTTTTTGGGGAACGGACTCCTACTGGATGTGTGTGCAGAGATCCTAGTCCAGCTGTGTGCGGACCCTGCTGCTATGTGCGCAGGTTGGGAAGGGAATTGTAAGGAAAGGTTGATGAATGAATGAATACGCAGGATTATTAGATCTGAATCTGTGAGTACTGTTGAATGAATTGCTGGTAATTACTGTGTTAGGCATTTTTTGTCTTTACGCTGCAAAGGTATGAATATTGAATGATTGGATCTGTTCCGCTTTGGTTATGTAATGTTGTGTTGATGTTATGAAAAGCATATAATTATAGATCTAGTGCACGTGGATGCAATTGGATACATATTTAACCCTGCGCAGAGACAAGGTAATTTGGACATAACGCAACCCTGCTTGCCTTACCCTTCCTTTCTCAGGGTACGGAAACCTGGTTCCAGCACCCACCCATACTACTTTGGGTGAGACTGTGACTTGCGCAAGCACGTCCCTACCGAAAGGGCCAGTAGTATAGGGGTTTGTTGGCAAAACTTTCACACTAAACCTGGGTCAGGACCCCTCAAGCCAAAAAATGGTTCCGTTGCTGAGACCGGAAGAGATATGAGAAAGGGATCAGGTAATGACAAGATAATACTGGAAGCCCTAAAGAAAAGAGATCGAGGACTAGTTCGAAAGGCAGATCCAGGAGTTTGCGGTAAAAGAAAACTGAAGTGAAAAGTTAACGGCGGAAAGGTGGAAAAATAGGTACGTTCTTATTGAAAGCTACGAAATATTCTTTGTAACCTTTTCAATTGAGCTTCAGGATTGGCTGGCCCAACTGATAGAATTCCAGAAGTGCTGGAAGGATGAGCGAGTCGCTCAGTGGACTCCAGATCTGCTTGAACGGTTGGAAAGAACCAACAATACTATTACATGCACGGTGGATCACTGGGTGGATAGTGTGCTAGGAGGCTTTGTGACAGAAAATTCCTAACATAGTAATTACCAAAAATTCATTCAACATTACTCACAGATTCAGATCTAATAATCCTGTGTATTCATTCATTCATCATCCTTTCCTTACAATTCCCTTCCCAACCTGCGCACACAGCAGCAGGGTCCGCACACAGCTAGACTAGGATCTCCGCGCACACAGCCAACAGGAGTCCGTTCCCCCAAAACCAAAAAATATCACTTACACAACAAATCGCATCAATAGCTCATCAAATCCTACCTCTTACAATCTGAAATGCCTCTCTATTTATAACAATCTAGCTTTAACATTCCTATGGTCCACAACCCATGGTTTTCGGACCCCTAGTTTTCCCTTTAACCCATTACAATGCATTCAGAGCTTTGACCCGCCCCAAAACCCCTGCGCTATACTAAATATAATAAAAAATAACCAAAATGGACCAGTTTCCTAGCTTTTTAGGAGACCCCGTTCCCACACCCACTATTGTTATTCTTGTGCCCTTACAGTATTATTGTTAGGTTGGCTAGGATTATATTGTGACCCCATGGAATCCTATATATAGAAATGAGGTTTTATCATTTGAATAATCCAATAATTGTTCATTTATGTGATGTAAATGAGGTTTCCCCCTAGAAGTGGCTGATTTCTAAGGTGTGATCTCTCTTTTCTTCTATTTTTGGAGCTGGTTTCATAACATTTGGTATCAGAGCTTTGGATTCTATGGTTTTTCGGCTTCAAATAGGTCATCGTGACATGTTCGTTATAAAATTTTTTATCCAAAGGTTCAAATGCTAAAAAAAAAAACCCATTTGCAAAGAAATCCTGAGGAACTTTGTGTAAAAATTTCAGATGTTGGTTCGTAATATTTTCAGAGATAAGATTTGTGGAAGTTAGGGTTTTTGCAAGCTCCCAAATTTCATCTAAAAGAGTTGACCTTGGGAAAATCTTCATAACTATCTCTCTGAGCATCGTATTGGAATTATTTAAAAAATTTCCAAAATTACACAGACTGTAGTTTCTTTTATATCAAATTCAGAGTCGAAGGAGGAAATAGTGACACGTGGCATGACGTGCAAGTTCACTCTACTGAACCAGTCCATAATTAGGTCAATGTGGGAGATTGGGCATAAATTTGTCTTGAAGAATCTAAATAAGGTCAGATCTATGGCATTGGAAAGAGGACTCAGAGAGCTAATATAAGATATAAATTCATATCTTGAAGATCCAAAATTACAAAGATACATCAATTTCCATATTGAGCTCCTCAAACACAAGAAAAATGGGTGTATTTGTTTTCAAATTACATAAGTCTTGTTTGAAAAACCAGTTTGAAGTGATTCAAAGGGCATATTGAAGCATAGATATTGGGTTCTAAAATTCCCCCAAAAAATAATTCAACACCCATTAAGCCCTCAGAAAGCTCTACTATGACTCATGAAGAGGAAGAAGTGCAACATGATATATCAAAATTACAAGAGCAAGTGCAACGACTTTCACTCTCGCAAAAACAAACAAAAAATGAAATGGAAGTTTTGAAGAAAGGCGTGGAAGCTAAGATGGATGGTTTGAAGAAAGGCATGGAAGCTAAGATGGATGGTGTGAAGAATGGCATGGAAGCTAAGATGGATGACATGGAAGAAAAAATGGAATACATGAAGAATGATCTAAAAGAAGACATGGAAGGTTTGGAGGAACGTTTGACAAAGTTGTTACAAGAAATTATTCCTAATGGTGAAAATATAGTAGAGGAAACTCATGATGAGAAAAAACTAAATGTTAATCATGATTTCATAAACTTTAATGTTGGATTGAAGACCCACCATATTCAAAAGATCGATATGAGGAAGTTTGATGGCAAGGATCCTGTAACATGGATACTATAGATGGGGCAATACTTTGATCTCAATAATGTGCAAAACACGCAAAAGGTACGCATGGAAAATTTATATTTAGAACAAAATACATTTGTATGGTATCGATGGCTTTTCTCCCGTAAAATAATTGTCACTTGGTCAATGTTTACGGAGGAAATAATAGCACATTATGAGGATACAATGAACAACACCTTCTTTAGCCAATTGATAAATCTCAGACAAAAGGGTTCAGTGGTGGAGCACATTGAGGACTTCCAAAAATTTAATATAAGGGTAACTGATATTCCAGAGGAACATAGGGTTGATGTCTTCATAGGGACTTTAAAGGATAACATCCAACATGAGGTTCACCTTTGGGAACCTGATTCATTGGAGAAGGCATTTAGGTTAGCAAGAAAAATTGAATGTAAAATTATGGTGACAAGGAAGCCTACCACTCACATCTACAAATATGGAAGTGTTACTACTCCTAGACTTCCACAAGCTACAAGGTTGACACCACAACAATTGGAAGAAAAAATAGAAAAAGGGCTTTGCTACAATTGTGATAGAAAATGCACTAAATGTCATAAGTGTGCTGAGAATAAATTATTTTACATATATTGTGAAGAGGAGGAAGAAAATTAACAACAAGAGGATATACATCAGGAACCAACCCTAGAGAAAGAAGAAATGAGTCCGATGATATCCTATAATGAATTGGCAGGAATTACCACTCCTCAAACTCTCAATATAGAAGGACATATCAAGAAGAAAAATGTTATAGTGTTCATTTATTTGGGTAGTACCCATAATTTTATTCATTGTAAGGTAGCCAAGGAATTGAATTGCTTCCTATACCCAGCACCAGAGTGTCAAGTGATGGTTGCAAATGGAGGAACTATAAATTTCTCTGGAAAATGTCATAATATCAAGCTAACTGTGGGGGAATATGTATTGAATAGTAAAATGCTTTCCATTCCAATGGGAGGTGTTGATGTTGTACTAGAAGTACAATGGTTACAATATTTGGGGACGGTAGCTTTTAATTTTCAAGAAATTTTCTTGAAAATTTTTTTGGAAGGAAAGGAAGTTGAATTACATGGTATCACAGGGAAGCTGGGAAAGATAATAATCTCTAATGTCATGAAAATGCTTTTGAAGAAAGAACAATGAGGCATAATTGCACAATTATGCTCACTAGAAGTTCCAACATTAAAATCATCTATTTCTCCAAATCTCCAAAACATCTTGGATAATCATTCCAAGGTGTTTAAAACTCCCAAAGGACTCCCACCTATTCGTGATCATGATCATGTTAATCATTTGATTCCGGGAAGTGTTCCTCCAAACATCAGGCCTTACAGATATCCTTATGTCCAAAAGAGTGAAATTGAACGTAGGATTGCAAAAATGTTAGAGGGTGGTATAGTTCAACCTAGTCAAAGTTCTTTCTCTACTCCAGTAGTATTGGTGCACAAGAAGGATGGATCATGGCGCATGTGTTCGGATTATAGGGAGCTAAATAAGCTCGCTATTAAAGATAACTTTCCCATTCCTGTGATTGATGAATTATTGGATGAATTACATCAAGAAATTTGTTTTACCAAGTTGGATATGTAGAAATTATATACAAGATGCATGTATATATCCAGATTCTCCTGATATAAAAATATTTATCTTCTTGCTAAATACAGAATCCTTCCATTGTTAATCTTTTGCGGAAATTAAAATCAATTGCAAACACATGAAGCAAATAAAAAAAATTGCACATAACACAGTTGTTTAATGGGAAAGCCTCAAGCTGAAAACCCCAACTATCATATATTATGTATCATGGAGATCATATAAAAATCTCATACAAAGCTTAGTACATCAAGCTCTCAGTACAATCAATCGTCACACACTAATCAGAAGAAATCTACAAATCCATGCACCGATTTCTTGCCACCTGCTAGCCTGCCTCCACTACACAATCCCTGCTGAAGAATAGCTTTGAATGAATTCAAATTACCCTTTCTTGCACTGCGCAATCCTCATTGGAAAATCCAATGTGTGTGTGTTGCAATCAATGCATCACTATAGTCATAACAGATAGTCCATCTTGCCCTTTCACCTATCTCTCCACAGGGTCTCCATTGGAACTTCCATGCACTGTAGTTAACTGTTGTATTTGTTCAGTTGATTAATGAGTTATTATTTGTGAATTAATTAACTAATTAATTCACTCCACTCTCACTAGTGTATCATTCAGTTAGACTAGATACAACTAGATCAACTAAGTTTAACTCCAATAACTGAGTTAAACTAAATAAAAACTCCATGAACTACTCTTCCAAATTTGTCATAACTTTGCCACTTCAGTTCTAACTGAGTCCTCCATGCATGAACCACCAGTAAACCTTAGGAATTACGTAATTCCTTTAGCCCACTGATTTTCCAAATCTGTGGACTAAAATTAAGTGCTCCAAGAGAATAAGTTGTTGTTTATTGTCAGATTATTATTAAGAGCTAATAATAATCAACACTTCTATTTTTAGATCAATGATCTATAAATAGAATTTGCCCAATATTCTAAAAAATAAAATTTCATCAAATTTTCCAACTTGACCAACCATCCACAAATAGCATCCTGCAACTTCTGAAATATGATCACCATGTCTAAAAATAGACATAGTCTAAAAATAGACTTGCGCCTAAAAATAGCCTGCAGGCCCACTTAGTGAAGGCGACTCATTTTCACTAAGCTCATCATCTCATTGAATCTCAACACTCCCTCTCAACAATATAGGGATTATCCTTCACCCCGATCCTGCCTATATGGTATTCGAATTTGCTCCTGGTGAGCACCTTCGTCAGAATATCTGCATCCTGATCTTCCGTAGGAATGTACTGAAGCAACATGATCTTCTGCTGCACACAATCTCTGATATGATGATACCGTATATCAATATGTTTAGATCTATCATGAAACATAGGATTAATCGAGAGTTTAATGCAACTCTGATTATCACAATGTATCACTGTAGGATCTAAATGTGAACTGAACAAATCGACCAGGATCTTCCTCATCCAGATAGCTTCACATGCAGCTTGAATTGCTGCCATGTATTTTGATTCCACTGAAATGAGTGCCAAAGATCTTTGTTTCCTATTGTACCAACAAACTACTGTAGATCCGATACTGAAAATCCCTCCTGATGTGCTCTTTCTTTCTGTTTAGCTGCCTGCCCAATCTGCATCTGTGAAGCCATGTAAATTCACCTCATTCGTCTGTCTGTACCATAAGCCATACTCAGATGTGACCCTGAGATACCTCAGGACATGCTTGCCTGCCTTCCAAAAGAGCTTGGTAGGCTTAACCATCGCTTGTGACAGCTGGTTCACCGCATAGCATATGTCTGGTCTTGTATTAACTAAATACATGAGCAAAACCACCAACTGTCAATAAATAGTGGCATCCACTACCTCTGCCGATGTAGCATCCTCTTTCCTCCAATTTCCTGGAAGAGGAGTTTCGATAGGCTTGCAGCCTTGCATGTGAAACTTCTCCAGTATCTCCCAAGCATATTTTCCTTGAGACACAAATAGTTCACCTTCCTACTGCCATATTTCCAATCCAAGGAAATATAGAAGGAGGCCCAAATCCTTCATCTCAAACTCCTTTGCAAGATCTTCCTTGCATGAGTGTATCAACTGCTCATCACCCGTTAGTATTAAATCATCAACATAAATAACAATGATTAAAAGCTTACCCTCCACCACAATTTGCTACAGGTTTGCATCTGCCTCACTCTTGGTGAAGCCAAGTCGAGTGAAATAGCTGTTGATCCGTGTATACCAAGCACGAGGTGCTTGATTTAGCCCATAAAATTCTCTTTTGAGCCTGCACACATGTGATTCGCTATTGTAGATCTCAAATCCTTCAGGCTTATCAATGTACACCTCTTCCTCAATGATCCCATTAAGGAACACAGTCTTCACATCCATATGATGAATGTGCCAACCCATCTGCGCTGAGAGAGCAAGGATGGTCCTTATGGAAGAATACTGTGAGAAAGGTGCAAAGGTTTCTTCATAATCAATCCCCTCGATCTGTGAGAAGCCCCGGGCAACAAATCTTGCCTTATAATTCTCAATGCTCCCACCAGCAGCTTGCTTTACCTTGTAGATCCATCTTGATCCTACAACCGATTTTCCCACCAGCCTTGGAACAATCTCCCAAGCACTGTTTCTGACAATGGAGTCATACTCCTCCACCATGGCATCTACCCATGTGGGCTTCTGCATGCTTCTTCAAAATAATATGGCTCTGTCATGATACACTTGCTCATCAGAGCCATGTATCCAGTAAATCGATCAGGTGATTGTCTCTGTCTACGCTGTGATGTAGGAACTCCTACTTTCTGTGTTGCATCAAGCTTCAGTCTCTCAAATTCTATGGTATGCTTTTTGCCTTGTCTGATGTTTGGTTCTGCATGAGTGGACTCCTCCACTCCATGAATCTCCTCCTGTGGCTGATCCACATCTAGAGGCTCATATTTGGGAACAAGAAGTTCCTCCACTACATGCAAGTGTAGCTCCCTCTCAAGCGACAATTTCATGTCTTTCACCTCATTGAATTTTATATCCCATCGCACCACAATCATCCGACTATCTGGAAAATACACATGTTAATTATGGGGTGTTTCTGTGTACCCCACAAATATCCCAACTTCTGCAGTCAGCTCTAGCTTCTTCCTGGCGTCCTTTCTCACATGAATGTAAACAAATGAGCCAAAAATATTCAAATGAGAAATATCAAGCTTCTTACTAGTAAAATATTCTTCAGGTGTACTCATGCCAAGTACTCTATGAGGACAACTATTTTGCACATAAACCACAGTGTTTCATGCTTCCGCACACAAGTGCATTGGTAGGCCCTGGTCATGCAACATCACTTGTGCAGCACTCATGATCATTCTATTCTTCCTCTCTGTGACCCCATTCTACTGTGGGTTATGAGACGCTATGAGTTCTCTTCGAATTCCTTCTTTGCTATAAAAGTCTTTAAATTCACCCGAGATATATTCACCACCATTATCGCTCCGTAGAGCTTTCAATTTCTTCCATGACCCCTTCTCCACCAATGCTTTAAACTCAAAAAACTTTGAGAATATTTTTATCTTATCCTGCATGAAGAAGATCCAGCATCTACGAGAATATTCATCAAAAAATATAACATAATACCTATGTTTTGCTATTGAAGCAACCGAGAAAGGTCCACACATGTCTGAGTGAATTCTCTCCAGGATCACCGAAGCACGTTTCTCCTTCTCATGAAAGGTGGTCTTCACAAACTTACCCATAGTACATCCCTTGCATTGATCTGACTGTGCAAGAGTACCCTTGGGAAGTCTAGTAGAAATCTGCTGCAAAATATTCAAAGCGCCATGGTGAAGATGGCCCAATCTCCTGTGCCATAATTCTCCCTCATCTCGACTCTCCACTTCTTCTGCTTCCCCCCCATTGCAGCACAGCCATCTACCTCCATCTTGTAGAGATTCTTAACTTGAATCCCTATCCTCTTGGTTTGACCCATTGTTTTATGTCGCAGGAAAGCTTTTCCATTGCTAAAAACAACGTCATAACCTTTGTCTTCCAACATTGTGATCGAGACCAAGTTCTTCTTCAGACCTGGAACATGCATAAAATATTTCAACACGAATGGATTACTGGACTCCCTCTCAAAGGTAATGGTCCCAATGTCAGTCGCACTGTATCGACCATCGTCGCCCATCTCTATATGCATTTGAAGGTCCTTCTCCTCCAAGTCACTACACAACTCATTGTCTCCCGTCATATGGAAAGACACACCACTATCAAGATACCACACCGATCCCATATAGCTTGAAACCAAGCATGTGATAAAAAATAAGTCAAGTTAAATTTGTGAGGCTAAGGCCTCTCTAGCTACAACTCCAACAGCCTTCTTGTTCTTCTTCTTCTGTGGGAAGTTAGTGGCGAGATGCCCATGTTCCTGATAGTGAAAACACTTCACCTTGGAAAAATCGTGCTTCTTACCTTTTGCTTCATATTTTGAAGGAAATTTCTTCCCCTTCCCTTTCCTTGATTTGGCAGCCAAAGTGAATTTCTCTTCATCATCATTCTTTGATGAAGAGCCATCCTTGGTACCTTGCCTTATCTCCTCCTGCACAAGATCCGACCAAAGTCATTCCCATCCCAGTAGTTTCTCCCGTCCATTGAAAGAGTCTTCGTAGCTATGCCAACTCTTCGGAAGCCCAAGGAGAGCCAAGCTCACCAAGTCTTCATCATCAACAGTAATCCCCACACTTCCCAGTTCATCCCTATAGTGGACAAAATTCGTGAGATATTTTAGAATACTTTCGCCCTTCTCCATTTTTATTTTTCTGACCTTATCTTTCAGCGCCAACTTCCTCTGGTCGCTGCTGCTTTGGAACAAATCTGTCAAAGCCTTCCAAATTAAAAATGGAGTGGCTTTCCCATGAAGGCTAGACACAATATGGTCCTTCACACCTTCCAACATAATTCTTCTTGTCTTTGCTATCTTCTTTTTCCATGCATCAAGTAATGCAGCATTGCTAGATCCCGACTTAGGAACATCGCTATCAATGAACTCCTTCAGTCCATTGTCCTCCAGCACCGCCTCCATCCTATCCTTCCAGGCTATGTAATTCGAGCTCCCATCAAGGGCATACTCCAATCTCAACCCATTGAAAGACATTTCAATGTATACTCAATTGTCGCACCAAGAAGTTTCTGAAGCAAATTCGAATTGTCCACCAGCACAAACTCAACAATTCTTCACAATTGCAATATTCAAGAATTAACACTGCTATGATACCATGTAGAAATTATATACAAGATGCATGTATATATCAATATTCTCCTGATCTAACAATATTTATCTTCTTTCTAAATACAAAATCCTTCCACTGTTAATATTTTGTGGAAATTAAAATCAATTGCAAACACATGAAGAAAATAAAAACAATCGCACATAACACAATTGTTTAATAGGAAATCCTGAACCTGAAAACCCCAATTATCATATATTATGTATCATGGAGATCATGTAACAATCTCATACAAAGCTTAGTACATCAAGCTCTTAGTACAATCAATCAGCACACACTAATTAGAAGAAATCTACAAATCCATGCACCGATTTATTGCCACCTGCTAGCCTGCCTCCACTGCACAATCCCTGCTGAAGAATAGCTCTGAATGAATTCTAATTACCCTTGCTTGCACTGCGCAATCCTCATTGGAAACTCCAATGTGTGTGTGGTGCAATCAATGCATCACTATAGTCACAACAGATAGTCCATCTTTCCCTTTCACTTATCTCTCCACTAGGTCTCCACTGGAACTGCCATGCACTATAGTTAACTATTGTACTTGTTCAGTTGATTAATGAGTTATTATTTGTGAATTAATTAACTAATTAATTCACTCCACTCTCAGTAGTGTATCATTCAGTTAGACTAGATACAAATAGCTCAAAAGAGTTTAACTCCATTAACTAAGTTAAACAGAATAAGAACTCCATGAACTACTCTTCCAACTCTGTCATAACTTTGCCACTTCAGTTCTAACTGAGTCCTCCATGCATGAACCACCAATAAACCCTAGGAATTGCGTAATTCCTTCAGCCCACTGATTTTCCAAATCTGTATACTGAAATTAAGTGCTCCAAGAGAATAAGTTGTTGTTTATTGTCGGATTATTATTAAGAGCTAATAATAATCGACACTTCTATTTTTAGATCAACGATCTATAAATAGACTTCGCCCAATATTCTAAAAATAGAATTTCATCTATTTTCCAACTTGACCAACCATCCACAAATAGCATCCTACAACTTCTGAAATATGATCACCATGTTTAAAAATAGACTTGCGCCTAAAAATATCCTGTGGGCCCACTTAGTGAAGGCGACTCATTTTCACTAAGCTCATCATCTTGTTGAATCTCAACAGGATCTTCATTTAGGAAATCATCAAATTAGAATGAAGACTGAAGATATTCTGAAAAAAACATTTCGAACTCATGAGGGTCATTATGAATTTTTGGTCATGCCTTTTGGCCTTACCAATGCACCTTCTACATTTCAAGGGTCGATGAATTCCATTTTCAAACCATTCCTTAGAAAATATGTGTTAGTATCTTTTGATGATATACTAATCTACAACAGGTCTTGGAAGTATCATGTTGAACATGTTGGCAGGGTGCTCAAAATATTGGAGGAGAAACAATTATATGCAAATACCTCCAAATGTTTCTGTGGAGTACAAGAGGTGGAATATCTGGGTCATAGTTTATCTCATGAGGGTGTTAAGGTATACCCTAACAAAATTAAAGCCATTAAGGATTGGAAAGTCCCCACAACCATAAGGAAGTTGCGAGGATTTCTCGGGTTAACAGGGTATTATCGCAAGTTTGTTAAGAATTATGCAAGAATAACAATACCTCTAACAACATTATTGAAGAAAGATGCATTTTCATGGACTCCTGAAACAACTAAGGCCTTTGAGAATATTAAAGAGGAAATGTGCCTAGCACCGGTCTTAGCTACGCCAAACTTCACAAAAACCTTTATTTTGGAATGTGATGCCTCGGGAAATGGAGTTGGTGTTGTTTTGATGCAAGAAGGAAGACCCATTTCTTTTGAAAGTTGTCCAATCAAAGGAAAGTATTATAGAAAGCTATTTATGAGAAGGAAATGTTGGCAATACTACATGCACTAAAGAAATGGCGACCTTACCTAATGGGAAGACACTTCAAGGTAAAAATTGATCATGATAGTCTTAAATACTTTTTGGAACAAAGACTATCTTCAGAAGAGCAACAAAAATGGGTCACAAAGATGCTGGGTTATGACTTTGAAATGATCTACAAAAAAGGGAAGTTAAATGTTGTAGCAAATGCACTCTCAAGAAAGGATGAAGAGGTGGAAGCATTGCTTTGTTCCATTTCTATTATCCAACCAGATTGGATAACTGAAGCAAGGGATGAATAGAAGAATGACGAAGAAGTGTGAACACATTCAAAAGTTGCAGCAAGATACTAGTACATTTGATACATTTAGTTGGAAACATGATTCCTTATGGTACAAATATCACTTATATCTTTGTAAGAATTCCCAACTAAAACAAAATATTCTTTTGGAATTGCACACCTATCCCTTAGGAGGACACTCAAATTTGACCACAAGGTGAAGAAATATTTTTTTTGGGATGGCCTTAAATTTGATGTTCAAAAGTTTGTGGCAGAATGTTTGGTTTGCCATCAAAATAAAGTTGAGACAATTAAGACCCCGAGAATTCTAGAACATTTATCCATTCCAAGTCAGCGTTGGGAGGAGGTTTCAATGGATTTTATCTCAGGTTTACCTAAGTCCAAAGGAAAAATGTCATAATGGTGGTAATTAATAGACTTACCAAGTATGCACACTTTTCTACATTATCTCATCCATTTAAAGCAAGTACAGTTGCTATTGCATTTATGGAAACAATTCAAAAGCTACATGGAAACCCAAAGATTATTGTAAGCGACATAGATCCCATTTTTGCTGGAAATTTTTGGATGGAATTATTTTCTTGTTTGGGCACTCAACTAGCTCATAGCGCATTTTATCATCCTCAATCTGATGGGAAAATTGAGACAGTGAAAAAATGTTTGGAAGGATATCTTCGTTGTTTTGTATCTGATAAACAAATAGAATGGGTCAAGTGGTTACCTCTAGCTGAATGATGGTATAACACTTCCTTCCATAATGAAGCAAAAATGACCCCATTTATGGCACTTTATGGATATCATCCATCCTCCATCACATCATCTTTAGGAGAAAATTATAAGTTTCAAGCAGTGGAATATCACATCGAGCATCAAAAAAATTTCCCCAACTCTTAAAACATAACCTAAATTTGGCACAAAATCAACTGAAACAAAAGGTAGATCAACATCGCAGCGAGAGAATTTTTGATGTAGGAGATTGGGTATTTTTACGGCTACAACCGTACAAACAAATGTCCCAAAAGCAAGCTAAGAAGGATAATAAATTATCACCAAAGTAATATGGTCCTTACAAGCTGTTGCAAAAGATTGGTATTATGGCATACAAGTTGGAGCTTCCTACTTCTTCTTGAGTGCACCCAGTTTTCCATGTTTCATGCTTGAAGAAGGTTATAGGTGACAAACTTCCAGTTCTAACAATATTTCCAGAACTTGATGAGGAAGGAAAAATCATATTGGAACCTGAAGGAGTCATGGAAACAAGAACTCGACAGCTACGAAATCGATCAATTTCATAGTATCTCATCAAGTGGAAGAACTTGTTGGACATTGGGTTCAATGCTCCCCGTGTGTTTTGTGACATGGACTAACCACCTCTCATGGATCCTAACTCTAGCGATTGTAGTAGAGAATAATGTTTGTGGGTTTTGGTCTAATGGAAATCATGATTCCAACAATTGGTATCAGAGTGACAGGTCTCGAGTTCAAAATTCACCCGGCTCGCATTGGGAGGGAGATTGTTGGACATTGGGTTCAACTCTCCCCATGTGTTTCGTAACATGAACTAACCACCTCTCGTGGATCCTAACTCTGGCGATTGTAGCGAAGACTAATGCCTGCAGGTTTTGGTCTAACGACAATCTTGATTCCAACAGAACTTACCCACTGAAGATTCCACACGAGAGGATGATAATTTTATACAGAATAATCCATAGCTACTCAAGTGTTGAGGACAACACCTTTTTTAAGGAGAGGGGCATGTTAGGTCCATATATTACTAGTGTAGTCCCTTATTGTTGTTAGTGTTTCCCCCTTATTATTATAGTTGTACCCTTGTAGTCCCCATATTGTTATTATTATGCTCCATAAAACCCTACTATTGTTATTCTTGTGCCCTTACATTATTATTGTTAGGTCGGCTAGGATTATATTGTGACCCCATGGACTCCTATATAATAGAAAGGATGTTTTGTCATTTGAATCATCCAAGAAATTTTCTTTTATGTAATGTAAAAGAGGTTTCCCCCTTGAAGTGGTTTCTTTCTAAGGCATTGATCTCTCCTTTCTTCTATTTTTGGAGCTGGTTTTGATAACAAGGGGTTTGGGTGTTTAGCCTTATCCACATTGGCTCTCTTATTTCCCCATCCAGTGTTTTATTCACTTCCTCTTCCCTGATTTCCTCATGCCTCAACCAGGATTTCAATGCTCATAGTTGTGCATCCCCTAGGTATGGGTTTATATCCTATATGGCCAAGTTAGTAAGAAAAGGGTTGTGCATGTACAATTCAATGACCTTGTATTTTTTCACTATACTACATTCAGGAAAAAATTAATAAACCCTTTAGTCTCTTGTAGATGGATGGGCCCTCTTTGTGTAATCTGGTTGATCTGAAATCCACACCATTGTTCCTTCAAAAATATTGAGTAAGCCTTTGAAGGTTGTTTGCAGCTAATTTCATCCAAAGAGAGGATGCCATAGTCCCCAAAGATGTTTCTAATGATGAAATTTGAGTGTCTTTTGCCTTTAGCAATCCTTATGATTGTTGTAATTGGATTCTTAGTTTTTTGTTCTCCTTCTCTTCCTGTTTGCCTCATCTAGCCTTAATAAGGCCATATCTGCCCTCATTTTTTTCATTTAATCCTATATCTTAGCAATATCATCCACTCCCTTGACTTACGTTATCCTCCTTGATCTAGGTGGCTTTGGAGAGGGTCAAAAATTGAAGTCTTTATATTTTTTTGGAAAAAGGACCATAATGAGGAGCTTGTCATATTGATTCCAATGACGTAGACGAAATTTTATCACAAAATTAGACTTGATAGGCTGCTAATCAAATCAATATCATGTAACTGTTTCAAACCAATCTTTTGATTGAGGCTTAGCCTCCTCAACCTGAGAGGGCTCTCTCAAGGGGTTAATTATTTTTGATAAAAATATAGATGGATAACTCTATGTGGGGTAATAAGCATATAAATGATAGATATTGGTTGTAAATCACATTAGCAAGTGCACATTGGGCTTATGGAGTCAAAATATTTTCAGTAAAACCAATCAATCTACTTAGCATGGAAGTTGAGGCATATCAGAGTTTAGTCAAGAGATACACATGTGAAACTATAAAAAACATAGTCAATTTGTCTATATAGCAAGTCAGAGCATCAAAGATGAATTCTGAGTAACATAAACAAACACCACTACCATAGGATAGTAAAAATATGCAATTAGAATAAGAACACACTATAACTCTTTATGAATCTCAAGTTGGCTAAGTAGAAATATCTTTATTAAGCTGAAAACCAGTCACTTACAATAAACACAGTCCTTTGCTAAAAATGTCCAATCCTTAGCATATTTGACTTCTTGATCTTTTATAGATCATTTACAACATAAGATAACCTTATCTAATGCTAGATACATAGAAATCCTAACTCTTGACACCTTGCCTAACCATATGACATGGTATTTATTACAAAATGAAAGCTAATCTACTAAACAATCATATTACAAATAGGATTCAAAATCTTAATCACATATCTATACAAATATTATCTTAATTAAATTACATCATTTGCCAAGTGTACTAACACATGGTCGAACCTGGATGATAGGCTTCAGATCTTTATAACCATAATGTTGACCTCCATTAAAGTAGGAATCAGTGCCCTGTTTTCTAGGCATACGGTCCTTTGCACCCTTGAGACACTCTGACCATCATGAACTCATCATTTTGAGGTGTTTTGCTGTTAGAAATTGAAATAACACTTGCCCAAAATCCTCAACTCCAGCTATCCAAAACCATCATCAAACTGTTCAAATAAGCTGAAATAGACCTGCCCTATGAAAACAACACAATTTTGTAGCACTTTTCACAGCGCAGCTCTTTTACCCTTTCTTCTTCAAAATTTTGATTTCTTTCTTCCAGGATTATCTTCATTATCACTTAATACATCCTCCCTGGAAATTTCAGGTCATAATTCATACTTTTTACCTTCAAAAATTGATGAGAAAGAGTGAAAAAAGCTGCTACAGTAGTTTCATAGCGCTTTTCACTCTTTTTACATTGTTTGCGCTACGAAACTGCTGAGTGAGAATTTTTGTCCAAATTTTTTCAAAATGAAAACTATAAATGTGCCAAAACTCAAAATAACACTAATTTCATCAAATCAAAAAGCCATATGAACTGAAAAATACAATTTTCATGAGGTTCCTTCTTAATTTTCACTCGATTTAGCTTTTGACTTTTTAATGATTATCATTTTGCACCTTTGTTCTTTAACTCATCCTAAATCACTTTCAGCTGCTGCTCCAAATCTTCCACTTGACCTTTAAGTTTCCTGTTACTAGCTCTCAAGTAAGTATTTATTACTCTGACAAATTTGGCTTCCTTTATTGCTGGGACAACCCATGTGAAAAACTGCTCTGCACTACTTGGGGTTTCAGACATAGAACTGGTTTTACCTTCCCACAGTGCCTTCTTTTTTTTGAACTCTGCTTTCTCAACACTATGCTTTCTAGCCCTCTTTCTCATCACAACAGTTTCTTGGTTTTCCAACCTCAATTTCTCCTCAAGATGTTTAAACTCTGTTTTCTTTGTCACTTCTTCTTTTCCCTCTTTTGTTCTGCTGGTTGTATGCTTCTCTGCAGGTGTTGAGAGATCAACCACTTCTTTAGGGGATTTATCCATTTCAATAGTTTCTTGAAATTCCTTGTTGCCTTCCTTAAGTTTATTAGCATGCTTAGTTAAAGGCTTTCTAGCTTGAAAGATAAAAGCTCCATCTTCACCTTCAAACTCAAGCTTCTTTACAGACTTAGCTTTTTTCTATTTGTGCTCATCTTCTCTAATAAAGTTAGCTTGCACAATGGGTGTCTCCTCTATGTTAATATCATGCAGGATGTCATCTAGGTTTCAATTTATCACTGGGCTGTCCTCTGCATCTGTAACAACTGTTTTTCCCTTTAATGCCACTTCTTGGCTTCTTGTTACTCTTTTGATTTCCTTCCTACTGACATCTTGTTTCTGTTTTGCCTCTTTGACAATATTTGACCTCTGTTTTGTAGGTGATAGAGTTGGAGTATCAAGCACTTGTGTCTGCTCTATCCTTTTCTCAACTTGTTTCCTTGGCTTCGTTTCCAAATTCCTTTAGTTTTGCAACCACAGGTTGACTAGATTCTACTACTGGTGGTGATGGAGTTTCTTTAGTTTTAAGGTTTCTAACAGGAGTTAGTGTTTCCAACTCAAAACAATTTATAAACAAAAAGGATGACCAATCCCTGCCTATCTTTTGGAGCTCATTCAAAATAAACAACTTCATCAAACCATGATGAAACAAATATGTTTCACAACCTTTAGATTTGGCTTGTACTTTATCAGCCATTTTAGCAAGACTCCTATGCATGTGAAAGGAAAAATCAAGTGAAATCTTACTTGTGAAATGCAGAAGCAACTTGAAATGATATGTGTATAGCTTATGATATCTGCCTTCACATGTAAAATATCTTTGGATGTTGAGCAGCAACTTTGCATAAGTGTCTTTGATGTAGCCTCTAGGAATAGCATTACTGAGGTCCATATTTGCATACTCAGGTTTCATGAATTATTTGCATGGCTCCATATAAAATTTGAAACTTTTGAACCAAGTCTCTTGACCCCTTGGTATCTTTGTCACAATAGCAATAATATTTGGTGTAATTGGCACACTTAGCATCCCAACCTTGGTAGTTGTTCCATTGAAGTGTAAGGAAAATTCTTTAGACACCTGCGTGTGGCAACCCTACAGCTTTTCACAAAACCGAAGACAACCTAATTTGCTGAGTGCCTCCATCACTGCTGGGTCTTCAATTATGGCCTTCATATTTTCAGGCTCATATCTTAAGCAATTTCCCCCTCTGTGGACTTTCTTTTCCTTTGCCATGCTTCTCAAAAAAACCTGTCAGCCTCACTTGAATATATGAAACAACCTCGCTTGAATATATGAAAAAACCTCACTTGAATTGTTTATATCACCCTCGTTTGATTAGGATGAAGAAGAAATTTGTGTTAAACAACCACAGGTTTGGATTAACACCTCAGAGCTTAGACATTTGAATGGGGGAAAGAGAAATGTGTATGACCAATTAACCAAGATTTTGAATTTGAAATGTCATCTCATAACTGAATTATGCCTCATTCATGTCCTATCATGACAATCATGACTGCAACATGGGTAAGTACATCGAATCTCATCATTAACTGACCTATCATACCACTAACCTACCATTTCCCAATGAATTCTGACAATTTCCAACTCAAATGACAAGACGGTTAAGAAACCACGCTTTCGTAGCACCCACAGTGTGTTTTTCCCAATTTGTGCTACGAAATTATTAGTGCTTTCGTAGCACAAATCAAATTTTTTGAACTAGTGTCACTACGAAAACGTGGATTCTTGGATAATTGCAGAGTTTTGACCTGAAAATTTATGGAATGACTCCCAAATGGAAATTATGGATATTTGACAATGAATGGACCTTTAAAAGACTTTATTTGAACTTAATGATGACCTTTGAACTTATAAAAATCTAACTTACCCTTAACCAAATCCTAAATTAACCTCTAAACCTAATTTGAACCATGACCAAAAAAAAACATGACACAATGATGTTTTGAATTTTTTTTTGGGTGATAACAGACGACATCAAATCTCACTTCGTATGTGAAAGATATTGGCACTTCCTATGACTCTTGGAATGATTGTTTATCCATGTCCATAAAATCATTTGAAGGGATGGGATGTTGAAGGTTTTCCATTACATTAGTGACAATCAACTTAATCAGATTGTGATGGGCCAGGTAGTTATACTTTCCTTCTTTGACTACGGTGCTCATTTCCTTGAGGCATTATAGAAGGAATAAGGGAATACTTGGTAGCTAATGGGTTCGAAGTTGAGCCCTAAATATCAGTCGATATAGTAGTCTAAACTAATAGACATATATTATGCTCAACCCACCTTCATAAGAAATATATTTCACAATGTGATAAGCTACCTCATATGAAGGGCTATGTAGACCCTCCCTCCTGGCAAATTCTTGTGACTCCACAATGCACAATACTGGAGGCCTAGGGGATAAGACTATGTTGTTGAGGGCCATAGTGAGGAATTCTTTCCCACTGTAATTGCGCAATGCACCATTAAAAAGAGATAAAGGTCCATAGGATTGCATAGCTAAGTAGTTCTGGGAGGAAGGGAGACATATTGCTACTTGAAATTGTGCAATGTGCAGAAGGAGACTAGATGGGAGGCAGTATCACGCATTTCTAGAGATCAGGGGGAAGCTCTTAGGCATTGTGACAATCCAATGCATAGTCCTTGTAGGAAATAATTGTGCATTGTGTAGTTCTAGGAGGTAGGAATGCATGATTGAGGCTTTCAACTGTGCAATGCATAGTTCAAGCTGACAAAGTGAGCTTAGGTTGGTTGGGCATGAAACTTTTCGGAATTTGACTATGTGGGATCAGTGAGGCAAAGATGAAATCAAGGTAGGACTTGAATATGATCACACACTAAGAACCATCAACAAAGAAACATAGAACACTCAACACTTAGAAACACCATGATCCCCTTAACGCGACGACAAAACAACAATCTCCTCCAAGTGCGAAAATTAAGATACATTTTCCGAATATAGTGATGATACTAGTAAGACAATGCATAAAACTTTGGGAATGAGTCTAGTACATGTCTAGATGATAGATACGACCCATCAATACCAAATTTTCCTATTGAAATAGTCCATAACTCTTCTTTCACAATGTGTGACACCTTCCATGTCAAAAGGAAACACTTGTGAATGTAAGCGAAACATGCAAACAACACTTACGAACGATTAAAGAAAGTGAAAATGACACATGCTAGAGCGAAGATAACATGAAAAAATAAAATTTCAAAGTAAATGCAAGAAAAAAAACAATTGCAAATGTGAAAGCCACATTTACGAAAACAAAGGTGTGCCAGAGTGACAACTAAGACAAACTAACCGAAATAGAAGTACAATTGCAATCAAAGTGAGGAATATTATCAAAGAAAAAGTGCACTGGCTATTGACATGTGTTGTGCAGTATATTGTGTAGTCGTTGTTATTAGTGATTGTGAAAGCCTTACCTTTAAGAGTTCTGAGGTACCTATGTAAGCTTGCATAAAAATAAGCGCACTTGTGAATTATTCGATAACTAAGAATGAATAATAAAGTGACTTTGAAACTCAGAATATAAGGTAACATCAACCAACCATGAAGCATATATGAACGATCAAGGATAAAAAAATCCTACGATCACAAGTAAGCTCCAAAATTTGGGTGTAAGAAAAAATTTGGAGGATGTTTGTTGCAACAACAATATGTTAATCATGAGGTCACACTTGAGGCTAGTGGAGTGAGATAACCTGCATTATTAATATTGGGGGCACAGATTGAGAAATTTTCACATATTAAAAATGATATTATTAACATTTTTATTGTAGCATCTGGTGGCCACTTGAGAGGAGTACACCTCAATTTTTAGGGTTCTCTGAAGTAGGGTTCAAGATTCGTTTTCTTGCCCTTGCATGTGAATTTGGCTAACGATTGTCCCCTCAAGACGTGTTATTATTGATGATAACCATGGAAGCCTTTTTTTAGGATATTTTAGATACGGTGACGAGGAGGGGTTCGTCCAATTTCTGCTCGAGGAATATTTCAAGGAAACTAACTTGATCCTCCTCAGTTGTGCTCCCCTTATGATGTTTGAGTGTGCGTACCTGGACCAAGTTTAAAAGGGTCATTAAGTAGCTCCTTGTTATAATTGCCCCAACCATATCTTCCCTATCGTCGTGTGCCATGATCAAGCAGGATCAAGTAGTGGGAATATCACTCTTCAATCTCTTGGTTGTATGTTCCTACCTTTAGGGCTTACTTTACAAAGTTTTGTTTGTTTTGAGTCATGTTTTGGCCATAGCTGCATCTTACTGACGTAACTAGATAATAAATTTATATTCATTATGGCTGAATGAAGTAACCATCATTCTCATATATTTTAGGCATTTCTCGTGAGGAGGAGGGTCCATCATCATGTAGATGTAGTTTGATTTGATCCCAAGTGTGTAAAACTGAAACCATACTTTGGTTGGGGGGATAATCTTTTTCGTAGAGAGGAATGTTTTTTTTACGGTCGAGGTAATATAGAACCAACAACTTGAATAAAGTTTCATTATTAAAAATAAAATATAACATGGAATCAACGCAAGGCCACCTAAAATAGGGATGTAAAAGAAAAAATGAACCACATAAGAAAAAATGGGAAAAGACATCCCATAATTTTGGTTTGAGGAAGAGCCTGCAAGGTCGAAGGGTCTATAATTCCAATGGATGCTAGGATTTTAATGGTAGGGTAATGGTTTAAGCTTTTACATAATTCTAAAAACACTTTCCTTAGTAACTCAGCCCACTACCATAAAGACCAGAATATAGGCATCCTAATCGAGGAATACCATGGACTTAGGAAAGGAAAATTAGGACTAATCCGACCAAAAGAAGGGGCTTTTCAACATAAGGAGAATAAGTAAATGATGAATCAAGTAGGGAAAATAGTAATATTTTTTTCCCAAGAACCACCTCTATAACCCAAAAATTTAGAAAACTTCACTAAACCAACCCTGAGTGCATAGATCAGATGAAATCAATTGAATTCCATACCTGAAAGCATGAAGAAAATTACTGCATACAAGATCTAGAAGTATCCTCTTCTTATGTTGGTAAAATTGAAGTTTCTTGATTTAAGAGCATATTGGGTTGCAATCCTATGCACATATTCTAAACCAAAATATGCTATAAAATATTTGAAATGAAGGAATGTGGCATGATTGGAACTCAACCATTACTCAAGCTTCATTCATAGAACTGCCATATGTAATTCCCATTCCCACCATAAAATATTTATTACTTTCTTAGTCAAAATCACCTGACCCTAAAAATATTTTTGGGCGGAACATATCATCACATCTCTCAACCAAATGGAAAATGTCAAGTCTCCTATGTTTACGAGAAAAATTGTGGAAAAAATAAATTATGTTTAATTTGAACAAAAAAATAACATTTTATTGTATTGACCTTTGCATTACAAATATATATTTCAAAATTAAAGACATGCATCTATTTTCAATCACTAATATTAACTTTTATATGGGGAATCTTATATATATATATATATATATATATATATATATATATATATATATATATATATATATATATATATATAAAATTTATTTTTCTTTTATAATTTTATAAAATAATTATAATTTAGTTTTCTGGGCTAAAATATAACTATTCTTCAATGTAATGAAACAAAACTATCCAAAACTCAAATATATCTAGCAAGAACATTCTTCAATGTAATGAAACAAAACTATCCAAAACTCAAATATATCTAGCAAGAACGAAAATCTACTACTCTATGTAATTTTTTTTTTAGATTATTAGTAGTGTACATTTACTACTTTATGTAATTTTGTATAGATTATTAGAAGTAGTGTACTATTCCAAGTAATACACTTACTCACTCTTCTTCTTTTTTGGTTGGGGGGGGGGTGTGGGGGGCGGGGTGAATAATGTGTTTCTTTTTAAATAAAAATAATGAATCATAATCCCCACTCCCTTAACAAAAAAAAATAAAAATCATTTTATATTTTTATAAAATACTTATAATTTAGTTTTCTAAACTAAAATATAATTATTCTACAAATATCCAAAACTCAAAGATATCTCGTAACAATAAAAATATACTACTTTATATAATTTTTTATAAATTATTAGTAGTATATATATATAATCTTGTTTTGGAATACACCGCGACAGAGCCAAAGCAAGCAACACTACCATGAACTAGGGTTTGGAGGTTTCTGTGCAGGTTGCCCTTGGCAGACTTCCCTCCTTGCCCTTGAGGACGCAACAACACTCCTGGCACACCTATAGGCTCACCCATGACAGAAACTAGTGGGAGGACAACTTCTCTCCCGACCTCAAGCCAACATCCCACAGGAGCTGTGGCAGGGGCTGACATCGACCATCAGAAGAAATCTGGCCCGCTTCATGACACAATCAGGGTGACTCCCACAACGAAACTGACCTCCACAATAGAACCAGAAGCAAAAAATATCACCTTATCCACATGAATACCCAAAGCTACCACAAGAACCAAGATCAAGCTCCTTACGCATTGAATCAACGAAAGAATCCAATTTATGAAGGATCATGCACTGATAGGCAAGTTCACGGGTTTTTGGCCCACAGAATCCATCTTAGGATGGATTGCCTCCAAATGGAAGCCCAAGGGTCATATCTACCTTCAGCTGTGTGCTAAAGGCTTCTTTAATGTGATCTTCACCTGCATTGAAGACAAGAATTGTATCATGGACGAAGGGCCATACTTCTTCAACTCGACAGGTGTATACCTCTGTAACTAGCTAGAACACTTCGATCCAGACAAGAAAGATCTCATATGGGCTCCGGTCTGGATTCGGCTCTATACCCTCCCCCAAGACTACTAGGATGAGCTAAATCTACAAGACATAGGCAATGCCCTAGGAGAATTCATCAAAATGGCAGAGGAAACAAAGATCAATTGACATGCAGCATATGCACGAATCTGCATCTACATGATCATCGAAGAGTCGCTCCCTAGTGAGGTAAGCCTGTTGCATGATGATTATGAATGGATTCAAATTGCAGATTATGAACATGTTCCCTTGAGATGGCGGAGGTGTCACCAACATGGGCACCTATTCAGAGATTTCCCCCTAAATCAAAAGGCGATAGCTAAAAATGAATCAAATGATCAAGCTACTAAAGGGTTTACGAATGTAGCAAGTAGGAAAAGGAATAACAAGAGGTCCAACTCTAACCAGAATAAAAAATCCCTAGCCACAAGCAAAAAATTCAAAGCCCTAGCTCAGCTGAGTGAAAATGAGAATGAACTCCCAAAGATACAGGGTGATCCTTGCAAGAGCAACCCCGGATCTCAAGGACTCAACAAACCAAGATTCAATCGGAAGCCTTTCTGAAACCTCAAAACCCTATACATGTAGGGGAAAAATCTGCAATGAAAGGCAAAGGAATGACACTGGACCCAATCCTAGAAGCCATGGAGGAAGAGCTGGAGAGCATTGATTTTGGGGGCCTGGATCGCATAGGGTTAGAGGATGCATGCAACAAGAAGGACTTTCTCTCAATACCGTAGCATCAGATCTAGAAGTTGGAAGAAATCCTCACTCGAGCACAACAACTCCCCTCCCTAGGTTTCAGGGAGGTACGCTCCTGAATAAAAAATTCATCCTGAAAGAATCCCACAAATGATGCAGAAAAATAGATCTACAGAGAACAATCGAAATGGGCAGAGAGATGGTATAATCTGAGAGATTCCCCAAGTTAACCCGATTCTACTCCTTTACCCCCAACCCCCTTAATGAAGATCATCTTGTGGAATATCAGAGGGCTCAATAGACCCAAAAAGCACAGGATTATCAAGAAAATAATTACTGAGGAACACCTTGCAATTTTATACATGCAAGAAATCAAGTGCTCCAGCTCTACTCTGGAAACAATCTTCAAAAGGATATGGAAGGCTGCAAAACACTAGCAGTGGATGCCAATGGAGCTTCAGGAGGATTGGAAATCATCCGGAACCCCCACATCATCACCCTAGAGAACTTCCATGCCAATAAACACTTCATTCAAGCCAACTTTCACTTGATTGGAACTACCATCCATGGATTGCTCACGAATGTCTACTTCCCCCAGAAACTCCAGAAAAAAACTGAGCTTCTGAAAAACATTTCTGATCTCAATAACCAAAAAAATCTACCTCTATGGTTACTTGGTGGAGATTTCAATATGATAACAAATCTACAAGAAAAAAAAGGTAGAAGGCAGCATCTAGATATGGACAACACTAGGTTCAAGAACTTCTTCGAAGACAATCACCTCGTAGATCTACAAACTTCCAATGGCATCTTTACTTGGAACAATAGAAGAGGAGGCACCTAGTATATCGCCTCTAGATTGGATTGTTTCCTCATCACGGAAGACTTTATACATCTAGGGGGAGATCTTGTAGCCACCATAATTCTAACCTCTAGCTCTGACGATTGGCCGATATAGCTACAATGGCTCATACCAGGTATGCACACGCCTAAACCCTTCCGCTTTGAATACTGTTGGCTCAAGCATCTAGGGTTCAAAGAACTCATCTCAGATTGGTGGTCCTCCCTTACACCACCCCAAGGCACAAAAATGTATCAGTTCCAGATAAAGTTGAAGATGCTCAAAGGGAAACTGAAGGTGTGGAATAATACCACCTTCAACAACATCTTCAAAGTTCAAAGATAACTAGAAGAGGAAATAAAGAAGCTCCAACAAACAATCTTCTCAGAAGGATGCTCGGCAGACTCAGAGAACAAGGAGAAATTACTAACAACCCAGCTGGAAGAGAGAAGAAGTCAGGAAGAGATACCATGGAAAAAAAAATCTAGGATATGTTGGCTCAAAGATGGAGAAAGAAACATAAAAATTTTCCATCTCTCCACCATTCAGCACAGGATGCACAACAGAATCGCAGTTCTCAAAAATTCGAATGGGGAGCGATTGGAAAAGCAAGAGGATATCATGAAGGACTTGCGCAATCACTTAAAGGATATCCTACAAGAACCCAACATCCATCGGCATGAAGCAATAGGAAGAATCACTTAGCACATACTAAAATTGGTCATGGAAAAACACAACCAGATGTTGCTTAAAGCTACCACTCAGCAGAAGTTGAACAAGCAGTCTTCCAACTAAAGTATGGGAAAGCTCCTAGCCCGGATGGATTCACCACCAAATTCTTCCATTTATTTTGGGATACCATCAAAGAAGAGATTTGGGATGTCATAGAGGAATCACGCACCACTCACTAGCTTCTACCGGCCCTCAACACCACCTTCCTCACTCTAATACCAAAGGAAGACAATGTTGCTACGCCAAGTAAGTACAGACCCATAACACTCTGCATTGTCATTTATAAAATCATTTCCAAAATTATAGCCAACAGACTGAAGCATCTCTTCCCGTTACTCATTTCCCCATAGAAAATGGGCTATGTAGAAGGCAGGGAAATCCTTGATGGTATCATTTTAACCCACGAGGTCATCCATTCTCTCAATACCTCCAAAAAACCCGGTATGCTCCTCAAAATTGATCTATCCAAGGTTTTTGACAAACTTAGTTGGGATTATATCAAGATAGTCCTTATAGCCTTTGGCTTCAACCACACTTGGGTCCGATGGATAATGAGCCTGATAACCTCCCCCTTTCTATCCATTTTGGTCAATAGCATATCTTTGGCAACCTTCAATCCTTCAAGAGGTATTAGACAAGGAGATCATCTCTCGCCCTTCATTTTCATTATTATGGCGGAAGGTCTAGGACACCTACTAAAAATCTCTGTCCATTCGAGTACCCTTCAAGGCATTCCCCTCCACAATATCCCCCCCCATCTCCCACCAACAATTTGTGGACGACAACATGATAATGGGACACCCCTCGGTCCAGGAAGCCCGATCCCTCAAATCTCTGCTCGACTATTTCTCTGAAGCATCTAGCACAGAGGTGAACTTTGAAAAAATCTCAAATCTTCTTCTTCCACACTTCCCCTATCACTCAGCGCAACATCACCCACATCTTGGGCTTCTCCATAGCTTCCTTGCCTTCCAAATACCTTGGAGCCCCTCTCATAGATACAACCATAAATCAGACCTCGTGACGAGTGCTGCTGGATAGAATGGAAACCAAATTATCCAACTGGAACCACTGTTCCCTTAACATAGAAGGTTGCATGGTGCTCATCAAAGCGATCCTCCAGTCTCTCCTCATCTACCTCTTCTCGTTTCTAGCAACCCCAAAATGGGTCATTAAAGCTATGTACAACTTACAACGGAATTTTCTTGGGGAGGAACTAAAGAGAAAAATAAATGGGCACTAGTCAACTGGAAGGAGGCCTATAAACTGAAAGTTCATGGTGGATTAGGGCTACGAGATCCAGAGCACAAAAACACTATCATGGGAGCTAGTATATGGTGGAAATGGGTGTCCAATCCTCACACACCCTGGGAAAACCTATGGGCGGCCAAATACGCGAGGAATTGGCCCAAGGAGGACCTCATTAGATTCAACATAGATCCAGGAGGATCCCAAATAAGGAATTCCCTAACAACAAAAAACAACTGATCCAAACCCATAGCTTCTGGGAATTGTGCTGTGGTACTCAAGCCAGATTTTGGGAGGATTCATGGCAGCAAATTCCCAACCTCTCCTCAAATTTTCCTAGACCCCTTTGGAGCACAGTTTTATAGGAAAGGCAGCATACCTATGTCCAAGATTTCTGGACCAGTGACACAACTTAGGGCTACAAGACTTGGCTTCATACTGATAAATGGCAAGAAGACTGGAACAATGAAAATCATAGAGAAATTTGGGAGGAACTAATAACTAAAATAAGGATCAGAGCCCAAAAAGGACCTAATATTATTTGATGGGGCCATACTCTAAGTGGAAACTAGTCCACCAAGGAAGCCTATAATCTCTTACAATAGCAGAACCCAAATCCATCCAATCAAATATGGAAGAAGATATGGTCTGCCAAGCTCTGGCCCAAAGTAGCCACCTCTCTATGGTTTCTCAGTAAATGATGCATCTTCACATGGGAGAATCTATTGAAATGAGGTTTCGTGGGACCCTCAAGATGCTCTCTGTGCCAGGAAGACCTTTAAACTATCGATCACTTGTTGGACCTCTGCCCCATATCCAACGCCATATGGGATAGGATTGAAACTCTATGCAGACGTACCAACAGAGAAAGGGGTAACATCATCAACACCATCAGCAAGTGTGTTGGCTCCCCGTGATTTGCAAGATTTTCAAGAACAAACTCTGCAGGAAACCACATCAGAACCACTTTGGAATCCTAGGACCTAGCCTTCCTAGACTCAGAGAGAGATCTCTATATGTAATAGTTTATAGATTATATGTCTTTGTGCTTTTGTTTACGATGTTAGGCTAGTTATGAAGTTCTACGGACTAGTTTGTTTTGATTTATTGAATGATAGGTTGATAGATCAATGGTGTGATTAATTGAGGGAGTGTTTCGGCTGAATAGATAGACCATGAGAAATATTAATCCATTGGGCTATGGAGTCATAAAAGGATTTAATTTTTCATCAACTCTGCAAGGGTTTTCATAAGGCAAGCTAACTATATCAAGTGGATCTCTTAGATTAGATGGCATATGAAATGACAATAAGTTGTGAAGACAGCAAAACTAAAAGTCAGTTAAGAACATTTTAACTCTACTTCAACAAGAAAAGCCTTTGAGGTAACTGTTTGAGGCAAACCAAAGGACAGGGCATACCATAGACTTCTTTGGCCAGACTTTAATAAGCAAACCTTTAAGACAACAATCCAATAATCCTAATAATACTTTCAGACAAAGAAATTATTTAAGATAACAATGAGTGTAACTAAAGAGCAAGCTAAACCTATCGTCTTTAATCAAACACCCTAAAAACCTTTGTAGCAACAGTTTAAGGCAAACCAGAGGACAGGGCGTACCATAGACTTCCCTGGTTGGACTCTACTAAGTATACTTCAAATAAAGGCCTTAAAAACAATGTTTCAAGCTACACCAAAGGACAGGGCATACCATAGACTTCTTTGGCTTGACTCTATTAAATCAATTTCAAGAAAACAAGCTAGGTGGAACCAGAGAGCAATTAAGAATTCTCCAATCATACCTTGCAGAAGAAAACATTAAGATAAAGAATGCAGATAGAATTAGGGTGCCAAGACAATGTATCCTAATCTAAAATTTCTGTTCTTTTATCAGAGAAATAATGGACAGAATGGAAAACAAAAGGAAAACAATGAAAAAGAATCTTGTGAACGTGCTTGTATTACTAATGTTCAAAACAGTTACATTACTCTAGTACAATAGATCTCTGCAACACAGAGCTTTCTCAAATCTAGCCTAACAATCATCAACTAATCAAGCAGCCAACCAGTCCACCAACTAACCAACCAACCAACACTAAAAATGAATGATACATGTAGTATATATCTGCAAAATGAGGAGGTGATCCTAAGATAGGGTTTCAGATGTTATTTATTACAAATTTAATGCATTTTTGACTTTTGAGACCATGCAAGGCCTAAGGCAAAATATTTGAGACTGATTCACTGTAATAATAACTCCTAACTTAACTGTTGAGCCAACTTTTTGGAAATATTTGATTTTAAGGCTTTGTCAATAAATTTTTCAATAACTGCTGGGTATATGTGAAATATCCCTGACCGTTTGTAATAACTGTTGATGTTTTTATTGAAAGAAAACATGCTGTAGGTGTCCAAATGTGTCCTTTGAAGAAGTAAATGCTTTGGGTTGAGTCATTTGGATTTGTCTCTATGCAGATTTGTCTTTGTTTAATCCTCCAAACTCTGTTTTAAGCTTTTTAAACTCGATTTTTCTTCACTGTCTACTGTATCTCTACCTTTATTGTTGTTTTGTGACTTAATCCTTTTTATTAATCTTTTCAACCTATGATTTAACCTTTAATCCACTGATCTAATCATTACCCTTTAATATTTACTGTCACTTCCTTTATACTGTTTTTCTTCCTGTGCCTGCATCTTTGTTTGTGTTTACTATGCTCGGAGGCATCTTCTGCTGTTGGAAGGCTTAGATAACCACCAATAATCATGATTTATTGGTATTTTGCTCGATCTTACGCTCCTAGTCTTTTAAACAAAACAAGTCCTCTGGATCGTCACCTAGAACACTCATTCAATCAATTTCGGAACTTTGGAATGCATTTCTCTCATTCCTGCCATGAAACATGCACAATAAAAAACCAATTAATCTTTAAATCCTGTGTTTGTGGGGATTTCTGTGTTTATTTGGGGTTTTTGGGCTTTGGAGCATTGCAGAGGAAGGGAATAGCGGATCGGGGCTTTTTTCGCAGAGCCACGAGGCTTTGGATAGTTTGAATCGGGCGGCGGTATGAAGTTTTGGCACGAAGAGGGGAAAGCGGTTTTCGTAAGCGAAGAAGGTGGTTTTCGCACAGAGGGAGGGGCGGTAATGGTTTCGGGGAATCAGGTGCGATTCCATTCATCGATTGACGCGTGGCAAAGGGATACTTCCTATTTTGCACGTTTTGGAAATGCTAACCTCGACGCAAATAATGTTGCGATAAGGGCTGTGGACCGTTGGATCTCGGTGGATGAGATCAACGACGGTTGGGTATCGGAGGGGATGGGAAAGTCAGAGGGAGTGGGGTCTGGATGGAAAGATGGCGGGGTGTAAATAGGGCACAGGTTTTAACAAGGAGCATGGGTAATAAATATTAAAGCCAGGGGTTTAAAATGTTTATAAAGGGGTTAGGTTTAATTTTTAATTTAAACCAAAGTATTTAAATATAAATTTAAACACCCCTTTAGATAACCCCCGAGAGAACGCTGGAAGAACTATCACACTTAAACAATGGAATCCCCCACCAAATGGTTTCTTCAAATGTAATTTCAACAGAGCCTCCAAAGGCAACCCCAGGAATGCTGGATTCAGTGGTATGTTCAGGAATTCCTAGGGTAAGCCCCTTCTCATCTTCTACGGAAACATGGGACAGAACATCAACAAATCCGCGGAGTTAGAGGGGCTCATCCAGGGAATCTCCAGAGCCATTGAGTTCAACTATTTTCCCTGGAAACGGAGGGAGACTCGCAAATCATCACTCAGGTCGCCACTCGAATTCTCCATGGCTCTTCCTCCTCAAAAGTCTCCACCAGCTAGAGGCTTGTAAACAGGCTCAAACTCTTGGAATAGTTGATACAAAATCACAGGGCAATAAATTTTCACCATGTGCGCATAAAATCGAACACTGTTGTGGATCTCCTAACCAACAAGGGCGCGAAAAGAAAAAACACGTTGCATTACTCCAACCTCTCCTAGATTGAGGATAATTCCTTATGCAAGGAATGCCAAACTCTCATCCAAAAGGACCATCTCTCCCCAGATGTGGGTGACATTGGACACACGTATGAAAACAGTCCCTCCCACATACGAGCTGATGAAGATCTATGATGCAGGCCTTCACCTGAAGTGGAACCACCTCCCTACAATAATTCGCATGAGATGATGAAGGCAAGGCTTCAAGAAGATACGCAACGCTAGCAACCACCTTCGGTGATACCTCTCTGCTGCAATCATTTGAATGAGCTCCCGGATGGCTATGAAGCACTGCCATAACTCGAAGCACATGCTTCCACATGAGAACTATCGCAGCCTGCACCTACGAGCGTGTCATAATAATGCAGAACACCTGCGCTAGTGCCACAAGCCTACAAAAGGGGACACCCTTCCGCATAGTGTTATTAAAAGTTTGTTCCTTCTGGTTCACAATGCCCTCTTAACCTTACTGTTTCAGTTTCAGCCCTCCTGCGCGCTCCACCCGCTGCGCAGCCTACCCCCTAGTGTCAAGTTGTTGAGGACCCTCTCGGCCGTGCACCTCCTTGATTGCGTGCCTCCCTTTGGCTACCCCTGCCTTGATAATTTCTTCCAACTACATGCTCTCATCATCAAGCTACCCTAGCCATGCAACCCCCACCTATGCACCACCTTGCCCAATAGCACCTCACTGTGCACTCCCTATCTCTACTCTAAGCATCTTCTCTATACCTCTCAACACAGCATCTCACTTTTGCTTCACTATCCCATGGCTCCGAGACTGTGCCAAAGGACAATCAGAGGCAGCCAAAGAGGTGCCTTCTATGGACGCTACTAGCAAGGGCTCGATAACTATCTGGAGTCCTTTGAGGGCTCCTCTTATGGCAGTCATGCCAGGGATGCCCCTCAGTGCCATGCACATGACCAGGAGGAGGAGGCCCCCGTTCAAGAAACGCAGAAAGGCAGAAGCAGACCCAGGAAATCCACCATTGCGCACCAGGAGCACCCCAAGTCCCGCAAAACTGACCCTCTTCCGGTTCAGGAGGTAGTGGAGGAAGACACCGACGTATGGATCATGGACTCGAAGGTCATTTGGATGTGCGTACCAGATGTTGATTACCAGGTCGCTCCCATTCTTTGTGCACCTCCTTCTAGGCCTCTGCGCCAACCTATTGCTGAGGAGGAGACCTTAACGCAAGAGTATGCCTGCCATATTGAGGAGGAGGAACCAAACTCCGAGGATGATGTAGAAGCACCATGACTCCGCGGTCACTCAGCTCTTTTTAGTTTTCTATTATTCGAGCTCTTATCATAGAACTTTTACTTTCACAAGTGTCATGGCATGTTTTGTAATTTTATGTCTGATGTTATTATAGGGTTGGTTTCTTCCAAGGAGACAGCCCCATACCTGTACTATTATGAAAGCAACAAAGGCTAGGATTGGATAAGCAAATCTTACCAACTTAGCTTATAACATATGTAATGTTTTATTTCAAATCAATATAATTTAACCTAAATTACCTTAAAAAAATAAATTATATATATATATATATATATATATTTTTTCAAATAAAAATAATGATTCAAACTCCCCATTGCATTGCGCTTTAATGCGGCAATGATATTTCTGGGCATCGTGTTAAGAATTTGTCTCTTATATATGCATATAATAGTTAATTTGACTTTAGGTTGCGATCAGTTTCTGCTTTTCGATAGAAAATCGATTTGCCTATTAATTAAACTCTGTTATCAGGATTGTAGATCCATGCTAAACTTACTAAATCTAAACCAATTACGCATGTCCATGAAACAATCACATACAGACTACACATCTAATTAATTGAAATGAAAGGATTTCAGTTACATATTTAAAATGTCATTTTCTTAGAGTGGATTATGTGGATTATTGGCCGGTTGTCTCATCACCTCCATCAGCGTGCCCATTATAGTAAGGTTGGAACCTCCATCAGTTTCAGTTTTCAAATTCTACAAGTAACAGCATGCAGTTGGAAGGATAGTAATCTCATTTTATACTAGTTATGGTAGTTTTAAGACATTTTTTATCTAAATTAAACTATAAGTTTTGATATATAACTTACAAGAGTCTCTACAAATTGTCAATTCCCCATCTTGACAACAGCGCAAATTGAGCAATCTATGTTGAATAAATAAATAAAATTAAATAGTTCAATATTATATATTGATTGATATTATATTCATTTATTTATCATGATATTAGAATATTTTAAAATTTAAAATAATAAAAAATAAAATAAAAATTATAAAAAATTGTGCTTGAGATATTTGAAATAATATAAATAAAATTAAAATATAGTTTCTTATTATGATCATGATTATGATTAACTTCCAGCAAGCTTAATATGGTTGATAAAACTTTAATAAGGTAAAATATTAGTTGAAAGTTTTTATTATTTTATTTTTATGTTCAAAAAGCATTAAGAGAGGCATTCCAAACTCACAAGCTCAAGAGATGGTGGAGTGAGAAATATTTTGAAAATTAAATTGAATCTAAGTACAAGGTAGACAAATCAATAGAAAGTTCTTTTGATATCCAACTTTCTTAGTGTCACAAAGGTAACAAACTTTTTCATCTTGTGGAGTTTTCTGAATTGACTTGCCCCCAATTTCAGTATGAAGTTTATTAAAATTTCTTGTTATTTTAGTCATATACTTTTAATTTTCTCCATGAGTGTCTATCACCTCCTTATAGTATTTTAGCTTCCCTTTTCCCTCTAACTCTTTGTGGCATCACAATTTCTCTTTAAATTTTGAGGTAATAATATTTGTAATATTACCCTTATTCTATAAAATGATCTTCTCCTTTACTTCATAATTATCTTGCGGATACTAGGAATTCTTACGCCATCTTCGCTTCAGCCCAAGGTGTCGATTTTGGCTAGAGTTAGAAGAAATTTTAGGAAACCTCTTGGCTACCTTGTTGGTTAACCTCTTTTTATATATAAAATACATACTCGTAGCCATGTTTTCAATGGGGGGAGGAGGACTTGCTTGGATAAGGAAGATATGACAGGATGCATTTACTTTCAATGGAGATTGTAGGTTACAAATTTCTTTTGACCTATTCTATCCTCCTCAATGACTCTATTGAAATACAATAATACCAAACCTCACATCCATATAAAATAACAAGAGTGACAAGATCTTCAAAAATCACCATTGTTTTCAATCCCATAATAAGCTTTCGAGCCACCATTTATCCTTTTCTCAATGCTATAATTCCAATGGAGCTCGTGATGAATATTGATTTGAGGATATTTGTATGAAGGAACTTCCTCCAAATAATTTTTCTCATATATGAAAGTATCATGTGTGATCATTTTGGACATAATAATCATGATTTTAGTTTTGTCAATATTAATTCATACCCATATTAGAGAAGAAATCTTGGAGAATTCATATTTATTTTCCAATATCCTAATGACTTCTTTCCAAAAGAATAATATATTCAGAAGAAACGAGAAGGGTTATTATTATATTAATGACTGTGAGTCTTCCAAACGCTCTTCTAGCTTATCAATCTATATGCCAAAAGGAGTAGGAGTAAATGACACCCTGTCTTAGCTTCTATATTGCATTTAATTTCTCTCAACAACCTCTTAATGGTTTTAAACTTGGCAATATTGTTATAATAACTAGTAACATTAGAAATAATATTATGATAACTAAAATATATTTATCACTTTGAGAGGGCTGTTATAGGTTAGTATGGGGGAGATATATTGGTGTGTTAGGTGAAGTATTAAACAAAAAAAAAAGTAGTCTAATTAATAGAATACACGGAATTTTTCATGGTAATTTTCCTAGTTAATTTTAATAAAAATCCTATAAGTATTTTCAAAAACTTTAGTTTAAGTTGTTTAATTTGTAGAATTAGAGCGCCCTAAATCCATTTATGCATTCAAATGTAGGTTTTTCACAAGAAAAAATCACAATATTGCTTGAAATTGTATCATGGGATTCTGGTGAAAAAGATAGTTTTGTCTATATTGCTTCTATATAGACAATCTTGCTTCTATATTGCATTTAATTTCTCTCAACAACCTCTTAATGGTTTTAAACTTGGAAATATTGTTATAATAACTAGTAACATTAGAAATAATATTATGATAACTAAAATATATTTATCACTTTGAGAGCGGTGTTATAGGTTAGTATGGGGGAGATGTATTGGTGTGTTAGGTGAAGTATTAAAAAAAAAAGTAGTCTACTTAATAGAATAAATGGAATTTTTCATGGCACCGAAGAACATCAAGAACCACTAATTTAAATTATTCTATATTTGTTGATTATTTCTTTATATATATATTGTCTCACAAATCTAGTAGAAAATATCTAGAAGTGTGAGAAACCCTCACTACTACACGAAGAAGTTTTTTCAGATGTTTCTTTAAGAAAAAATAATTTTTTGTCTTAAATAGTTATGATTTTGTTTAAATTATTTTTAAAAAATAAAAAATGATTTTAGTTGTCTTTAACATAAAATTTAAGACAAAACAAAATTCGGCTAAAATTTAAGACAAAAATAAAGGAATCGATAAAATTTAAGACATAATTCACAAGGGATAATTTAAGGCAATTAAGAATTTAATCTTAATTATTGAAGTCATGTCATAACTATTACAAATTGACCTTTAGGGCTTGACAACTTCCTTCAAAATTTAGGGCTCGCAACAACGATTATAATGGGAGGTGTGCTCGAGATCAACACCATAGGGAGAGAAGAACGGGACCAAGGAGATGTTTAGGGTTCGACAACTTCATTCAACCTTTAGGGCTTGCAACAATTATTCCCATGGGAGGATCAAGAATACCATTAGTGATCAAAAAATTCCTTTGATATTTATGGCTCGTAGCAAGGATTCCAATGGGTGGTGGGGTCTAGATCAAGGTTTGAATGGGAAGAATGACATGTGACTAATGAAAAATCATTTGTTTTCTTTTTTGAATGTTGGTGAAGATTTAATAAACCACATCTCCTATTGCGTATCAATATGGATGAAAATATACTATATATGGAAAGAATGTGAGCTCATATACTATTATCACTTGAGTTATTTGATTTTCTACTACTCCTAGCTTTCTATGCTAATAGATCAAGAAACAAAACTCAATTTGCATGATGTGATGGATTTAAATTCGGAAGGATTTTGACTCTGCTACACAAATTCTCTTAACTCTCTTGTTCTTGGGAGTGTTTCTCCCTTAGGCCCAAGGCAGATTGGAGCTTGACTTCCCTACCCAACCTTCCATTAGCCTAAAGCTTATGCACTTTCCAAACAAGGTTCGAATATGGGTGGCCATAGGGAGAGAATAATAGGATCCATAATCCCTTGGCTATGGAATGTAGTGGCCAAGAAAATTCTGGTAGCCCATTTTCCATTATCTTTAGTGAGAATAGGGGATTCTAGCTAGAGGAGGGACTTCAGGGTTCATTAATGGGCTTTTGCACATGAGTTTACCAATACGATAATGATGTAGGTGGTAATTTTTCCTTGTATGTTGGGGATGGAACCAGGAATTCTCCTTGGTGCGAATGGTGGAGTAGTGTTGCTTGGCCTTCAGGTCACATTCGAGAAGGTTTGCAGGGATCAATTTTTCTTTGGTTGTATCTAAAATTTCCCACCCTCTCTTACAAAATCTTACCTTGGATGTAGTGATTCAAAGATGGCCATGATCTAATGTTTTAGAATTGTAAAGGTACTCGACTATTGAATTTATTTGTTAAATGAGAGTATCATCAACCATAGATATATGCATATGAATTGACATATTTTCTGGGGTGAATTTGGCAGTAGTGATAGTAGAGGATACCTAAGAAATGTACTCATTAATTTCTTCTATTGGCATTGACTAAAATATCACATATATCCTACTCTTGAGTCTGAGATCGGTGGCTCTGGAGGTTTGATAATGGAACAATACTACCATTCTAGGGCTTGGTTTTGATTGATGTAGTTTGGTTAGTTGGAGTTTGAAGGAAGATGAACCAAAGGGAAGAAACAACTACCAGTGAATGGAAATTCAAAGTTCCATTGGTCCAAGAAATGATTTTTTTAATTTGAGGTATCTCTTTCAATGCAATACTTTTGAGCATACTTAAATGTTGGTAGATTGGATCTATTTTTATAATTTCTATCCATTTATTTGATGCGGGATTCTTCTTATTTTTCTCTCTTATAATTTATGGTCTTACTAGGTATCTAAAAGGTTACATGAAACCAAGATAAACCTCTTCTATGTTCTTAACCCACATTGGCAACTTAAATATGCTTTCAAAAAGTTAAATTTATTACACCAAATTTGGAAGTCACACTAGATTTGAAATTCAACATGCTTTGTGCTTAGGTTCTAGGTGATGCAAAATTTATCCAACAAGAGGCCCTTCGCGATTAAGCCACAATCACGATTTTTTATTTTGGTTTTTAATTAGAAATTGATTCTGAAATAAATTCAAGGTGTTACAAGGGTTCTATTATTTTTTATCAAGTGTGGGCTTAACTTCACCTACACAACAATTGCCTTAACTTGAGAGAGAGACTGAGATTTGTGGCACAATAATTTGATGATTAATCTAAAATTCATATTGGTAAACTGCTTTGGTGCTCATGTTAGATGACTTGGCCCACCCTTAGCACATTTTTGCTAGTTTTCAAGTCAAACTATTCCCTTTTTCCATGCTAGAGTGCCCCGTAAATATGAAAATAGCAATGGTTTGAGATGTTTCTTCCATATTTGTTGCAAAAATAACTTTCCATGAGATATAGGCGCATCTTCCAATAAATTCCTATCTTCCTCCATTGAAAGCTTCCATGCAAAGCAAGTGTCAATGTTAAATTATTTTGAAATTGTTCTCAATCCCACTCTTCTTCAAATTTGGATGTTAAAAATCCAATAATGGCTCCCTTCGCCTCTTTGGCAAGGTTCTCGACCACAATCAATGGTACATCTCTTGCTTGGAGGGCTAGTAATGTAGGTGTAAATCAGTCTATATCTTTGTCACATGTAAAATGTTTGGTTATATGTATAGTCTAGACTGATAATCATTATTTCAAGGGAATTTCTAGTGTGTTATAGAGATTTTCCTTTGTTCCTTTGCAAAAAAATTTCCAACATAATGAGTTTTGCAAGTCGCAGAGATCCTTTCTAAACCATGCTTGTAACCATGTCATATTTTAGGGAGTGGTTCACTGGAAGTGTAGAAATGGGTCGATCATACACATAATCAAAGAAAAGTGTTGTAATTTTTTTTCAAGCTATTAGTTTGGTAGTTTCATTGATTTGTTAGTAGCAAATTGTTATCTTAATCATTGATGAAAGTTTCAATGCACTAACAAAAATAGAGCGCGGAAATCAAGATATAACAAGATAGATATGCAAATATTATTTCTTTGCTTAATTCAAGTAGTAGTTAATGGTAAAGCAATATATATAATTCAATTTATTTATGACAACATGACTTATGATTATTTTCGTACCCACATGTTGGAGACAAAAGTGTTGGGTAGGTAGATCATTGAAGCTAAGCCTATTGTTATGTGAAATTGTCTCGATCATCAATTTATTCATTGTTATGGTTTCGTTTCAAAAACTTGAACCACGTGTTTCACCCATGTAATGTTTTATCAAACAAGATCACTCAATTTATACATAACACTTTTTCTTGGGCCTAACTCCTGGTCAGCTTATTTTCATCAGTTAGGAAAACCTTTGCATCAAAGAAGGAACATAGGTTGTAGTTTTTCTATGTTTACCCTTTTGAAGAAAATATGAATGACAATTGTTAGATGGAGAAACTTCTACTTTATCCTTTTCCTTATTAGAGAGAGGTCATGGATGTTGGTGTATTTCAAGTCATTTTTATGTTGTCATAACTTTTAGGCTCATTTCTGATAAGGTTGATCATTCTAGGTTGTTTAATTTCATAGCTTACTTACTGTTCAATGTTGAGGCTTTAGTTTCCTGGTGGAGCTTGAAAAGTATCTATAGTTTCTGTTTGTTTTTATTGTTTCGAATCTTTTGTAGAAACATCTTTTATTTATACTATTTATATTTACCTTATCACATACAAATGCAGTTGAATTACTACTTGATGATAACATTAGAAAAAAATGAGCCTTTATAAGTTTGTAACTATCTACGTACTAAGTATAGTTCATCATACATGACTAATTCATGTTGAAGTAGTCATATGTGTGGTGTTATTTCCTCCCTTGTACATGGATCTTCTAAAACCATTGAACATCCTGGTGTGCCTTGCATGAGTTTTGAGATAAATTGGTAGTTAATAAATTATTTGTATGTGGGAAAATTGCTTGCATGAAGTGAATATAATTCCGTTAATGATATGATTGGGCATTGTTAAGTCCCTATATTAATAGTGCAGCCCCTTATTATGTTAGTGTAGCCCCCCTTATTGTTATTATTGTACCCCTGTAACCCCCATATTGTTATTATTGTGCCCTTACATTATTATTATTAGGTCGGCTAGGATTACATTGTGGCCCCACTAGGATTATATTGTGGCCCCATGGACTCCTATATATAGAAGGAGGTTTTTTTCATTTGTATCATCAAAGAATTATTCATCTATGTAATGTATTAGAGGTTTCCCCCTCAAAGTGGCTTATTTCTAAGGCGTTGATATCTCTTTTCTTCTATTTTTGGAGGTGGTTACACAACATTTGGTATCAGAGCTTTGGATTCTAGGGTTTCGCTGCTCCAAACAGGTCATCGTGGAATTTTCGCTATAACTTTGTTTCTACAAAGTTTCAGAAGCTGAAATTTTTCGGGTGCGAATCTGGAATCCTGAGGAAGATTTTTTAAAAATTTCAGATCTTGGTTCGCAATATTTTCGGAGATATCATCTGTGGAAGTTAGGTCTTTTTTCAAGCTCCTAAACAGGTCATCGTGGAATTTTTGATATAATTTATTTTATATGAAGGTTTAGAATCTGAAATTCGTATGGTGTGAAGCTTAAATCTTGAGGAAATTCATCAAAAAAATTTAGAGCTTGGTTCGCAATATTTTTGGAGATATGATCTGTGGAAGGTAGTGCTTTTTCAGGCTCCTGAATTTCATCTCAAAGAGGTGATCATGGGAAAATTTCAATAACTCTCTCTACGGGCATCATATTGGAGTGCGGTAAAAAGTGGTCACAATAAAATAGGCATGGTTTTCTTCACTATCAATTTCAGAGACAAAAGGACGAAAGCAGGTGATACGTGGAAAGGTAAATTAAAGTTCGCTCTACTGAACCAGTCCATAATTAGGTCATTGTGGGAGATTGGACACAACTTTGTCTTGGAGGATCCAAATCAGGTCAGACCTGTGGCATTCGAAGGATAATTTAGAGGGCTACATTGGTACCAAAATTCAAATATTGAAGTGCTAAAATCACAGAGATAATCCAATTTCAATATCGAGCTCCTCAAAAGCAAGAAAAAGGTGTGTATTTGTTTTTTTAAAATTGCATAACGTTTGTTTGAAAAAGAAGTTTGAAGTGATTCCAAGGGAATATTGAAGAATATTTATCAGCATTGGGTTATATAATGCCTCCAAAAAATAATTCCATACCGATTAAGCCCTCAGAAATCTATACAATAATGCATGAAGAGGAAGAATTGCAGTATGAGATATCAAAATTACGGTACCAAGTGCAACAAGTTTCGATTTTACGAAGAGCAATCGAAGATGAAATAGATAGTTTAAAAGCAGATATGGAGGCTAAGTTGGATGGTTTGAAGGATCAAATAATAGCTAATATGGATGATAAATTAGTGGAGGATCACAGCGAGCATTAACAACAAGTTCTCCAACTCTCAAAGGATAACCCAACTTTGGTGCAGAATCTAATGAAACAACAAGAAGATCAACATCACATTGAAAGAAGTTATGAAGCATTCATAGAAATAAGAAACTCGAAAAGTACAATAAATTAAACTCATCTACCCAGCAGAAGTGGATGAAGAACTTTCTGTGAATCTTCCACATGGGAGGATGAAATTTTATACGAAGCATCAGAAAATAATCAAGCGTTGAGGACAACACTTGTTTGAAGGAGGGGCATGTTAAGTCCTATATTAATAGTGTAGCCCCCTTATTATGTTAGTGTAGCCCCCTTATTGTTATTATTGTACCCCTGTAGCCCCCATATTGTTATTATTGTGCCCTTACATTATTCATTTTGGCCCTACTAAGTTACATTGTGGCCCCACTAGGATTATATTGTGGCCCCATGGACTCCTATATATAGAAGGAGGTTTTGTTCATTTGTATCATCCAATAATTGTTCATTTATGTAATGTATTAGAGGTTGCCCCCTCGAAGTGGCTTATTTCTAAGGCGTTGATATCTCTTTTCTTCTATTTTAGAGTTGGTTACACAACAGGCGTAAATTTAGGTACTCTAACACTCAATTTAACAATGTGATTCATATGTTTTTCAATCAAGTAAATGAAAATTATATTTGAATTTGCGATGAATAATTACGAACAATGAGGTGAAGTCTGTAACTTTGTTGGAAATTTGCACTTAAACATGGAGAATAAAAAACATAAAAGAACACAAAATTTGAAGAAATAAGTTTGAATCCAAAAATATTGATTATTAGCATATTAACAATTGTTGTTTATGTGCTAAGTACCATGAAGACAAAATCCTTGTAAGATATTTAGAAGATAGAGAAATTAGAGAAAAGAGAATAAATTGAATTTTGAAAACGAGTTATGTTGATACAAATGGAGGGAAATTTTTTTGTTGTTTACATGTTATATGGTATCATAATAACTAAATTCTTGATAATGATACAATTTATAGAATTTGAAGATAAAACAAACTTAATATGCATAAGTATAGAAGAGAGAATGTTCACAAGATTTAAAGGTCATCAATGTGTATATGAAAGAAGAAGAGATGTCGATGGATAAGTTACAAAAGTTGGATTGGAGGATAATAGCATTGAAAAAATAACTAAATACTTCCACAATCTTGTTTCCATTGTTAGATACCCATTTGGTTGAAAGCCAAGAATATCCACCCTATCTTGGATGGAAGCCAAATAATATCAAGGTGGAATGACTAGGATCTATTCACCTTATTCCCAAGGAATTGTCTTTAAAAATAGTTACCAAGGTAGAAGAAAGAGAACAATTTAGAACCTATATTATTGTGCTAATTTGGCCAAAGGGGGTGTCAGACAGTGGCCCTGTGCAGGAAATCTTGGAATGACAAAGGAAGACACTAGAGAATATGTATACATATATTTCATAAGCTTTGTGTGCGAAACAAATCTACGATGAAAATCCCAAGGATTGTATTTTTTATTTTTTTTTGGCAAAGAGAGAGGTCAAGGAAATTGGTGAGTATATGCCCCAGGAGAAACCAGAGGAATATTCTGACTACAAGTGAGCTCAAGAAATTAGGTGTTTTATGGTTTATGTGCATGTCAAGTTTCTATTTTCTGTTTTATTTTATTTTTCGAATATTTTGGAGAAACACAATTTCTTTATACTATTTATATTTACCTGGCCACATACAAATGCAGTTGAACTGCCCATTGATAATACCATTAGAAAAAAATGAGCCTTTATAAGATTGCAACTATCTACATACTAAGTATAGTTCATGATACTTGACTAATTCATGTTCACGTAGTCATATGCTTATTGTTATTTATCCCCATGTACATGGATCATATACAACCATGGAACATTGAGGAGTGCCTTAGATGAGTTTTGAGGTAAATCAGTGGTTAAAAAATTATTTCTATGTGGGAAATGGGATTGCATGAAGTAAAGAGAATTTCATTAATGATATTATTGGGTGTCAATTTTGGTACACTATCACTCAGTTTAACAATATGATTCATATGTTTGTCAAAATCAGAAATTGTATTTAGATCCGTGATGAAAATTTTCTAATAACGAGGTGGAATGTCTATCTTAGTTGGTACTTGGAAAACATTGATAATCACAAACATAAAAGAATACAAACTTTGAAGAAAGAACTTTGAATCTAAAAATGTTAATTATTAGCATATTAATATTTTTTTTTATGTGCTACATATGTTCAAGAAAAAAGCCATGTAAGTTATTAAGAAGATAGAGAACTTAGAGAACAAAGACTAAATTAAATTTTGCAAGTGAGCTATATTGATAAAACTATACGGACAAAATTCTAGTGTTTACATGTTATAGGTATCATACTAATTAAATTCTTGACAGTGATGCAATTTATAAAATTTAAAGAAAAAACAAACTTGATATGTGTAAAGTATAGAAGAGAGAATGTTGACAAGATTTAAAGGTCACCAATGTGTATATGAAAGAAGAAAAGTAGTTGATGGATAAGTTACAAAAGTTTGATTAGGGGATAATAGCACTAAAAATATACCTAGACACTTCCAGAAACTTGTTTCCATTCTTAGATACACATTTGGTTGAAAGCCAGGAAGCTCAACCTTATCATGCATGGAAGCTAGATGATATGAAGGTGGAACACATAGGAGATCTACACCTTATTCTCGAGAAATTTTCTTAAAAAATAGTTACCAAGATAGAAGAAAGAGAATAATTTAAATTCTATATTGTTTTGTTGATTTGGATAAAGGAGGAGCTAGAGAGTGGCTCTATGTAGGAAATATTGGATTGGGAGAGGAGAACAATGGAGATTATGTATACGTATATTGAAAATTATTTTTGTGCCAAACAAATCTATGGTGCAGATCCCAAGGATTATTTGAACTTTTTCTGTTTGGAAAATAAAGAGGTGAAGAAAATTTAGGAGTGTATGCCCCAAGAGCAACCCAAGGAAGATTCTATAAATGAGTGAGATCAAGAAAATAGACTTTTTTATGATATAGTGCATTCAAAGATGATTGTAGTAATATCTCTTGTGGTTAATCCATCACCAAATTCTAGTTTTATCTACTTCCTCTCTTCAATGACATCATTTTTTGTAAATTTTTGTCATTTCATTTGGATTGGGCCTTGGATTAGCTCTGCATTGATGTGGGTCCACCATAATTATCTTGTCTACTAATTTATGATCACTAGTTTTATTTGGTTTTTGATCCATTCATGTTTGGAGATAAATAAAATCCCCAAATATCATGTAAAAGTAACAATAAGATTAATACATAATTTGAATGGAACTAATGACCAAGATTATATGTTCTTTTCTTAAAAAAAATCATGGGTTAAAGTCCCTAGACTAATATTAAATTAAATTATCATTATTATTATGAATTCAACAATTTAGACAAAATTCTGAGACTAACATTCAGTTAAATTATTAATGTAATTATTCTGAATTGGACCTTTAGCTATTTATTTTGGTTCAGTCTAGTAGTCAGCTTGAGATAGTGAGATTGTTTGTAGACTTGCATGTGTCTAGGTTATGAAGAAAACCAAGGAAAATAAGAAAGGGAAAGAGAATTGCTTCGAAAAATAGGTTTAAACCATTTGTATTATTGTTTCTTCTTGTTTGTGTTTGAGTTTTCATGGTTCTAAATTTTTTGTTATGCACCACGCAATACACTAGAGTGTGGGGGCTTCAAGAACATTTGCTGCATTTATCGGTACATTAGGATATCGGGGGAAATAGGTAGGAATGAAATCACCAAATTTTGGTAGTGCCTGGATATACCCTGTGCTAACTTAAGAATATGAAGAAAAAAAAGTTATCTTAAATAATATATCCTTAAATTCTGATTTCACTTTATGTAATCCTTTTTACATATCCCATCGAAATTCAGCTTTGCAATTGATTCCATTATTTATTTCATATTTTTTATTGATTTAAATTTCATTGTAGAACATTATGTATTAATATGTATTTAAATTTTGGAATTTTAATATTTAAGAAATGTTCTCACTGTGATATCCAATGTCCTCTTTAACAATATTTTAGGTTAGGTTTCCCTCCATACACTTTAGGATGAATTTCAGTGTCTTTGATAATTTTATAAAAAAATTGTTGTGTCTTCATATACCTAAGTATGCATCTCAATATATCGTTTCACAATCCTTAAAATATAGAGATATGGAGCAACATCCACACATCCCAAAATTTTAGTGGAAGACATTGTAATCTTTTTGTATTTCTTCATTTTATTATTTTGTCCTTTCATATGTAGTCTTTAAGATTTTTGTTTTTCCTACAACTTATCTTAGTTCATGGGTGGTTTTTAACTCATATAAGAAAAAAAAGAAAAGAAAATGTCATGGAAACCAAAAGAATAAAGGAATGGATGGAGCACATTAAATTTTCAATGCACTGATGGCATGAATTTGATTTGATATGCTTGAATTTTATTTGTGTGTGGATTTCTCAAGATGATAGTATCTCTTGTTCCTTTTATACAATTGATGATGAGTGCATTATTAATCGATCAAAAAACATCAACCAATGTTCCAATGATGGTGCAAAATACTCTAAGATAGAAATTTTGGCTTACCAACCATATCATCTTGAAGTTAATGAGCCATCTAGAGGGAAAAACCATGGGTTTAGGGTGTCTCTCTGGTACAAACATAATGGATTGTTATATAACGTGTTCCTTAAGCTCAAAAGTGTATAATGTATCAGGAAAGTGCACAAAATAGCAAAATGATATTGGGATTTATATAACAGTGAAAGTTTTAAATGTGATATTCAAGGACATTTATTGATGTACCTTGTGGTTGTCATAAATTTTGTTGAAGTGAAAGAGTTACATGGAACAAAATTATTTCCAAATACAAAGGCTTAGGTATTGGGCACCAAATCATACTACCTACCACTCATTTTGACCCCATAGTGTTTTTTAGGAGCAGAACTCTAACCGTTGTTTGGTATTTTGTAACCCATAATGTATTTGGAGCTCTTTCTATTTCTTCCCATTATTGGTATTTGAAATAAAATATAGACAATCATCTTTAAAGCTCACACAAAGCTTGTGGAAATATCTAATCTAGAGAAAAATTATCCCCTTTTCTCTTTATTTTCTCTTTAGTCTAGTATATTAATAGGAAAAACAGAAAACTGATATAAATCTGCATGGTAACCTATTGTGAAATAACCTAGAATGGATTGTTAATCATTGACCTTTTGCTCAATAAAATTTGCATTAAATAACTATAGAGCTATGTTATTTCTGTATTTTCAGTTTTTTAATAGATTAGTGTTCAATATTTTGCATTCAAGTAGTATGTGAAGCTATAATATAATTTTTTTGTATTTTACATGCTTTTTTATGAAATACATGCTTGTGTTTGTATCCAAATTACACAAACATCATTATTTCCTTTTCATTGTTATGTGCCAAGAAGAACAAGTGACAATTTTTATATGTGTTTTATGTAACATGATATACTGAAAACATGGGAAGGCTTTCTTGTTTTCTTTATAGAAATACGATTGTTATCACAAAAAAAGATCACCTAGCCATTTCTAACTAGGTGGATAGAAATACACTATGTAAATTTAATTTGACCATGGTTAAACCACTTTCAGTATAGGAAATAATTTAATAAATCACTTTTATTAAGTTATTTCTGATTAAAACCCTTGATAATAGTAAAATAATCCATTATTTATTTAATTCTCTCTAGTAATAATTATTAAATCATTGTTTGATCATTATTCCTTGTCACATTAGACTAAATCACCTAGGAACAATTAAATAAATTGTAATTTATTTATTTTTCTGTAACTCTATCCTTGGAATAATTGTTAAATCATTATTTCATTTCATAATTTTCTTATTAGATGATTTGGCCCACCCTTTGCACATTTTTGCTAGTTTTCAAGTCAAACTATTCCATTTTTCCATGCTAGAGTGCCCCATAAATATGAAACTAGCATTGATTCGAGATGTTTCTTTCATATTTGTTGCAAAAATAAATTTCCATAAAATATAGGTGCATCTTCAAATAAATTCCTATCTTCTTCTACTGAAAGCTTCCATGCAAATCAAGTTTCAATGTTGAATTATTTTGAAATTGTTCTCGAGCCCACTCTTCTTCAAATTGGGAAGCTAAAAATCCAATAATGGCTCCCTTCACCTCTTTGGCATGATTCTTGACCACAATCAATGGTACATATCTTGCTTGGAGGGCTAGTAATGTAGGTGCAAATCGGTCTATAGCTTTGTCAAATGTAAAATGTTTGGTTATCTCTAGAGTCTGGACTGATAACCATTATTTCAAGGAAATTTCTAGTGTGTTATAGATATTTTCCTTTGTTCCTTTGCAAAATGTTTTCCAACACAATGAGTTTTGAAAGTCGCAGAGATCCTTTCTAAACCATACTTGTAACCATGTCACCTCTTAGGCAGTTGTTCATTTGAAGTGTAGGAATGGGCCCATCATACACATAATCAAAGAAAAGTGTTGCAATTTTTTTTCAAGCTATCAGTTTGGTACTTTCATTAATTTGTTAGTAGCAAAATTTTATCTTAATCATTAATGAAAGTGTCAATGCACTAACAAAACTAGAGGGCGAAAATCAAGATATAACAAGATGCATATGGAAATATTATTTCTTTTCTTAATTCACATAGTAGTTGATGGTAACGCAATATATATAATTCAATTTATTTATGACAACATGACTTATGATTCTTCTGGTACCCACATGCTGGAGACAAGAGTGTTGCGTAGGTAGACGATTGAAGCTAAGCCTACTATTATGTGAAATTATCTCGATGATAAATTTATTCATTGTTATGGTTTCATTTCAACAACTTGGACCACATGTTGCACCCATGCAATGTTTTATCAAACAAGATCGGTCAACTTCTACATAACACTTTCTCTTGGGCCCAACTCTTGGTAAGCTTATTTTCATCAGTTTGGAAAACCTTTACGTTGAAGAAGGAACATAGTTTGCAATTTTTCTATGCTTACCCTTTTGAAGAAAATATTAATGACAATTGTTAGATGGACAAATTTATACTTTATCCTTCTCCTCGTTAGAGGGAGGTCAGGGATGTTGGTGTATCTCTAGTCATTTTTTGTTCTGTTGTCATAAATTTTAGGCTCATATCTGTTGGCTTGAGGGGTCCTGACCCAGGTTCGGAGGTTAAGGTTTTCCAACAAACCCCTATACTACTGGCCCTTTTCGGTAATGACCTGCTTGTGCAGGCCAAGGTCTCACCCGGAGTAGTATGGGAGGGTGCAGGAACCAGATTTCCGCACCCTGAGAGAGAGAAGGTAATTAGAAGCAGATCTGGGTTGCAACTTATTGGGTTCATACCAAATAAATCTATTCATGGCTATTTTAGCAGTGTAATCAGCACATCACTATAACAAAGCTATTATCATCAACAAATTTAATCAATACAATTGCATCCACGTGCCAATTACCAAATATCAACATAGAACACTACAATCGCAGTTAATATCAGATCGTGGATGTATTCGTACTAATTCCAGATCACATATACATTCGCATCTTAAATAAATATCACAAATGCACTTCAGAAGTAACCATATTCTATTAAGATAACACACAGATACTTCAAGTATACTTCGCATTCATTGATATCAAAGATCCACTTACAACCCAAACACAGCCCGTGCACACAACCTAGTAGGGTTTGCACACAACAAGACTGAGGATCTCCGCACACATAGCCAATAGGAGTCCTTACCCAAAACAACCCAAATAGATCTAACAGTTCACAAATAGCATCGATCTATCGAATTGCTTACCTACTAGACCCAACTATCTATCTATTTATAACATCGTAGCCTTTTCTATTCTATGGTCCGCAAATAGTGGTTTGCGGACCCTAGGGCTACCCTTTAACCCATTACAAAACATTAGGGGATTTGACCCACCCCAAAACCCCTACGCAGAACCAATTTTTACAAAATTATACAAAAAGTACAGGTTAGGGAACCCTATTCCAACAGGCACCCAACAAAATTTTGTGACTCATCTCGAGTCACTACGGCCATGGGGTTTGCATCTTCGCCTACAGCTGCTTGATCGCATCAACCAGCGGGGGAAACACTCCTTTGCTCTGCACAACATCATTCTGAGCAATCTCCACCAACTTCTGTGAAGTTGGACCTCCTGTAGCAGCAACGACACTCTCCAAAGTTTGGTTCAACTGCTTAACTGCAATATCAACGTCCTAAGAGATATTGAGGGTTTCATCGGCCCAAGGCTTGAGGTGGTCACTGAGAACATTATTTTTATGGCAGAGCTCTTCAATGTCATCTCTAAGTTTGTGGCTGGTACGTAGTCGAGACAAGAACTGAGCGGGGATCAACGTTGATATAGTGGCTTCGAGTTGCTTAAAATCTTCTTCCTTCTGGCATAGTTCTTGAGTAAAATCACGCAGGAGGGGGTCGCGTTGTACCTAGACCACAACTAAATACCCCTCAATAGTTCTACGCCCTGAGAAATCTAAGATGTAATCATATTGGTGGTCTCCATGATTAGCGCAGCTCACTGGGCTCTTACCTCAAGGGGTGTTTCTAGCTGCAACTTGGCTTGTAAGGCAACAATATGTTGTTCCATTTCTATCTTGACCGTCTGAATTTAAGTCCTCGAAGCCCTTAGTGCTACAACAAGCCCCTCAATCTTGGCCTGGGGGAAGGCAGAAACCGGGATATCCTCAGTGACATCTGCGGAGAGCCTACCGATTAGGAGTTCCAGCTCTGTCTGCTGCATGGCAGCGAGGGTGCATGTAGCTTGTGCTTGGGTCACTTTGGTGGTTTTCTCCTCAATCGTCTACTCAACTGTACTGAGTTGTTGGTGCACCCGACGGTCTCTGTGTTGAATTTATTCTAAAAGGGATGCATGGAGGACTTGCAATGGCTCATGTGGTAGCTGGGCTAAATCCAATTGTACCTTTGCATAGGCTTGGGCTTGCGCTCCTAATTCTGGTGGGCTTAGGATGAATGTTGCACCTGGCAGGGGGTAGAGGTGGATTTTCGTTGTGCTGATCAATTCACTGCTTGAAATAGGGGGCGACCTTGTTTGAATCATACTCATCTGCAGGGTGTTGATTTTCAGCTGCAGAGCTCAGAGCTTAGACTGGAGAGTAGCGACCGTGGCCTTCTGATGCTCCTCCAAAGCAAGAAATTTATCCTTTGAGGCTGGGGTGATTGCATCTGCGATCTGCTCCAGATCCTCCTTTTTCAAAGTAGTCCCAATGTCCCAATTTGGTATTGTATCTCGTCGTTTCTTCCTTGGGCCTTTAACAGGGTCACCAGTCCATTTCATACCTCGAGGGGAGTCAGCACCTCCCGCATCCAGGCCTTCTGCACCTAGATCCTACTGCAAATCCTTCTGTGATTCTAGCTCTACTCCCTTCTCAACATTATTTCCCTATCCTTCGGTCTCTTTGGTGGTGTCGAGTGGGGTGACCTTCGCGGTGCTCATACCTGCAGTGTCCTTCGTACCTGATTTAAAATCGAGCTTCCAGTGTGAAGGCCAAGTAGCAATAAGGCGGTCAATCTCTTCGTCAGCAACCATATACGACAGCGACACCCATGTGGGATCCTTGCGGCCCCAGATCTGCACATTATGCATTGTGACTTGAAACGCTGCGATGCTCTTGTACTTGTCATAGATCGCTGGTGACAAGAGCGATCGGGAGTGGATGGCAGCTGTGAGCCTGCTCTAAAATAGGACCCAGAAGACCTTATTATATTCAATGTGCTTTTCATCCTCTGAATCCCACAGACACATATTGTGCCCCTTCGCACATATTCGACTCTAGCTCAGGGAGGACTGAATCCATGGGACCAACGCGATGAGAAGTAGCAACCAGGAGTAGTAGAATGCCTTTCCATGATCCTGGGCTTCACGCAAATTCTCCAGAAATTAATTGCACAGAAACTTGGGCTAGCCAACTGGATGACATATGTGGGGACCGTGGCAACTTGGAATTTGTGCATCATCTTGCATGCTAACAACAAGGTGCCCATGTGCACACTGGGGTCGCTGATAGTGTTGATCATGAACCCCCTGGTGTTCCGTTCAACGTGATAATCATCACGCACCTTATGAGTGATTTGTTGTTCATATTTCTTCCAGGCACACTCCATGGGATTCAGCCCTTTCATGGGCAGACCAATCATATAGTGAATGAGCATTGCATCTATGGGGATGTTGTCCTGAATCCATAAGCAGTCGTCGTGGAACAGAGCAAGCAGCTGCCACAAAATCTTATCAGTGATATTGTAGTAGCCGAAGTGAGGCATCCGCAATATATTTAATAGCCCAGACCTAGCCAATCCACTTTCCCATGGCATAGGGACTACCTTCAGTACGTCATCCTCCAATACCCTATCCGGATACAATTCTGGCACCAATTCGGGGAAGGCCTCCAAGTTGGCCAGGTCATGATCATAAAATTTGACCGTGTGGAGCTTACCAAAGGAGTCTCCAATGATGGGGACCTAGCCCGGAATCAGAGGCATTTGCATATAGGTGTGCATCCCATCGATATTCTTGGCTGTGTGCACCGAGGACTTGCGAGGCCGCACATAGGGTGGCAGCCAACTTATCGGTTTAGCGATCCGGGCCTCTCCTAAGTAGACAGAGGTCTTTTTAGTGGGTTGGGCGAATGTGCCTGGGGCACCATTCGCGGGGATTTAAAATTTCGAGGGGAGGTGCATGGCTTCACCACCACCCATTTTGTAGTCCCCCATGACCCTTGCTTCTGGCCTTTTCCCTTCCCCTTCTCCTTCTCTACCTGCTTTCCTTTGCTTGGCATGGAGACAACCTCCTCAACCTCAGGGGTGACCTCTTCAGAGTCATCAGGAGAAACCACGACATGTGATGATTCTGCCAGATTAGTTTAGGTTTTAACCCTATACAAAAATTATCTGTAAATGAATCTTAAAAACATAAATTAAAAATAGCAAGAGCATAAAGCATAAAACAGATATACACAGAGATTTTCCCCTAGATCCCAAATCGGGATGACCAGCTTGATTTTTCATTATATTCCTTTTAGTGTTACAACACATATATATACATGCTGAAGCATACATAAACCCCAATCCATTAACCCTAGATTAGAAAATAACCGTAGTTCCTTTGACCAGATCTACAAAATACCAGGGGCCGAAAACCATCATGCCCCAAAAACATGTGCAAACCCATGCACAAAAACCAAGGAAAGAATATAACACAAACCCAAGATTTTCCCACTTGTTGTTTCCTTTCCGCAGGGGGCCACAGGAGAGCTGAGTCATTAGCATAGCTTTGCAACACCCATTGTTTCTCTACACCAAGAGAACTTCTGAGTGCTGACATACTTCGTCAATTCATCTGCAACATTCTTCAAGGTGTCCACCTTTACCAACAACACCCTTTTAGCCTCAACCATATCTCTCACAAAGTGATATTGAACATCAATGTGCTTTGTCTTTGAATGATAAGTAGGGTTCTTAGCCAAGAAAATTGCACTTTGGCTATCATAATCTATCCTTATAGCTTGTTGCAGCAACCCCATACTTGAACAAAATCTTTGCAACCAAACTGCTTCCTTGCTTGCATGAGTGGCTGCTATGTATTCTGCCTCTGTAGTTGAAAGAGCCACTAGAGAATGTATTTTACTCATCCAACTGACTACACCTCCAAATAGGCCAAACACATACCCACTTGTAGATCTTCTTTGGTCCAGATCTCTAGCCTAGTCTACATCAACAAAACCACGAATGTCCAACACTCTTTCCAATCCTGGTCTTCCTTGGTAGCACAAGCGATAATCACTAGTGCCACACAAATATATGAAAACTCACTTCACTGCTGTTCAATGCTGCTTCCCTGGGTTTGAAATAAACCTGCTCAATACTACCACTGCATGTGCAATGTCTAGTCTAGTACAAACCATTTCATACATCAGGCTACTGACTACACTTGCATAAGGAACACAGGACATATCCTCCTCTTCTTCTTGTGTCTTGGGAAACTGTTCAGTAGACAACTTTACACCTACAGGAATCAGAACATTCACCGGTTTACTATCCTGCATATTGAACCTCTGCAATATAGTCTCGACATACTTCCTTTGGTTTAACCAGAGCTTCCTCTTTACCCGATCTCTCTTAATTTCCATGTCCAAAATATAGTTTGCAGCACCAAGATCCTTCATGTCGAATTTGGAGAACAGTTGGGTCTTCAAACCTTGGATAATTTCTTTGTCACTTCCAATCAACAACATATCATCCACATACAAGACCAAATAAATAACACGGTCACCAATTAATTTAAAATAAACATAGTGATCCTCCTTGCTTCTGGTGAAGCCAAGTCCCTGTCTATAGGCATCAAATTTCTGATACCACATCCTTGGTGACTGTTTCGACCCATACAGAGACTTCTTTAACCTTCATACCAGTTCTTTATTCCCTTTCACCATAAAGCTTTCAGGTTTTTTCATGTAGATTTTCTCTTTGAGATCCCCATGAAGAAACACTGTATTCACATCCATCTGTTCTACCTCAAAATAAAATGCAGCAACAACATATAAAAGTAATCTAATAGAAGTAACTTTGGCAATAGGAGAAAAAATATCACCAAAATCAATTCTCGGCACCTGGGAATAACCTTTTGCTACCAACCAAGCTTTGTATTTCTCCACCTTTCCTTCTACATTCATCTTCTTCTTAAACACCCATTTTCTCCCGGTGGGCTTTCTTCCAGCTGGAAACTCCACCAGATCCCATGCCTCATTTTTATGCAAGGATGCCATTTCATCAACCATTGCCTCCTTCCAGAGTTTTCCATCCTCTGAATCTACTGCCTCCCTGATGGTTCTGGGATCATCATTAGTTATATTTAAAGAAAAATTTGAACAGAAAACATATGGAATATACCTTTCTGGTTGTCTTCTTTCCTGAACTGATCTTCTCACAGCTGGAGTTTGTGGCTCTTCCTCTTCTGAGTCTTCTTCTGTTGTAGAGTCCGATTCATCCTCCTTTAGCTCAAACTCTATCTTCTTAGGTTCCTTTGGTAGGAATTCATGTTTAACAACATCTTTCACCTCTCTAAACACCATATCTGTTGTACACAGCCTTCCTTATTTTAAATTTGGGTTCCAAAACTTTGACACCCAAAGCCATCCTTATACCCAATAAAGATGCACCTTTTAGATTTATTATCCAACTTGGCCCTTTTCTCCTTTGGAACGTGTACATATGCATCACATCCAAATACCCTCCGATGTGAAAGAGAGGGTTTCTTACCAGTCCATACCTCATGTGGATTCTTATCCTCCAACGCTGATGAAGGTGATCTGTTAACCAAGTAACATGCAATCTCCACTGCCTCTGCCCAGAATTCGTGTCCTAACCCGGTACCACTGAGCATGCTTCTTGCCTTTTCCATCAGCGTTCTATTCATTCTTTCTGCAACTCCATTTTTTTGAGGTGTGTATGGAGTAGTCTTCTGCCATGCTATACTACACTTCTTACGGAACTCTTCAAATTCCTTCTTGCAGAACTCCCCACCATTATCTGTCCTCAGCACCTTTATCTTCTTCTCTGTCTGGTTTTCCACCAGAGCCTTAAATTCTTTAAATTTGTCAAAGACTTCAGATTTCTTCCTCAAGGAATATATCCATGTATTCCTTGAGAAGTCATCTATGAATGAAACATAGTACACAGACTTTCCCAGTGATGGAACTGACACAGGTCCAAACACATCACTGTGCACAAGTTCTAATATCTTGTTCGCCCTCTTAGCACCGGAAGGAAAACTCACCCGATTCTGCTTCCCATATACACAATGTTCACAGAAATTGAAATCCAGAGAGTAATTAGACATACCTTCTACCATACCATTTCTATGTAGTATCCGAAGGCCCTTCTCTCCAATATGTCCAAGCCTTTGATGCCATAGCATGGTCTTTTATCCGAAGACAGCTAGGCTTTTCGCTCCACTTTCAGGAACCACGGGACTGTTACACCCATCAATAACAGTGCTACCTTGTAGCTTGTACAAAGTTCCAATCTGAACTCCCCACATTAATACTAGTGCACCCCGAACCATCTTATAGATATATTTCTTGAACAATTTTTTTACACTTGCATCATCCATCTTGCTTACATGTCAGATTTATGGCCAATGCGGGAATGTGTAGAGGTGTAGAGCACAGGGAAGTTGAGGATTCCTTCACCTTGCAACTTCAGCTTGAATTTTCCACGTCGGCTGATTCTGGCCTTCCTATCATCACCTAAGAAGACATCACTGCCATCATATTTCTCATACTCGCAGAACCACTCCCTATGAGGAGTGAAGTGAAAAGATGCACCTGAGTCAACCAACCATGACTCATGATCTACATGTGTATTTGAAGAAGAATCCAAATACACATCCCCATGTTCATCCGAGGTGGTTTTTGCCTCTGTAGAAGCAGCATCATTAGATCCCTTTCCTTTCTTAGGAGCTCTAGATCTACAGTCCTTTTTGTAGTGCCCTTCCTTTCCGCATTTCCAGCACACCTTTACCAACTTTCTAGGAGATTTAGATCTCCCTCTAGATTTAGATCTCCCACTCGAAACCTTATTCTTGTTTCTATTTTGGGAACTTCCTCGTACAGATAAGGCATCTCCATTCTGGCCCTCCATATTTCTTCGTCTCATTTCCTTCGACAGTAAGGCTGAGACAATATCATCAAAATTCAAGGTAGTTTTATTGCTACCTATTGCAATAACCAGACTGTCCCACGAGTCTGGAAGAGAACACAAAAAACTGATGCACTTATCTTCATCTAATATTTTAATATCAATAGATGATATTTGACTTAACATAGTATTGAAGGCGTTCAGATGCTCTGTCACCGCGTCTCCATTCTTCATCCTCAAGTTATGCATCTTTTTCCGCAGGAACATTTTATTCACTAGAGACTTAGATTGGTACAAAGTCCCAAGTTTGTCCCACAAGGTCTTTGTCATATCTTCCCCAGATACATTCAACAATACTGAATCTAAGACACACAACCGTATTGTGCTCTTTGCATTCCAATCCAGCTTCTTCCAGTCTTCATCTGACATTATCGTTGGTTTAGTACTTGGATCTACCGCGATCCACTGATCTTTATCCACCAGTAGATCCTCCATCTTGAGCTTCCACAACTCAAAACTATGACCATTAAATTTCTCGATCTCTATCTTACCACCGCTCGCCATCTTCTTTCACCGCAAGAATCCAATCCAGCGAATCTCCCCGCCGAACGGGTCTACCTCGGGCAGAAAAACCCTCAGCAGTAAAGGCGTCCCCTTGAATCCGAAACAACTCTGATACCAAATGTAGGTTTTAAACTTGTAAAAAAATTATCTCCAAACTAATCTTAAAAACAGAAAATAAACAATAGAGAGAGCATAAAGCATAAAACATATATACACAGAGATTTTCCCTTGGATCCCAAATCGAGACGACCAACTTGATTTTTCAATATATTCCTTTTAGTGTTACAACACATATATACACATGCCGAAGCATGCATAAAACCCAATCCATTAACCTTGGATTAGAACATAACCGTAGTTCCTCTGACTGGATCTACAAAATACCAAGGGCCAAAAACCATCATGCCCCAAAACCATGTGCAAACCCATGCAAAAAACCATGGGCGGGTCTGCCCACCAGAAAATAAGGTCCAAAATTAGTCGTGGAAAGAATATTACACAAACCCAACAATTAGTCACCGTCATTCTCACTCGGAAGATAAATTCAGGGTTTCTACTATCAGAAGGAGAAGCTCGCTTAGACATTAACAGGACACAATAATCACAGAGTTTCACAAAGCACCAATTGTTCAAGATGCATGGAACCCCCTTTTGATCTGCCCTTCCGCTCTTATAGCCTTGGAGATCAACCAACGGTTGGATGAGGCTTATCAGAAACTTACCATCAATTAAATGGTAAAAAATATTTTGAATTCGTCTCATTAATTGCCGGCCACCTACTCCTTTCAATGGTTGAATTTTCTTTTTTACCCAGTTTTACTATTCTAACGTCTAGTTTTCGTAGCTGCATATTACCCTTGTGTTACAACGCACCTTCTTCACTCCCAATGCACCCCTGCGTTCATAGCGCACCTCTCCGGGTTGTGATCGACTCGTGCGCACCCAACGCACCTCCTAGGGCTTCCAGACCTGCGAATGAGCCCTGCGCGTACCATGGTCTTGCCTTCTTTTCTCCTCCTGCCTGCGCGCCTTTTGCCCCATACAAATACTTTGACCATATAGTCATTTGATCCGGTATGGTTTGAGCTGTTTTCCATTGACATATCCTAGTATCATATCACCGTGCAGCGTGGCTAAATGTACAAATCCTCCATCATTAATTTCTGTTACCATATAGGGACCTATCCAGTGCTGACGAAACTTCCTCGGGTGATTCACAAACTGGATATCATATAGCAGGACCAATTCTCCCTCCGCAAATGTCTTTTTCTGAATATGTCGATAATGACACGCTTTATCCTGGGCCTTCTGAAATTGCTGATGGAAGTTAGCAATGAAACGATCTTCCTCCAAGGCCACGAGTTGCACTAACCGCTCCTCCATGATATCAGGCTCTGCCGTGTTCGTAAAGGCTGCGATGCAAAGGCTAGGAAAAATATAATCCATGGGCATAATGGCCTCCTTTCCATAAACCATTCGAAACGGTGTTTTCCCAGTCAGTTTCTTGCAGGTGGTTTGATAGGCCCAAAGGACTGATTGGATGCACACGTCCCAGTCATTGCGGTTGAAATTACAGACCTTGGTCAGCGCATGTTCCAGGATTTTATTAAAATCTTCTGCAACTCCATTAGCCCATGGATGATATGGGGTTCTTTTCGTGTGGTGGATCCGAAATTATTTAGTCAAGGCCTGTATTGTTTCATTAAAAAAATGCGTACCTCTATTTCTCATCAGGATCTTTGGATAGCCAAACCTGGTTAGAATATGTGAAAAAATGAAGTGCGCAATGGTATCTACAGTGCAATCCTTCACAGCTTGTGCTTCAGCCCATTTGGTGACATAGTTAGTCATAGTGACGATGTAGTGCACACCTATCTTCTTCCCTAGTGGGTTGATGGGCCCAACGAAGTCGATGGCCCATTTGTCAAATTCTTGCAGGGCCATCTATGGTTGCAGGGGCATTTCATCTGCGAAGGCCTCCCTGTCCTTTGGAATGTATCACAAGCTTTGCAATAATCGTGAGAGTTGCTAGGAAGTGTGGGCCACCATAGCCCAGCTCTCAAGATCTTCTGCACTATTTCTTTCCCTGCGTAGTGGCCTCCTGCTATGCCTCTGTGGCCTTCTGTTAGGATGGCGTGTCTTTCATGTTCCAAAACATACCTTTGTAGCACCTCATAAGCTCCTAGCTTGTACAGATGGCCCGCTATGATGGTAAAATCCATTGCGCGGGTTACCAACTCCTTCTTCTGTTGTACCGAATACTCTGCAGGTGCCATTCTTGTAGTTAAGAAGTTAATGATGTCAGCGAAGTGCGCATCAATGACCTTAAAAGAAAACATCTATACATCAGGGAGTTCTTCTTCTTGGTTGGTTGGCTCTTCGCCACTTTGGATTCAGGATAACTGGTTTGGTCTGGCATTTAGTCTCCCTGGCTTGATGATAATCTCAAAGTCATATTCTTGAAATATGTGCAGCTCATCAAGAATCCCCCCAACACAAGCTTATTCACTAGGTACTTCAAAGCAGAGTGATATGTAAACATCTTGAAGTGCCCCCCTAGCAGGTAATTTCAGTATTTTTACAGAGAGTATACCATGGCCAACCCCTCGCACTCAGTATTGGAGTAGTTGTACTCCACACTAGAGATTTTTCTACTAGAAAATGCAACTGGATGGTCGATATCTCCTTCCCCAGGTTGTGTAAGAACAAATCCCAGGGTGATCCCCGACGCATCTACATGAACATAGAAAACCTTCACCCATTCAGGGAATATGAGGATAGGCACAGAGACCATGTTCTCCTTGAGTAGTTCGAAGCTCTTTTGACACTCCTCATCCCAAAAAAATGAAACATCCTTCTTTAGAAACTTTTCCATAGGTGCTATGATCAGCGCGTACCCTTGAATGAACTTTCTGTAGTAGCCTGTATGTCTAAGGATAGAGCGCAACTTTTTCTCAGTTGTAGGGACTTCCAAGTTGATGATAACTGCTACCTTGGTGGGGTCAACCATTAATCCTTGTCGATAGACTATATGTCCTAGAAAGATCCCGAAGGGTATGCAAAATATGCAGTTCTTAATATTTAGGGAAATCTGGTGCTTTCTACAGGCATCCAACATCATGTGCAGGTTTGAAATGTGCTTCTTTAACAACCCAAATATGGTCCAGTCATCAAAATATACTTCTAAAAACTTGTGGATGAACTCCTTGAATATTGCAACCACCACTCGTGAAAAGATAGTAGGGGCATTCTTGAGCCCAAATGACATGACAATGTAATGGAAAGATCCACATTCAATGGCGAATGTAGTTTTGTTGCGATCTTCAGGTGCGATCCTGATCTGATGGTAGTCCGAGAACCAGTCCGTGAACAAGTACGCTTCCTTCCCCCCCCCACGCTATCAAGTATTTCATCTGAGAAGGGTGTAGGAAAGGGATCATGTACGCAGGAATCATTTAGTTTACGCAGGTCAACACAGATACATATTTCTCCTTTAGTCTTTTTCTCCTGAACCACCATAGGATTTACCCAATCTGACTGTTTGACTACCTCAATGATACCTACAACTATCATTTTTCAAGTTCTTCCCTGACTTTCTGCTTATAATTGGGGTTAAATAGATAAGGGCACTGCTTCACAAGGTGCACATCTGGTTTTAGAGTGATGCGCATGACCCCTAGGTCCCCTATAATCCCCTTGAGTTCCGAGAACTTCATCGAGAAGAGGTCCTGGTATTCAATGAGGAGTTCCGCAACTCTTCCAATAGTATAATCATCCCATTAGTCCAAAATTTTAGCTAGCTTAGGTTTCTTGTTCGTTCCAATGTTGATTTCTCGCAGCTTAAGAGGCTTAGTGACATCAACGGTCTGCAGTGGGGGTCCTGCAACTGCATGCTCTCCCTCTGACTACAGGATAGAGATATTTCTTGGGTACATTCCTCCATTGACAGATTGCGACAGTTGAAAATATCTTTCATATGCATCTCCCACGTTGGTGCCCCATATGCTGCTTGAGGGCGTGATTCATCAAATACTAAGGCATCTGTATCCTGAAGAGCTTCCTCAAGTGCCTCTGTTTCGCCTATCAAATTGAATGTCCCTACAAACTCATCCTTCAGGGTTTACCAGTGGTGGGTGTGCTGATGTAGTTCTGCATCTAAATACCATGCGTTGGGGATTGGCCCCAAGGCATGAATGAATAGGTGGACCCATTCGCCCGTATTTATTTCACACCATTCCTTCATTCATGTAGAAAAGTGCTTGTGTCAGTATCCTGGGCCAAGGAAAGTCTTCACGCACAGGTGAACCGGGGGTTCAAACCACAGGATCATCATTTCGCGACATTCCTCCCAATCCTGGAATGTCCCCTTATGATTTTCCCACCACCTCGCAGGGGTTGTGTGCATGGCTAGGTTAAGTGCCCACATCCTTCATTCCCTTGGGAATTCTGCTTCAAATGTCCATAAAAACTCCCTAATACTACCAGATCCATCAAAGTAGGGCAGTGCTCTTACCTATGAGGAGATACATCGGAAGCTCTTTGTAATCCTGAGACATCGCAGTACAGATACATCATGTAACTGATTCTGCCAATTCTTTATCTCCCCATTGGAGTTAGAGAGGCATTCACTATCCTTCTCCCAGAAAATAACACCATCATCTGTAGGGTTGATCTAATCCTCATCCCGAGCGGTTAGTTTATAAATGTGATCCATATCCTCTTCTTTGCGCACTGGTTCTGTATACCGCTCTCCTTCCGCAGGGTCTAGTGGGACTATCACCCTCGTACCTTCATTCTCAAAGACCATGCTCCTAATCTTTAGGTTGATAATTTCCCCCATGTCTATTGCTCAATCTAGCCCTAAAAGCCCAGGATAAGGGTCCGCATCTTCCACAATTTGAATTACTTCAAAATCTGCGCTTACCTTGACTCCTGCAATATCTACCATAATCTTTAACAACCTACCTAAAGGTATGATTTTCTATTGGTTAGCCATGCACAGTTGGTTAGTGGACAATTCTAACTTAGGTTCCCACATCCGCTGCCAAGTTTTCTTTGGCAAGACATTCGCATCTGACCCCAAGTCCAAGATGACCTGATCCATTTCATAGTCGACGATCTGCACTATTAGCCACATCTCCCGCCCTGTGCGCTTCTTGTGCTTGTATAGCTTCTGAACATCTCTAACCTCTATAGGAAGGTCAATTCTTTCCACGGAGTTGTCTATCAATGTCTGGATATTTTCTACTACCTTCTGGTTCCATAGCAGCTTCATACATGCTTGTAGGAATGTCTTAACTTCGCATCCATTCTTAGGTTTGTTGGAACCCTAGAGATAGATGCCTCATCCTTAGTAAAGTATTTGTGAGTTGCGATGAAGTTTTCCTTTTCCTTCTATAGGTCCAATATTTCCTGCTTGATAGCAGCCTTCTAGATAAGGGGTTTAGTCGCAGCCTTTTCTTTAGCTCCTCCAGTAGCCATGCTGATGCACATTATGACATTAATACTTGGTCCTTCATCACGCAGTTTCACCTTAACCCTATGCACATTCTGCGTAGGTGTATGCTGATTTTCCTGCATTTTTGCTATCAGGACTAGGAAATCTTCAATCACATGATCCAATTGTCTACAATATCGATAGGATTGTTGTGCAGGGTTCGGACAGTCCCTTGCGAATTTCCCTATTTCCCCATAGTTGTAACAGATCAATTTCCCTCTTCCTCGACCTACACCTCCACCCCTTCCCCCTCCCCTACCTCTTGCTGGGGAGCCTCCTCTGCTTGAGGGGGATAGTGGTGAAGAAGGGTCAGCCTGTACCCTGTATAGGTTCCCTCGGTCTATCATCAAATCATAGGTCCGACAATTATGCTCTTCATGTCCCACTGAGGAGAAGAATCATTACCATTGTTGCTTCAATTCTGGAACATACGCACCAAGATGGGGACAGTGGTTGGTATTGTGTCGTCCAGCAACGTGACAATCAGCGCACCATAATGTTGGACCACTCGACCCTGCAGCTTCTTTACGGTGCAGTGGGTTGGGTCCCCCAGCCCGCATGTAGTTTGCTAGCAGAGGGAATTGATCCTTGGTGTGGCCAGACACCCTGCATCGTATGCACCATACGTCTGGACTAGCTTCTTTCCCTCTTTATTTTCGTAGATTCTGGATTTCAAGGTGCATTGCCTCCAGTTATCCTTGGATCTGCTGCACCCCAAACTGGGCATCATCTCTTAGCGCAACTTCTAGTTTCATAGAAATCTCCAATGATTTCTCTTGTGTCTCAATCACTTTTTGACCCTCAGGTAAGTGCAGGTGAGGTAGCAGCATAGCAATAAACCATTCCTTGTGCTATCTATCATCATACAAAAATTTCCCATCTCTGATAACCTTCTTTAACTGCTGATCAGCTTCCCATACAGACTTAGTGGGTCCTTGTCTAAAGTCTTTTAGGTCAGTTACTAGCTGTGAGTAGGACTTGGGCTTCTAGAATTGTTGTTTTAATGCTTTCTTAATTTCTTGAATAGATGCATACACATGCTGGCCTACGTACCCCATATACCAGTCCAAAGCCCTTCCTTCAAAGGCGAGGGATAGTTGTGCTCTTTTTAGAGCATCAGTAGCCACATTTTGCGCAGTCCATACTGACTCCGCTACGAACCAAAATCAGTCCATGTCTTCATCCCCTACACCCTTGAAGGTGGGTAGCTTCATATTTGTGGCCATATATTCTTTTGGTGGTGGCGTAGGTGTAGGTGAGTTCTTACCCTTATGCTGACTGGAAGGTGGTGTAGTTGGAGGAATATTTCCTTTATGCACAACCAGTTCTCTTAATGGAATGTTGATGGATCTATCTCCTTCTTGATTGGTTCGGTATTACTTACCACTTCGTGTTGTACTCTCACTTAGATCACACGTCATTCACTCAGTGTGGCTGCACAGAACGCCCTTTTCGCACAATAATATTTTGATTAACAATCGCAATGTTTTCAAGAACTTACCCCAGAAACCCTTGAAGAACCTCCGCTCTGCCTTAGAATAGGCTACAAATTGATCGACTGTGAATTCTGTCATGAATCCTCCTAGCACGCTATCCACCTAGTGATCTACCGTACAGGTGATTGTATTGGCAGTCCTCTCCAGTTGTAGAATCAATTCTGGTGTCCACTGCGTAACCTGATCATCCTTCCAACACGTCTAGAATTCCACGATCCTCGCTAACCACTATTGAAGCTCGTGCACAAAAGTTACAAAGAAAATTTCATAAAATTCAGTGAAGATGCACTTATTCTTCCACTTCTCAGCTGTCAACTTTGTGCTGCGATTCTATTTTACAACAAATTCCCGAATCTATCTTTCAAACCAATCTTCAATTTCCAACCTCTCAAGTCTCCAATGACGTTGTGGCATTACCCGATGTCTCTCTCAAAATTCTCCCCGTCTCGGCAACGGAACCATTTTTTGGCTTGCGGGGTCTTGACCCAGGTTTAGAGGTTAAGGTTTGCCAACAAACCCCTATAATACTGGCCCTTTACGGTAATGACCTGCTTGCACAGGCCAAAGTCTCACCCGAAGTAGTATGGGAGGGTGCTGGAACCAGGTTTTCGCACCCTGAGAGAGAGAAGGTAATTCGAGGTAGATCTGGGTTGCAGCTTATTGGGTTCGTACCAAATAAGTCTATTCGCATCTCTTTTAGCAGTGTCATCAACACATAACCATAACAAAGCTATTATCATCAACAAATTTAATCAATACATTCTCATCCACGTGTGCATTACCAAATATCAACACAGAACACTATAATCAAAGCTAATATCAGATCACAGAAGTATTCACACTAATTTCAGATCACAGATACATTCACAACTTAAAGAAATATCACATATGCACTTTAGCAGTAACCACAATCTATTTAGATAACACACATATACTTCAACTATACTTCACATTCATTAATATCAAAGATCCACTTACAACCCAAACACAGCCCACGTACATAGCCTAGAGGGATCTGTACAAAGTAGGACTAAGGATCTCTGCACACACAGCTAGCAGGAGTCCTTGCCCAAAACAACCCTAACAGATCTAACAGTTCGCACGTAGCATCAATCTATCGACTTTCTTACCTACTATACCCAACTATCTATCTATTTATAATATCCTATCCTTCTCTATTCTATGGTTTACAAACCTTGATTTGCAGACACTAGGGTTATCCTTTAACCTATTACAAAACATTAGGGGCTTTGACCCACCCCAAAAGGCCTACGTAAAACTGATTTTTACAAAATTACACAAGAAGCGCAGGTTAATTATGGAACCATGTTCCAACAATACCTGATAAGGTTGATCATTCTAGGTTGTTTAATTTCATATCTTACTTATTGTTCAATGTTGAGGCTTTAGTTTCCTGGTGGATCTTGAAAAGTATATATAGTTTCTGTTTGTTTTTATTGTTTCGAATCTTTTTTAGAAACATATTTTATTTATACTATTTATATTTACCTTATCACATACAAATTCAGTTGAACTAATAATTGATGATACCATTAGAAAAAAATTAGCCTTTATAAGCTAGTAACTATCTACGTACTAAGTATATTTCATCATATATGAATGAATCATATTCACTTAGTCATATGTGTGGTGTTATTTCTTCACTATACATGTTCCGTCTAAAACCATTGAACATCCCGATGTGCCTTGCATGAGCTTTGAGATAAATGAGTTGTTAACAAATTATTTGTATGTTGGCAATGCGCTTGCATGAAGTGAATATAATTTCATTAATGATATGATTGGGCATCAATTTTGGTACTCTAACACTCAATTTAAAAATGTGATTCATATGTTTGTCAATCAAGTAATTGAAAATTGTATTTGAATTCATGATGAAGAATTGCTAATAACGAGGTGGAGTCTATAACTTTGCTGGAACTTTACACTTAAATATGGAGAACCAAAAACATAAAAGAACATAAAATTTGAAGAAATAAGTTTGAATGCAAAAATATTGATCATTAGGATATTAAAAACTATTGTTTATGTGCTAATTACATTGAAGACAAAATCCTTGTAAGATATTTAGAAGATAGAGAACTTAGAGAAAGGAGACTAAATTGAATTTTGAAAATGAGTTATGTTGATACAACTCGAGGGACAAATTTATTTTGTTTACATGTTATATGGTATCATACTAACTAAATTATTTATAATGATACAATTTATAGAATTTGAAGAAAAAAAAAACTTAATATGCGTAAAGTATAGAAGAGATAATGTTCACAAGATTTAAAGGTCATCAATGTGTATATGAAAGAAGAAGAGCAGTTGAAGGATAAGTTACAAAAGTTTGATTAGAGGATAATAACATTGAAAAATTAACTAGACACTTCCACAAGCTTGTTTCCTTTGTTACATACCCATTTGGTTGAAAGTCGAGAATCTCCACCCTATCTTGGATGGAAGCCAAATAATATCAAGGTGAAATAACTAGGATCTATTTACCTTATTCCCAAGGATTTGTCTTTAAAAATAGTTACCAAGGTAGAAGAAAGAGAACAATTTAGAACCTATATTATTGTGCTAATTTGGCCAAAGGGGGTGCCAGATAGTGGCCCTGTGCAAGCAATCTTGGTTTGACAAAGGAGGACACTAGAGATGATTTATACATCTATTTCATAAGCTCTGTGTGTGAAAAAAATATATGATGAAAATCCAAAGGATTGTCTATTTTTTGTTTTGTTTGGAAAATGGAGAGGTCAAGGAAATTGGTGAGTATATGCCCTTGGAGAAACTAGAGGAAGATTTTGACTACAAGTGAGCTCAAGAATATAGGTGCTTTATGGTTTATGTGCATGCCAAGTTTCTATAGTTTTTGTTTTCTTTTATTTTTTGAATATTTTGGACAAACATAATTTATTTATAATATTTATATTTACCTTAACACATATAAATGCAATTGAAATTCCCATTGATAATACCATTACAAAGAAAATGAGCCTTTATAAGTTTGTAACTATATACATACTAAGTATAGTTCATCATACATGAATAATTCATGTTCAAGTAGTCATAAAAGTATTTTTATTTCTCTCCATGTACATGGATCAAATAAAGCCATCGAACATTGAGAAGTGCCTCATGAGTTTTGAGGTAAATCAGTGGTTAAAACATTATTTGTATGTGGGAAATGTGCTTGCATGAAGTAAAGATAATTTCATTAATGATATTATTGGGTGTTAATTTTGGCACACTAACACTCAATTTAACAATATGATTCATATTTTTGTCAAAATCGATAATTGTATTTGGATTTGTGATGAAGAATTTCTAATAACGAGGTGCACTGTCTATCTTAGTTGGAACTTGGAAGACATTGATAATCACAGACATAAAATAACATAAACTTTGAAGAAAGAATTTTGAATCCAAAATTCTTAATTATTAGCATATTAATATTGTTTTCTGTGTCGTACATATGTTCAAGACAAAAGCCGTGTAAGTTATTAAGAAGATAGAGAACATTTGTTACATTTAAGAACATTTTTGTGGGCGATTTAAGAACATTTTTTACATTTCTGGGTACATTAGGATAGCAGGGAAAATCGGTGGGAATGAAATCACCAAGTTTTGCTAGTGTCTGGAAGTACCCTGTGCTAACTTAAAAATATGAATAAGAAAAAAATTATCTTAAAGAATATATCCTTAAATTCTAATTTCACTTTATGTAATCCTTTGTACATATCCCATCCAAATTCAGCTTTGAAATTGATTCCATTATTTATATCATATTTTTTATTGATTTAAATTTCATTGTAGAACATTATGTATCATTAATTTTCAATATATATTTAAAATTTTGGAATTTTAATATTTAAGAAAGGTTCTTAATGTGATATCCAATGTCCTCTTTAACAATATTTTAGGTTCTAGGTGATGCAAAATTTATTCAACAAGAGGCCCTTCGCGGTTAAGCCACAATCACGATTTTTTTTTTTTGTGTTTAATCAGAAATTGATTCTGAAATAAATTTAAGGTGCTACAAGGGTTCTATTGTTTTTTATCAAGTGTGGGCTTAACTTCACCTACACAATAATTTCCTTAACTTGAGAGAGAGACTGAGATTTGTGGCTGGATGATTAATTTAAAATTCATATTGGTAAACTTCTTTGGTGCTCATGTTAGATGACTTGGCCCACCCTTAGCACATTTTTTCTAGTTTTCAAGTCAAACTGTTCCCTTTTTCCATGCTAGAGTGCCCCATAAATATGAAACTAGCAATGGTTTGAGATGTTTCTTCCATATTTTTTGCAAAAATAACTTTCCATGAAATATAGGTGCATCTTCAAATAAATTCCTATCTTCTTCCATTGAAAGCTTCCATGCAAAGCAGGTGCCAATTTTGAATTATTTTGAAATTGTTCTCGATCCCACTCTTCTTCAAATTGGGACGTTAAAAATCCAATAATGGCTCCCTTCACCTCTTTGGTAGGTTCTCGACCACAATCAATGGTACATCTCTTGCTTGGAGGGCTAGTAATGTAGGTGTAAATCAGTCTATAGCTTTGTCACATGTAGAATTTTTGTTTATATGTATAGTCTAGACTGAAATCGTTATTTCAAGGGAATTTCTAGTGAGTTATAGAGATTTTCCTTTGTTCCTTTACACAAAAATTTCTAACATAACGAGTTTTGCAAGTCGCAAAGATCCTTTCTAAACCATACTTGTAACCAGGTCATATTTTAGGGAGTGGTTAATTGGAAGTGTAGGAATGGGTCCATCATACACATAATCAAAGAAAAGTGTTGTAATTTTTTTTCAAGCTATTAGTGTTACACCATTTTTTGGTTATCTAACCTATTGTTATTAGATGGACCCAAGTACACCATGTAAGACCAATTTTACCCTAAGTAAAATTGCATTCACTATGAAAAATATCTTAGTAAACCACCTTTATTAAGTTGTTTATGGTCTAAACAAGAAACCCCATGAGGAATTATTAAATAAATCTACATTTGTTTGATGTTCCTCAAGGAATAATTAGTTAAACAACAATTTGATTAATATTTCTGGTAATATTTAACCCAAAACATGGAAATTAATTAGATAAATCATTATTTATCTTATTATTTCCTAAGAATAATTATTTAAACATTTTTTAAATAATATTCTTTGTTGAATATGACTAAATCACCCTTAAATAATTAAATAAATCATTATTTATTTAATTATTACTCAACCACATCCTTAAAATGATAAATAAATTATTTATTTATTTATTATTTACAAATAAAGGGATTTGACCCAAGTCAAATTCCTTTTCCCTCCAACAAATATAATAAAATATTCCATAAAAGTTGGATCTTGATTTGGTTAATAATATTTTAATTATGCACCAATATCTAGACTAACTCAATGTTTTGTTATAAATAAAAGGGTTTTCCCATTCATTTACCACCCTTTTTTGCCTAAAGATCACTTTGGATCTATACTTTTGGTCTGACTTTGATCCACCATCATAGTCATATTTTGCTACCATTTTTGTCCAGGTTTTCTACACCATCAAGAGAGGAATTTTAGATATGAAGTGTTTAGGACTTACAAGAACCCATCCCATTGAGGAGAACTGGTAACACCCTTCTGTGTTTTCCTCCCAGGTGCCATTAATACAAAATTCATTCAACATATTCTTGTCTTGTCTATTTGATGCGTGGAGTAAATCTTGTTTTTGCTACTACTTAATGTCTTCTAATGCATAGATCTAGATTTTTGCAGCATTTATCTTGATCATCTAACTACAGATCTAAGGATACTGACATCCATCTTTGTTGTTAGGGTTGTTTTTTATGCACAGCTAAAGTGGTTTCTTTTCGTACGCTTGGAATTAAGATTCATACTAACAACTGGCGACTCCACACAGGTTTACGATTACGACCGTTGTCGTTTTTCTGATCCTTGCATATCCAGCTATTTCAAAACATAGGATTTCTCTTCAGCCCCTTGTTTTTTCTTTTCTTGATGTTTTTTTTAACCTATAAAACCCTAAAACAATAAGAATTCTAATTTCTGTGTATTTTCGGACCTATTGCGCAGGTGACAGACATCAGCCGCAGCTGAGATGACAATTTTTTCTGAAATCTGCCACTGAGAGTGTTGGAAGTGTAGGTTGCACTTTTTGGCCCAAAACCTGCGACCTGGAGCTTCAGGAAGCAGGAATCAACCCAAAAACTGTGACCTCTGTTGAAAACAGGTCAAAAATCGCGACCTGGATTTTTTGCAGGAGTTTTTTTGAATTTTTATGCGTTTTTCTGGGCCTCTATTCAGGGTTGTCTGAACTCCGTATCCACCAATTTTGGACCTTTACTGGTTTTATTTTACTCAACTAAGTGGGAACCTAGCCCCCTCGGGCTTCAGTACCCTCCACACTTTTTGGAACAGTTTTAGCTGCTGCAGGTTGCCTGAAATTTTCAGAGTGTTCAACCATTTTTCAAATCTAATACCTCACCTTTAGATCTGCTTCAGATCGGCTTGTTATCCATCCATATCATCTCATTTAACTTTTTTTGGGTTTACCTCTAGAGTTCACTCCATTTCCCTCCACGAGATAGCATTTTTCCACCTCTTTTTATAGCAATTTTTCCACTGATTTGTTGTTGTTTTCTGCACCACTTTCCAGTAGATTTTGTCCTTTAGATCCCTGTCCCTCTTGACCTTAGATATATTGGATTTTTTAGTGTGTTTTGATTAGTTTTTTACTCACCTATATACTAGTTATTGAAATACCCGCCTCCTTGGGTTTAGATTATTGCATTATTAACGGTTTATTTTTTGTTTTTGCAGGATTATATACTATCATTTACAGGTTTATTTACAGCTATACAACACACTTCTTATTTTTCTCTAAAAATGACTGGGTTTAAAAATTAAAATTTACACACTTCACACACACACCCTAAGCTAAAAAGGGCTTGGTTAACACCGCCAAGCAAAGAATCTAAAACATTTAAATCAATTGATCCTGCACCTCTCTGCCCTTGTTTCAACATTGTAATCAGTTGATCTTGCACCTCCCTGCACTTGTTGGTCTCTTTTTCCTTTGTGCCGTGTTTGTGTCGTCATCATTGCGCCACAAAGGCATTTATCATGGAGACTTCTTGGCCTTCATCCTCAGTTTCTAGTAGGAAGACTTACTCCTCTACGTAGGATTTGAGTTAGTCCTCCACTGAGTCCGCACATTGACTCTTCTTCTGGTCCTTTGGGTTCTCCTTCTCGTTCCGCCTTTGGTTCTCCCCCTGACACCTTCACAATGTCTGGTGAAGGACCTAATGCTGGTGGTAACCCCGTCCCTCATGCTGGGAATACCACTAGTGGGACTGCAAGGGACACGACCCCAGCTACACCCTTGCTCCCCTTCATGGTAGGCCTCAGCCTCCCCAATTTTGACCAGTTGGTAAATGACCCTATACACCATGATGCTAGTTGGCCTGTTATGTCGATGAAGCTGCCTTCCAACATCCCAAAGTTTGAAGGCCTTGCTGGAGAAGATCCTAAAAATCATGTTCAATCTTTCCACATGTGGTGTTCGTATAACTCCATTACTGATGTCTCTGTTTGTCTTCGGTTGTTCCAACGTAGGCTTACAGGTAAAGCTTCTAAGTGGTATGTTGATCAGGCCCCTTCCTCTCATACCACCTTTGTGACTATTGCCCCTGGTTTTTTGTCTTACTTCCAGCTTCCCCTTCGTTATGACACTGACACCGAACTCTTAACTTCTTTCCGTCAATTGTTAGTGACCTGCCTATCCGACCATGTCCATGTTGGCCGTATAAATCGTTCTTGCGGACAAGACCGATCTCCCTAGTGTCAGAAGACAATCTAGCAACAAACGAACAACTAAGTTTGTCTTTCTCTAAATATATTCGTTTTACAAATAAATGCTATGAAGGTGTTGATCTTACCTTAGATCCAAATGCTTATTTGCGGTCGTAGTGCTTCCGTCGTATCAATAATCCTTCGTTGCAACAAGAGCTATTTTGTCGCAAGAAAGTATCATCTTTCGTTGATCTACAATCACAAACAAGAAAATATCAAATAGCACATCATAAAACATACCTATCATAGTGATCAAGGAATCTATGAAATAAACGATCAAACGACAGCTTATTGAAATAAACAATCGAACGACAATTTATTGAGAAAAACAAAACTTGATTGTATTAATCTTAAAAATATACAAAAGAAACTTACAACCTTAGCCTTGATGTTCGAAAGGTCTTCCCGGGGTCCGAAGCAGGAATCTCCTCTACTTTGATAAGTCTTGCACTCTTCCTTCAGGAGCAAAAAGAGGTATGTGATCTTTCCTCTCAAAAGCTTAGCAGAAAGAAGTCTAAATCTCAATAGCACTTCAACTCAAAAATCTTAACTTAACTTCGTCAATCCTCCATTAATTTTCTTCACTTTTTACTTAACCCCTTTGAGGCTACCCAATGCCTCCTTTTATAGAGCAGATGAGGAGGTTAGGATTCCACCTTTGAAGGGATAGAACCCTCCTTCAAAGGGATAGGCTCCTCACATCAAGGGATTAGTTCCTTAAGGTGTGGGATACATGGACCTTACTAAAGCGTACTCATCCCCAAAAAATCTCATCTAGAACCTTCCAGAATTGACCAAAAATCAACTTTTTCACTTTGATTTCGCGCTTTTTTGACTTTACATGAAGTCCGCAGGCATAACACTGGAAAATTGCGTTCTAGAACGTAGTTCCTCTTCACATTACCTGTGTACCCTAGCTAAGAACACAGGTAAGTCTCATATTAACTGCATACCCAAGGCTTTTTTGAGTTTTAAGGGTTTTTCCTCTATTTTTAGGGCTTGACATGAGGAACTGAGGTTGTAAGACTTGCAGAGGAGGTAAGTATGAGTGTCAATGAGATCATACAGTCAGCAAAATGTCAGGGTGACATTTTTTAGTGTAACAGATTGCCCCCTAAAGTGCGAAGTCTGAAATAGATGAAGATGAAGTCTGTCATATATGAAGAGTGAAGTACTTTATCATTTCAAGGATCATCCTGTGGACACCCCCGTCGGAACTTGTAAAAAAATTCAATGCAAAATATATATATGTAATCATATCATCGCTGAGGTAGGCATTCCCATACTCATATCAAAACTAACTAAGACTAATTTAAACTGTTCTGATATAGGAATGATTTTGAATACATCAACAGTATAGAAATATGTAGACACAGCATGGACGCAAACATCTGTTTATGAATAGTCCACTGTATAAATGAATAAAAAAATTCCTCGCAGCCTGGATGGTAGAAACTAGATCCAGGGTCTTGATTTCCGCTTCTCGAACCAGCACGATTCTATCCATGCGAATAAATGTGTTGAATTTGAACATGGTAGAAACCACTTGATTACCAGTCAATAATGTGAACTGTTAACAAGTGTGAGAGAAACCACCAGTAATGTCAATGGCTCTCAAAGTACCCAGTACAATCCATGAAATGTGAATGAATGAGCTGAAGTCGAACATGTCACAGATTCATTCGATCGGAGGTCAATGATGCAACCTGTCGTCGAAGGCGAGAAATCTGCCATTGAGGCATGCAGATTCCAAGGTACTGACGATTTCTAGTTCAAATTCCTAGATAATGAGCTGTCATCGATAGAAAGTGATCCGTCGTAGGCAAGCCCACAACACGAAATCATAGATCAAGTTTTGAAGAAATATATCGGCAAGGACTGACTCAGGGATGGTCAAAATGGATGACAGATATTTTGCAAATGAATGGTTTATTTGAACTGTCCTCTTGAACACATAATGACACTGCAGATGGCTTGGTGACAATTGATCCAAAGCTAATACCCAGAAACCGGCTGAAGAATTTCAATATGGTTTGATTAACTGTTAGGCAAAGGATTTCCCAACCCAGGTGAACAAAAAGTGTCGTGTTCAAGAGTGGTTAACGGATTTCTGAATAATCAAGATGTAACAAACAGGTTCGTTTTTCTCTCTTTTCCCCCACCATTTCTGGCAAGTACCTCTTTATTTTTGACAAGCTTGAGGAGGATAACATTTGCTTGTTTATAAGCTCATCCTTCGGATGATTCCAACTTAGTTTAAGATTCGAACCCTAAGAAGGAGTGGTTCGTTCCTGTTTGAAATTTGAAAAGGTCCTTTACTGTTAAATTTTAACAAGTCCAGTATAGGAGAAACTCGGTGTTTTTCATTTTTAGGGAGTCAAAAGAAAAAACATAAGAAAACTCCGTGGGTGTAATTTTTCATAAATTTAGTCTCTCGAGCCCGAAAAAGGATAAAATAATGCAGGAGAGAACTCTATTGATTGTAATTAGTCAATGTATACCTTTTTCGTAAATAGTCCATTTCAGTCTGTAAAAGGGGTAAACTTATACTGAAGGGACGACCGTTCATTTACTTTAATGAGTTCGAATAATCTAGTACTCGGCAATATTTTCATGTTTAGAGAGTCTGAAAAGGGCTTAAAAGAGAACTCCAGGGTTTCTATTTTTCAGTAAGTTTTAACGAGTTTGAAAAAGGGATAAAAATGTACTCATGGTTTTCAATTTTTCGTAAGTTTTAACGAGTTCGAAAAAGGGATAAAAATGTACTCTTGTGGCCGAATTTCAATTTAATTAATGAGCAGGAAAAGACGGAAAGAACTCGGCATTTTCATGTGTTTTACGAGAATGAAAGATAGCAAAATAATCTCGGGATTTTCATGAGTTTAACGAGTCTTGAAAATAACCGAAATTGACTCAAGATAGGTTTCATTTTTACAAAATCTTGAAACATAGAAAAACTATGCTTCAGAGTGGTTTCATTTTTACACAAGCTTGAAACAGAGAGAAAACTGTGCTTGATGCCCCCTAAGTGTAATTGCTAGAGCGCATGCCCCCCCAGCTTCATTTCATTCAACTAAGTACACTGCTGGTAATTAATAGCTGGATGGAATGAAGGTTCATTTACGAGATCATCTGAAAGAACCGACCTAAAAACTAACCTAAATATATGACTTAACATTTACGAGGTCTATTCAAAGACTGGACTCAATTAGGGGAGGATTTGTTTCATTTTTTAACGAGCTCGACACAGGAAAAGAACTATGCTCATGGCAATGTGTTTCATTTTTTAACGAGGTTGACACAGTAAAAGGAACTATCCTCAGAAATTACTTATTTCTAATCTACCTACATAACCTACTGATTCATTTTTTAATGAGGTTGACACAGGAAAAGAACTATCCTCATACCTAATTCATTTTTTAATGAGGTTGACTCAGTATAAGGAACTATCCTCTGACCAACTGATTCATTTTTTAACGAGGTTGACACAGGAAAAGAACCGTCCTCATACTCACTGATTCATTTTTTAATGAGGTTGACACAGTACAAGGAACTATCCTCGCCATAACATGTTTCAATTTTTAACGAGGTTGACACAGTACAAGGAACTATCCACGCCATAACATGTTTCAATTTTTAACGAGGTTGAAACAGTAACAATAACTCTCCTCATCTCACTGATTCATTTTTTAACGAGGTTGAAACAGTAAAAGGAACTATCCTCACACCTGATTCATTTTTTAACGAGGTTGACTCAATAACAGGAACCATCCTCTAACCAACTGATTCATTTTTTAACGAGGTTGACACAGGAAAAGAATTGTCCTCAGAAAATATTTATTCTAATATACCAATCTACTCTCTAATCTACCTACTGATTCATTTTTTAATGAGGTTGACACAGGAAAAGAAATATCCTCATCGCCGACTGATTCATTTTTTAACGAGGTTGACACAGTAAAAGGAACTATCCTCATAAACTAACTGATTCATTTTTTAATGAGGTTGACACAGTAAAAGGAACTATCCTCAGACCACTGATTCATTTTTTAATGAGGTTGACACAGTAAAAGGAACTATCCTCGGACCACTGATCATGGCCTCCAACTGGAAGAAACACATGTTAATGGACACACCTTGATCATCGCTTCCAAGAGGTCTTCATCAGAAGGAAGAATAGTTCTCTGGAAGGAACACATGTCAAGGGACCCAAAAGGGATAAGAACATCATGTTCAAATAATCCCATAGAGTTTTCCATGTCAATTACCGAATCTAAGTCAAAGGAAGACGAGCAAATAGTGAGAGGCTCACTTTCATCGGTAACTGAAAACATGGGACTAGTTGCCACATAATTAACCCGTGGCGGGGTAGATACCACTTTAGAATCAGGAACATTTAGGGGTGTCATATTATTGGTAGTCGAAAAAAGACTAGGGAACGAAAGTTGGTCTACAGTCACAATATTTCCATTGTGAGGGAAATACATCACGCGAAAGAGTGTCGATACTACAACTTTCATTGCATATACATAGTCTTGCCCAAGGAGTAAATTGAAATCCAAGGGACCCCGAACGACCATAATATCAATACAGATAGTTTTACCTTCCAAATTAATAGAAAACTTAGGAAGGATCCCTAAAGGTTCACTAATGGTTCTGTTAAAAGCTTTCAGATTCTGCGTAATAGGCACAAGCTAAGGGGAACCCAAAGCTTTCCAAGTAGTTGAGGATAAAATACTAACAGAAGCACCTTCATCTACCTGTGTGCGGTGTATGTCCCTACCACCAAACTTCACAATTATTTGGAAAGGGATGGAGGAAAGAAGACAAGGTTCTGTCAGTCTATTCCAATCAAAGGAAAAGACCTCAGTACTTGGAGGGGGTTCTGTAGAAACAGGTGAAATGCCCCCCGGCGTAGAAGAATCTGATGTAACAAGAAGAACTTGAGCGGTATGAAGTTCATTCTCTACAGGGAGAATGGGATCGACTGAATGTGAAATCGAATTGACCACTTGATCAACTAACAGATCATCAACCTGAGTGATATGAGTTTCACTCTCCAATGGAAGAGTGGGATCGAATGTACTTGAAACTAGATCAATCACTCCATCAGTTGACGGTAGGTTGGGAGAAAGTTTACGGTAATCAGTTGGAAATTCTTGTTGTGGAACAGTAAGGTTTTCCAACAATTTTGAGGCTTCATCCATGTGAGGGAAAATGCGAGTTTGATGACTCCCTTTGCATAACTTACAAGGAAACCTAACTTTACCCTTTTTCCTAGGAACCTGACTATCACTGGTTGATGGATCAACGGAAAGTTGATGAGATTTTTCTGACCATACTTCCAAGACCTTTGGAATACCAGGACAAGAAATAAGGAAGTGGTCACCCTTACAAATCCTGCAAGGATATTTTGGTTTACGATGCATGTTGGAGGTTTCCTCAACACCACTAACATTTACAGCCATGGTTGGTTGGTTGATTTCTTTCTTATCTTTCTTCTTCTTCTTCTTCTTCCCTTTATTCTTCTTCTTAGCCACCTGGTTACTAGCGTCAAGGCTTTTACTAGGCGAAGAGGAAGAATGGAGGAAGAAATATTAGACGAAGAAGGTAAAGGGTCAACAGAAGGTTGGTGATGTTGAGATGGTGAACTTTGTTGAGGTGAAGCATCCGGTTGAGGTGGAACAATTGGAGTATTCGGGGCCAACGAAGTTGAAAATAACCATATAGGTAAACCTATTGTAAATCCAGGTAATGACAAAGTAGCCATATAAGGAGGACCAACATTTTCAAAGCAAGGAAAAGTATTAGGAATCTCATTAAGAGGGATTCCTTGGTTGGTAAATTTCGGAACAGTTGCCATTATATTCAACTTCAGTGAATTTTATTAACAATTTAAAACTAAAATTAACAATTCACAATTTACACCTAACAATTAAAATTCACAATTCACACCTATGGTCTCTAAAAGTAAAAACAAACAAATTAACACACGCTATCAAATCTAGGAGTCAAACCACACACAAACAGTAGATTCCCGCACTAAAAACACTAGTTGGTGATGAAATCCAACATCGTAGAATTTAATACAGAAAGGGCGGTTGGAACAGTTACCCCGACAACCTGCTTAATGAAATGGACTGGCACAAGTTTCTTCATAAAACCATCTCGAGTGAAGAGAACCCCCCAGAGAGTCCAAGTGAGTCTAGTCGATGTCTGCTCCAGGTACAGTGAGATCTTCCCTCCACCGTCACCTTAGGAAAGAATCCTATAGATTATGGCCACTAAGGTTACCAACAGAAACAAATATACTTGGGGGAACAGTCTACGATCCGACACACACGCAAGGGTAGAGTAACAAAGCTCAATCCCCTTGAAGGCTCCTTGACATAATCCAAGGTATACCGACAAGTGACCCCAGGCTCCTCGACAATGGCCAATCCGAGGTTTACCATTTTTAATACATGTATATCTGCTATCGTTCCCAATGAGGAAGGATTGATTACCTCACTGGTTCAGATATGATCTCGTGCTTGACTCCTTGAAGAGGAGCTTCCCAGAGCATACATGCAACAATTGGAATTTTTCCTACCGCAAGATCAACTACTTGTTTGTTTTACTGTCTTGGAGAGTTAACTAAAACCTATTCCAAGACACTAGCCTAAGCTAGATTGGTGGAAAGAGCCCTAAAAATGTAAAAATTACTAGATGAATTTTAATTAAGCGCTGTGTTATTTAGGCTGTTATTACTCAAAAGGGTAAATGGATATGAAACCAATGGTGTTATGACCCAACCCAAAACTGAATGCAATCAAATATGATAATGTAATCTTTTCAATTCGATGAATCCTAACTAAAGAAAGGAGAGAGTTTCCATTTGCTTCCAACAATGCAAAGATTGATAAATAAGAGAAAATATAACAAATTATCTAATGCACTAATTTTATCAAGAAAACAATGCAAATCAATCCTAAAACAATTTTTTATTTTTGTGTTTTTTATAAAGCAAACATAAAAACATCTAAATTCAAATCAAAGAAAACTGATCTAAATCTACGATTGATTTTTCAGAATGTAAACTATGCATTGTAATCTATGCACAATTCACATGAAAAGTATGCAAATGTAATCTATGCACATTTTTCATTCATATTCTGAAAATGAGAATTCTAATTATGCAAATGTGATCTATGCAAGAGAATTCTCAAAAAAAAGATGATTCTAATGTAATCTAAGAACCAATCAAGTGGAAGTCAAGAAAATCGGGTGAGAGTTCCAAAGATCAAAAAACACTCAAAGGCTATTAACACTCATACACAATTTAACACTCATACACAATTTTGCATCTTTTTGCAAAAACAAAAGCAAAAAGATGCAAAATTGTGAAAAGACTGAGAAAAACCTCCAAGTAATGACCAAAGGAAATCAAATTAAGAATTTCTCAAAAAAGAGACTCAAAACACCCAATTAACAGATATTGATGAGATGAAGAATTGCTGAAAGAAACTTAGAAACAAGAGATTTTTGATAGAAAAATACAGATCTGGGTAGATACTAAGAATCCTAAATTAAATCTAAACTAAACTAAAAGAAAAAAAAAATCTGGAGTTTTTCCAAAATTTTGACAGGGTCCGCAGGCTCCCAGAAGTAACAGGTGCGGTCCCGCACTGTTTACTTAAGGAAAGTGCGAAACTGCCTGCACTGTGCAAAAGAACAAAGTGCGGTCCCTAGAAAAGTTCAAGAAAAACGTAAAAGATTTCAAAATTTTCAAAAACAAAGAAAACCTAAGCTACCCAGGCAGATATCCATCAATCAAAAACCAGGAAAAACTTTTCCTCAAATAAAAATAAAAGAGAACCAAAAACAAGAAGTTTCTTTCCCCAGTGGAGTCGCCAATTTGTTGGCCGGATAAATCGTTCTGCGGACAAGACCGATCTCCCTAGTGTCAGAAGAAAATCTAGCAACAAACGAACAACTAAGTTTGTCTTTCTCTAAATATATTCGTTTTACAAATAAATGCTATAAAGGTGTCGATCTTACCTTAGATCCAAATGCTTATTTGCGGTCGTAGTGCTTCCGTCGTATCAATAATCCTTGTCGCAACAAGAGCTCTTTTGTCGCAAGAAAGTGTCATCTTTCGTTGATCTGCAATCACAAAAAAAGAAAATATCAAATAGCACCTGTATAAAAAATAATCATAAAACATACCTATCATAGTGATCAAGGAATCTATGAAATAAACGATCAAACGACAGCTTATTGAAATAAAAAATCGAATGACAATTTATTGAGAAAAACAAAACTTGATTGTATTAATCTTAAAAATATACATAAGAACCTTACAACCTTAGCCTTGATGTTCGAAAGGTCTTCCCGGGGTCCGAAGCAGGAATCTCCTCTACTTTGATAAGTCTTGCACTCTTCCTTCAGGAGCAAAAAGAGGTATGTGATCTTCCCTCTAAAAAGCTTAGCAGAAAGAAGTCTAAATCTCAACAGCACTTCAACTCAAAAATCTTAACTTAACTTCTTCAATCCTCCATTAGTTTTCTTCACTTTTTACTTAACCCCTTTGAGGCTACCCAATACCTCCTTTTATAGAGCAGATGAGGAGGTTAGGATTCCACCTTTAAAGGGATAGAACCCTCCTTCAAAGGGATAGGCTCCTCACATCAAGGGATTAGTTCCTTAAGGTGTGGGATACATGCACCTTACTAAAGCGTACTCATCCCCAAAAAATATCATCTTGAAAATTGTGTTCTAGAACACAGTTCCTCTTCAAATTACCTGCGTACCCTAGCTAAGAACGCAGGTAAGTCTCATATTAATTGCGTACCCAAGGCTTTTTTCAGTTTTAAGGGTTTTTCCTCTATTTTTAGGGCTTGACATGAGGAACTGAGGTTGTAAGACTTGCAGAGGAGGTAAGTATGAGTGTCAATGAGATCATACAGTCAGCAGAATGTCAGGGTAACATTTTTTAGTGTAACACATTGACTCTTCTTCTGGTCCTTTGGGTTCTCCTTCTCGTTCCGCCTTTGGTTCTCCCCCTGACACCTTCACAATGTCTGGTGAAGGACCTAATGCTGGTGGTAACCCCGTCCCTCATGCTGGGAATACCACTAGTGGGACTGCAAGGGACACGACCCTAGCTACACCCTTGCTCCCCTTCATGGTAGGCCTCAGCCTCCCCAATTTTGACCAGTTGGTAAACGACCCTATACACCATGATGCTAGTTTGCCTGTTATGTCGATGAAGCTCCCTTCCGACATCCCAAAGTTTGAAGGCCTTGCTGGAGAAGATCCTAAAAATCATGTTCAATCTTTCCACATGTGGTGTTCGTCTAACTCCATTACCGATGGCTATGTTTGTCTTCGGTTGTTCCAACGTAGGCTTACAGGTGAAGCTTCTAAGTGGTATGTTGATCAGGCCCCTTCCTCTCATACCACCTTTGCGACTATTGCCCCGGGTTTTTTGTCTTACTTCCAGCTTCCCCTTCGTTATGACACTGACATCGAACTCTTAACTTCTTTCCGTCAATTGTCAGTGACCTGCCTATCCAACCATGTCCAGGAATGGTGGAGAAGAAAGAGCCTATGTCGAGCCCCTACCTTCGAAGACCGTGTCTACATGGACTGGTTCCTTAGATCTCTCTTTCCACCTATTAGGAAAGATGTCGCATCACACTTTCCTCAAACCGAATAAGTCGCTCTCCAAATTGCGTTAAAATATGACCTGATCTATGCTTAGTAGGGTTATGTTTATACCATTCTACTTGATCTTCCCAGACCCGGTGGTGCCAACGCACTGGGGGCATCTCACGCCGCCAATGGTATAATTGGAGCTCTCTCGAATCCATACACTCAACCTCCCATGGGCTGGCTTTCCTCGGTGGGGGGGCAACACCTCCTGCAGTTTTCACCCTCTCGGTAGCACGTATCCAGGATACAACATGCCTCCTCATTTTTCCCAACCTCCTGTTTACCACACTGTTACCCAACCTCCTTATTATTCGTATTCATAGCCTGGTGCTCCAGCTCCTTTAGCATTAGCACCTCCTCCTCCCTTGCCTTCTCAACCCCTGCAACAACAACCACCACCCCCTTAGGGGCAGGTGTATGCACAACAGGGCGCGACTAATCCTCCTCCCTCAAAAAATAAGAGGAAAGGCACTCAAAATCAAGCTGCCTTGGGTAATCCAGGACCTAATCAAGGTAATTCTCCTAACACTACGAACCAACAAGAGGGCACTCAGCCCAAACAAGGCAAGCCTATTCGCATGAACAAGCCCTATTCTTGTTGTGGTGTTTATGGTCATTACACGCATGATTGTCCTCTTTTTCCACAGATGCGACAGCTGTGGGAGTCTCAAGCAACATTGCGAGGACAACAATCCTCCCCTTCCGTCCCTCCTAGTGCTGCGCCTAGTCAGCCAGTTGTGCTTACTAATCCTTTCCCTCAGCAAGGATTTGTGGCTACCCAACCACCTAAAGGTCAGGTGGCCACTCAACCTCTTCCATCTGGTACCTCTGATTACTAGATTCTCATGATGAAATCTGATCAACCTCTAACCATAGACATCAATCTTCAAACTTAGTCCCGCCAGTACAACAAGCCTCCTGCTACGTCTGTACCCAAGCCGCCTCCTTCGGTCTATAAAGAGCCTATTCCGACACCTAATGGTCCCTTGTAGATCCCTCAACCTAAGGCGAAGGTTAATACCAAGATCCCTAAGTGACCACTATGCCGAAACGCTGCTTCTGGCAAAGTTTCCCATTCATATAGAATAGTAGATGATTTGGCACAATCCCCTACTGCCATTTCAATGCTGGAACTTCTCCAGTCATGCCCTTTACAACGAAAAGCTCTACTATCTGCCATGGGCATTGTAGATCCTTATGATGATCGATTTATTGTCTTTGATGTCGACCGGTCAGAACATCCCCTCTCCCTACTTCCGTCACTTTCCAAATCCCAGTCAAGATCCGGAACGCCAACGTTTCCTGGTGCATCATTGATGACGGGGCATCCACCTGTGTGATGTCCGCTTCGGTTTGGAAGCAACTCGGATCACCTAAGTTGGCTCCTTCCATGATCACTCTCCAAGCATGGGATGGCCACGCCTCCTAGCCCATTGGCTTATTCTGCAATTTTCCTATTACTCTTGCGGGCAAGACTATTTGCGTTGATGTAGAAGTCATAGATGCCCCCTTAGATTACAACATTCTATTGGGTCATAGCTACACTTATGCGATGTCTGCTGTCCCTTCCACGATCCACCGCAAGATGTCCTTCCCTCATAACGAAAATATAGTCACCATTGACCAGTTGACATATTACGAACCGAAGTCTCAGACCTCCCCTGAGTCCACTATCTCTTCGGTGGCCAACAAGAAAACTGTCGACCCTTTGACCAATGTTTCACCCAGAGTCTACAAAGATTCCTCATTACTTGGTACATTCCCTGGTCTTCCTCCTCTTGTCTGTAATCCCAGCTCATCGAATGTTTGCCTGATGCAATCGTCTCGGGCTACCCTCAATTGGCCCGCTTCGACAAGTCAACAACCTCCGCGCCTTCCGCAGCCTGCCCCTAGCCCTTCGATTCAACCTTCTGGACCTCCTCCTCTTGGCCCTTCACCTTCAGCTGGTACTCATGAGCCTCTTTATCCTCCTAGAATAGTTCCTCCAAGCCTTAACCATCTTGGAGTCGTCCCGCCTAGTCATTACCCCTCCAATCAGATACTGTTCCTAGCCCCCCCTCCCAGAGTCTACATGGTACCTGTTATGGCCACCCTCTCTCTACCTAACCTGACCCTAGGGATTCCCATCTGGTACCTTGATCCCCCAGCCACTACCCCGCCTGGTCACCCCAAACCATATCTTGCTTTGATCCTAGTTCAACTAGTCCCTATGACTTCTCCCGCTGCTACAATGCCTCAGCCACCTCAACAGGAACCTCCTCTTGTTGTCATAGTTTCGGGTAATAGGGACAAAGCCAACAAAGCAACCAAAGACAAGACTACTCCGAAAAACCTTGCCCCTCCTCGGCCACTAAGGCACATTATCCAGTGCGCTTTGTGTGATGTTGTCGGGCATGCCACCCATACTTGTCCGGAGTTGCCTCACCTTAAGCCCATGGTTAATGAGACATTTTCAGAATCTAACATCCCTGAGGTCTATGTCACTATACCCGATTTAGTCCAGAAACTCAAATCATTGCGTAAAAATCACCCTTTTGCTTTGTGTGATTTCCATGGCCACTACACTCACCTTTGTCCTTGCCTCGAAGAGTATCGTTCCTCTTTGGAAGATTTCTGCCATTTCGAGGCCAAGCATAACAAGTGCACCCCCTCCTTGTTCATGAGTTTTGCCTCAGCAGAACCATAGGATCTGCCTACTCCCATTGACATCCCTCCTCCTAATGTCGACATGACGGAGCCTTCGGCCACCATTTTCTACCTATCATCATCCATGAGACCCTCGGTGGAAGCCCCCATGGAGAATTCCCTTGATGATCTGCTTGAACTCCCTTTAGCGATCACCCTGGGCTCAAAATTGGGAGATCCTTTATCTGCTTACTCTTTAGTAATCTCCCATGACGTTGTGCATCTGAGCCTTTCTTCACATGATGATGAGTCAGGTAGCTCTACTGCGTCAGGTGGTCTCCTTTCCTCCAGTCACCCCATATTTCACTCTGATGAAGACATTATGGAAGCGACAACCGATCCTGAATTTTCATGTGATGATATGCACTGCCATGGATACTTCCTCGCGCAGCAGTCCCACGACCAATATGCTGTGGAAGCTAAAGACTTAATTCCTAATGAATTCAATTGGTTTAGAAATCCCATTCCTGCACCTAATGCTTTCGAAGAAGGAAATATGGCCAATATCTCTCCTACCATTAAAATTGGAATTTTTAACAAACCAGGAATAGAAGAAAATATCACCTTGGGTGCTCATTGCACCCCGGACGAGGTTGAGGCTTACACTAAGCTATTCAAATAATTCCATGATATTTTTGCCTGGTCCTATTTAGAAATGCCCGGACTTGATCCTGCCATTGTCGAACACCATATCGATACATGGTCTGACGCCCATCCTGTCCATCAAAAGTTGAGACCCATTAATCCTTCCATATGAGAAGCTGTCAAAGCCAAAATCTATAAGCTCAAGTAGCCTAGTTTTATCTATCCCATTGAATACACCACTTGGGTGTCCAATCCAGTTCCTGTTCTCAAGAAACAAGGCACCATCCTTTTCTGCACTGACTTTTGTGATCTGAAAATAGCTTGTCCCAAAGACAACTTCCCCACACCATTCATTGACCAAATCATTGATGAGTGTGCGGTGCACGAGGTCCTATCCTTTATGGATGGTTTCTCTGGGTACAACCAAATTGTTATTCATCGTGTTGATCAACTTAAAATCATGTTCGTTAGTCCGTGGGGAACCTTTTCCTATCGAGTCATGTCGTGCAGCCTTAGAAACGTAGGAGCCACTTTTCAGCAGGCTATGTATTACTGTTTCCATGACCTGGCTCATATTATCCTTGCTTATTAGATGACCTAACTGCGTGTTCTAAACATCGGGTGCAACACCACCACGATCTGTATACCGTCTTTCTCCGATGTCGCAAGTATAATATCCGCCTCAACCCGCTGAAGTGTGTCTTTTGTGTACCTGCCGACCGTCTTATAGGATTCATTGTGTCTAAAGATGGTATCATGCTTGAGCCATTGAAATTTCAAGCGATTCTTGAGCTTCCTATCCCTTGTACTTTATGCCAGTTATAAAGCCTCGAAGGCAAAGCTAATTTCATTCGTCGGTTCTTACCTGACTATGCCACCACCGCACATGGGTTCCTTAGAATCCTCCACTCTAATATCCATTTTTTCTGGGATGCCTATGCTCAAGAGTCTTTCGATGCCCTGAAGCATGCTCTCACGTCCGCTCCCTTGATTCGCCTCCTGACTTTGATAGGGATTTCATCCTGTATATCTCCGCTTCCACCTACTCGGTTGCTAGTGTCCTCATTTAGGAAGATGACAATGGAATTGAGAATGTTATCTATTATGTTAGTAAGAACCTGGTAGGACCTCCTATATCCTACTCACATGAAGATAAATTAGCACTGGCTGTCATGTTCTTAGTCCAGAAACTTCTTCATTACATCCTCTTGCATTCGACCAAGGTCATGACTAATTCCAACCCTATGGCCTTCCTATTGAGTCGTTGAATCATCAATGGGAAGTACGCTCGTTGGATCGTGATCCTCCAGGAATTCAATCTTGAATTTGTCACACCAAAAAGTAAGAAAGGTTTAGCCGTCGCTGAACTCATTTCCGAACTACCTACAGGTACGCAGGATCCTCTAGTAAATGATAATTTCCTCGATGAACATTTATTTTCCATTACCATTGATGAACCTTTGTATGGGGACATCCTCACTTATTTTCGAACCCAAAATTTTTCCCTCCATCTTGACCATGATGCTCGACGACATATCCGACACCAGGCCCCCCGCTACCTTCTTATCGGTGACGACCTTAATTTTCGTGGTGTAGATTCTATCCTTCATCGTTGTCTCACACAAACTAAAACAGAACAAGTCTCAATGCCTGTCATAACAATGCTTGTGGTGGCCATCTCTCTAGTTTGGCCACTGCGCAAAAAATCATGCACGCTGGGTAATTTTGGCCTTCTCTCTTTGGTGATTGCATTGACGCAGTCAAACACTGCCCCAATTGCCAACATTTTGACCCTAAGGCACGAGCTCCTCTGGGTCCCCTCGATCCTGTCATCTCAGCTGGTCCCTTTTGTAAGTGGGCCATAGAATTTATGGAATGTTGAACATCATTGGCTGGTAACCATAAGTATATCATCATGGTGGTTGACTATTTCACAAAATGGGTTGAGGGCATGCCAACGTTTAACAACACGGCAGCTACCACAACCCTATTTTTCTTTAACCATGTGATCGTTCAATTCGGAGTTCTGAAACAATTGGTCTCCGACCATGGCCGACATTTTGAAGATGAGATATGGCGTGAGCTATCCTCACTTTTGGGATTTGAGCACCAATAATCCTCCTCTTATTACCCTCAAGGTAATGGCCAACTTGAAGCAGTCAATAAAATCCTTAAAACCATGCTTCAACGGATGGTGGATAAGCACAAAACCAACTGACACCTTATGCTCTTCACTGCTTTGTGGGCCTATAGAACTTCTGTTAAAACTGCCATCGGGTTTACTCCTTTCCACCTTGTTTTTGGAGAGGAGGCAGTCTTACCGATCGAGTGTGAAATCCCTTCCCTTCATCTAGCCGTCGAAATTCTACCTGACACCCAACCTTTAGAACAATGACTTATCATGCTTGAGTGTGCTTCTGAAGACCATCATGTTGCATTGCAAACCATTGAAGCGGCTAAGAAATGCACCAAAGCTCAATATGACCGAAAATTCCACCCTCGTACTTTTCACGAAGGTGATCTTGTTTTGGTGTATGACCAGGCCCATGATGTCCTTGGTCATGGGAAGTTTGACTCATTATGGCTAGGACCTTACATCATTAGTAAGGATTTAGGTAAGGGGGCATATCTATTAGAGGACTTCAAAGGCCTTCCCCTTCCCAATCCTTGTAATGCACTCTATCTAAAGAGATATTACCCTTAGCATTTCCTTCTGGAAATGCGTGTTTTATTTTCTTTAGGTAGCCAGCTCATGCTTATGTGATTTGATACTTCTGTTAGTGTCAGTCTTTTCATACTGCCATCAGTGATCAAAATCCGCTCTTTTGCATTTTCATAGTAGGAGTCTCATACTATAACTTTTAATCGCTCCATTAGGTCATGGATCCACTGATGGTTGGGGTCACTTCATCAGTTTTCCCTCATGAAAAATACTTGCTAGTTCTCCTCTCTATGGTCTTCAGTCATGGTTCATTTTCACTCTGCAGTTCATTTTCTTAGGTCATAGGTTTTGGTCTCATTAGGTTTTAGGGTTCCACCATAGTCAAATTGATGATGAAAGTAGCAATAAATATCAGCAAGGACATGAGGATGCTGAATAAACTCAAAGAATAGTATCTGGAAAAGTCAAAGAGTTGTTCTTTTAAGCTTAATGTAATTTTCACCTCAAAACATGTTTTGAGGTGAAAACAGAGTATTTTGTTTTTATTATCATTTATTATGTAATTTTATGTTTCCATATGTAATAAGTTGAACTTCAAAAGCTGCTATCTCCATAGAGCCAACGTTAGTCTTTCGCAGCCTGTCACTAAGGGTCAAAGGGGCTTTTTCTCTGTTTGGTTTTCAGAAGTGTTCTACACATGATTTTTAGTGCAAATCATATTCTAAGCATGTTCATCAGAAGCAGCTCAGAAAAATATTTCCAACGGTATATCATACTCTCGAAATCAGCTTCTGGATCGGAAAATATGCCCAAATGAATAAATGACTCAAAAAGCACAGCTTTGTCCTTTTTTCCATTACTTCACTGGCCTTTAACTTTAAAATTATTACCTTTTTCTGTATTTTCCCTTTACTTTAAACTCTTTCTATTGCCGTCTCCTATAGCCCCGATGTGATTGCTCATCACTGATGCAATCGCATCGCATCATCACGTATCGCATTTCCTGCAACGTCGAAACCTGCCATCTTGCTTCCACCAATGCGATAATCCTCCATCGCATCTCAACGTCACTTCATCCTCCATCGCATCACTTCATCATCCTCCATCGATGCGATCATTATGTCCATCACATCGTTCTATTTCCCGTCGCTCCTCGTTCATCGCTCCAATCGCTCCATCGCTCATCGCATATCGCGATTTCCTCAGCCCAGAACATTCCCGCTCCTCTTCCATTTGCGATTACGATTCCCATGGCCCACCACTTCTCTTTCCGCTCGTTTCTAAGGAAAAATGGCTTTTCTCCGTTCAAATGAGGCACATTCGTTTTATTTGTTTAAAAGGGTTTTCTTCAGCAAAAAGGTTAAAAGGGGCGGGCATTCTGTTAAGGCCATCAGTAACTGTGAATGCAGAGAACTTTAGAGCACCAGCTCACGAAATGACGGGAAATGATAAATGTGGCAGAAAATTGGTTCCAGATTTGTTTTGTTTCCACTGGATGGAGTAAATGTAACAAATAATACTTCCAGATGGTCGAGTATACAGTTGCTCTCTTTCAGAGGTATATCGTTGGGTTTTTCTATCTTCAGGTTTTTTTTTGGGGGCAGGTGAAACAACTCCTCTTTTTATAGATTCGCCCCTTGAGGCTAGTCTATTTAATGTAATTTTTCAGTCATTTGTAGAGGTTGGAATCACTTGGGTGCTCTGAGCTTGATTGTACATTATTTGTAATCAGTTTGGCAGGAAATTAATAAGATTTGCAGCTATTTTTATGGGATCCCCATGGTATGGAATTTTAGCACAGTTTCTTCTTTTGTAATCATTTGTTAAATGTTTTATGTATGCCATCATTCATTCCATTGATTTCTGTTGAATGTTTTCAAGTTCGATAGGTAGAATCCATTGTTATAGTGCTCTGCTTTGGGAAATCATTCAATATTTTATGTTTTCTAATGTTTGAGAAGGATTCATCTCATATGCCCTCCTCAGCTCCTCACCTGTCTTAAACACTTCACATCGTTAATCCAAAGGTGTTAAAATTCATGCCTACCTTTCCCCATAGAATACCCTGCATTTCTGATTTAATTTTCTAGACTTAAACTGCCTAGCTCCATCCGATCCAACAAACTTCAACAAAATATATCAAGACCTTTCGAGCTACTACACCTAGCCTAAAATCATTTTTTGCAGTCATCCTTAACTGATATTTCTTACAGAGAGAGCCCTCTCCCTGCCTTGTAGGGTTACCTACAAAGTTAAGTGTGGTTTGTGGTTACCTTGGCTTGCCTTCCTTTAGTCTGAGGTCATTCTAGGTGCTAACATAGTGGTGACCATACTAGGGAAAAATCTAAAACGAAAGACTGATCACCACGGTAATATCTTCCATATAAATTCTTGAACTTTGGATGATGAGTTTTAGAATTTTCTAGGCTGAAATAAAACATTGCGAAGTAAAAATTTCGAAATTCGACCAGAATGGCTTGAAGGAAATACACGAGGGCCAATCCTGATCCAAATCCTCCCCCTATATTTGAAAATCCTAACCTTATTTCGTGAATAATCATAAGATAAGAAAGTTCAGTGAGCCCTAGACCTATTTTTAGATCCAATTCCTGTCCCAGTGAGTGGTTGTTCATTGAAGATCTCCCTTTTGATGAGTATTTTGAGCTTTCTCTGTTCAGAACCAAATCTGAAACTTCCCTTGATGACACAGTTTTAGACCCGGAGTTTCTTGTAGATCTTGAAGTTCAAAAGGCAAACAAATCAATTGACGATTATATCTTAAATTATTCTCAATCATCTATCACTGCTACCAATATCCCTGAGCTTTCAGAATAATCAGAATCAACATCCACTACCCTCAATTCATTAGTATTCACATCAATTTCTGAAATCAATTCTCAAATTCCATTTATACCTACCCTTCCCCTCCAACTTATCACCCCTACTTCTCCATCAATAGCTCTCTTAAATACTAGTAGTTCAAATGTTGTTTTAAATCCACCTCGAGTCATGGCTGCCCGATATGCACCCCTGGTTTTACCTCAGAATCTGAATGATATGCCTACTGATTACCAAAGTAAAATACCTCTTTTTGAAGCCACTCAAAGCATTACAACGCAACAACTTTTTGATAAAATGAATGACTTCTTTGACATTCATGAGGTAGAGGAAGAAAATGTGAGTGTGAGATTGTTTGTCCAAAGCTTTGGAGGTGAAGTTTGAAAATGGTTCAGAGCCTTACCAACAGCCTCTATCCACACTTTGGTGGAGCTACATAGACAATTCTTAGACTGGTGGTATTAGCAATCCATAATTTTGACATATTCAAAGATGGCTAAAACAGGTCTTTAGCCTTCAAGAAACAAATTTCATGCAAAATCTGTGAGTTCTTGAAGTCGTTTTTTTTTTTTAAATTAAAAAAACTTTAAAATAGACTTCATGCAAAATCTGTGAGTTCTTGAAGTCGTTTTTTTTTTAAATTAAAAAAACTTTAAAATAGACTTCAAGAACTCACAGATTTTTCATGAAATTTGTTTCTTGAAGGCCGAAGACCTGTTTTAGCCATCTTTGAATATGTCAAAATTATGGATGGCTAACAGGTGGGAGGTAAATAAAAACCCACTCAAAATTTTGTCTAAGTATGAAAACATCAAAAGGAATGTGGGTTAAAGTGTACAAGATTATTGTGTGAGGTTTAATGCAGTGTATAATGCTATTCCGGCCAACCTCAAACCCCCCATGGGGTTAGCTTTGCTCAAATTTCCAGATGGTTTCGATGCTGACATGGCATATCAGTTACGAGAACGTATCCTACCACACTTGAAGATATGCATAAAAACATTGTAAGCGTAGAAGAAAATCTGTTGGCTAAAAGAGCACGGACGAGATCTAAAAAGAGAGTGACTGTAAAGGAGGAAGTATCTCCTTCAGATAATAAGATGGATACTTTGATCCGAACAGTGGAGAATATGGTTGACCAGTTGACTATTTCAGATAGACCTGAAACACCAATCCAAAATCCAAATTTCAGAGGATAGCAGCAGCCCCAATTCCGAATCAAGCAGAGGGAACATAAAACGCAAGACCAAAAAACACAACAGCAGCAGATCAGAACTTCTTTGCAGCAAAATTATGTTCAGGGAATGGAAACAGATGATGATGATGATTTGGTAGTTAAAGAAAATCAAATTTTCACTGCTGATGGTATGCCCATTTTCCTGACAGAAGATGAAGAATATACAATGGTTCCAGACACTCAAAGAGATGAAGATTTCATATTGGCAAATGACGTAGTTTTAGAGGAAGAGTCCGATGATTATCAACAAGGATATATGAACGCTTTGACAGCACAGCAGAAGTAGTATTCTTTGAGGAGCAGAGATGTGACAATCAATCCCATTCAGAAAAGGAAAGAGCTGCTATCAAAGAATGACTCTTCAAATATTCAGAGGAAAGGGAAAGAACCTGCTGATCCGACCTCCAGCAAAGTACCCTCGACAAATAACATTTCAAATGAGAAGAATAATCAGGAAAGTTCAGCAAAGGAGCAAGTAGAGAAGAAAGATCTTCCTGTCAAAGAGGTAGAAAAAGTTTCATCTTTTAATTTAGAAAATGAAATTGCTAAGTTGAAGGTGTCCATTCCCTTAGCTGAGTTGGTGAAGAACAACACTTATAAACATCAGGTATCTAGAATTTTGCAAATAGACCCTATGTCGGATATGGTAAATGTCGAAGATGATCATCCTAAACTCATTTTTGGTCCCACCATAGAAGGTCAGTCTAAAGATAGTGAAGTCCCTCCCTTTTACCTGAGTCTTAGATTGCATGAATACATTTTACACAGCACTATGTTGGATTCCGGTGCTTCTCACAATTTGATGCCTAAAGCCATTATGGAGAAGTTGGGTCTTGATATTACCCGCAAATACCATGATCTGTATTCCTTTGACTCCGGTAGGGTCCATTGTATTGGTCTTATCAAAGAATTTGTAGTATCTTTAGATCAAATCCCAGCCAATAATGTTTTGATGGATGTGGTTGTTGCTGAAGTTCCACCACGGTTTGGTATGCTTTTGTCTAGATCGTGGGGTGAAAAACTTAAGGGAACTATACAACTTCATTTCTCTTATGCTACCATTCCCATGTTTAGTCAATTGAGAAAGATATACAGGGAGAAGAAAATGAAATATATGATCACTAGCAAAGAGAAGCCGTTAATCATCCAATTAGTGTTGTACATACAAATTTAGAATCATTTGTACTATATTCAGATAGTGGTTTGAATGATGAAGATGTTCAGTTGGTAGAAGTAGATGAGGTACCAAAAATTTCAGAAAATTTTAGGGAAGTCCTTAAACAGGAAAAAGAAAAAGTAGCAAGCCTTTTTGAGCTTTCCACCTACCAGCAGCAAAAGGTCAGTGAACAACAGAAAAATGAAGATATTAGTCAAGGTAAGGTAGAGAAAGAAACAAAATTTTAGCATCTAGAAGAGGAGGAAGGCCTTTGGAGCATGGATTTTGACGGAGTTGTTGGTAAGGATGGTGCTGGTATAGGAATATGGATTCGAAGCCCTATTTTCCAGCCTGATAGAATTCCTAGTAATGTTAGAGTATGTGCTTATAATTTGGCTTTTGACTGCTCTAACAATGAAGCAGAGTATGAAGCTTTGATTTCAGGTTTGAAAATTTTGAAGAAATTAAATGCAAAAAGGATTTCTGTCTATGGAGATTCAGAGTTGGTAATCAAACAGATAAGATGAGAGTATCAAGCAAAGCATCCACGATTGAGAGCCTACAGAAATGCAGTCCTAGACATCCTGAGAATGTTTTATGAATATACTTTGATAGCAGTACCCTGAATTCAGAATCTTATTGCAGATTCACTCGCCACTGCTGCAAGCAATTTGAAGATTCCAATGAACTCTAGCAACAAATTTGAAATTCATGTCAAACATTGGCCTGTTGTTCCGGATAATTTAAGGTATTGGCAAGTGTTTTGGGATGACAACGAAATCAATTATTTTTTGCAGAATGAAGGAAAATTCAAGGATGCTTCCATAGTTGTTGATTATGATATCGATGAACAAGAGATTGAAGCAAATGATATGGACGTTTTGCAGCTGAAAGATAATTTTATTCCTAGAGGTCTCATACCTTTAGAGGAGCTTTTTGATCAAGATGATGTTGCAAGAAAGAAGAGCTTGGTGACTACTGATAAAGGAGTTGAGGATGTCAATCTTGGAACAAATAACAAGCCTAAGTTTGTAAAGTTATCAAAAGCATTGTCTCCTGAGGTAAAGGCCCAGTATGTTAAATTAATTTTTGAATTTTCTGATGTGTTTGCGCGGAATTATTCAGATTTGAAGGTATATGACAAAAATATAATTCAACATACTATTCCTATCAAGCCGGATCAGAAGCCATTTAGACAGAAGCTGAGAAGGATCAATCCAAAGCTGCTTCCATCCATTGAAAAAGAGGTAAATAGATTGTTTAAAGCTAGTATCATTGTTCCAATTAGATTTTCTGATTGTATTTCGAATTTAGTACCAGTACACTGATTGTATTTCGAATGAGAAATGGACTTCGATTTTGCTAATGAGAAGGATGTTTTTCTGGTTGTTTATTTAGATGATTTGACAGTATTTTCTGGTTCTGATGATGAACACCTGCACCACTTGAGGATTTTATTTTAGAGATGCAGAAAGTTTTGGATTTCTCTCAACTCGAAGAAAAGTATTTTTTCTATGGATGAGGGAAAGCTTCTTGGTCATATCATTTCAAAAGACGGTATCCACATTGATCCTTCAAGAGTGGAGGCAATTCAGCACATAGATTTTCCATGTAACAAAAAGGAGGTTTAGGCATTCAATGGTAAGATGAACTACTTACGAAGATCTATACCGAATTTTGCGGAACATTTACGAGAAATGATTAATATGTTGAAAAAGGAAAACACTATCAAATGGAGTGAGGATGCTATGAAGTCATTTAATTTGGTAAAGTTTGCTTTTTCCAAAGCCCCAGTCTTGATTAGTCCCAATTACACTCAAGATTTCATTATATTTTCATTTGCATCGAAGCATACCATGGATGCGGTATTGATGCAAAAGAGAGATACGATTGAACAACCCATTGCCTTTTTCAGTAGGACTATTCAAGATGCTGCCTTGCAGTATAATATCATTGAAAAACAAGCATTGGCTCTTATAAAAGCATTAAAGGATTTCAGAGTGTACATTCTGCATTCACATACCATAGCATATGTTCCTAATGCAATAGTAAAAGATGTTCTGGTGCAAACTAATCTGGAGGGAAGAAGAGGTAAGTGGATAACAGCAATGTTGGAATATGATTTGGAGATTAAACCCACAAAGTTAATCAAAGGAAAAGGCTTGGAAAAAATAATGGCACAATCAAGCCTACATGCCCTCGACATAAATATCACAGCAGCAATGTCGGAGGATGAGGATGATGGCTCGCTTATTCCACTTTTAGAAATTTTTCTCCAATTGCCATGGTATTCAGACATAGTTTATGTTATTTAGCATCTTTCGCCACCTCCAGGGATGTCTAGAAGCAAAGGTATATCACTAAAACTCAAGTCTACTAAATTCTATATTTTAAACAATGCTCTTTATTGGAAAGATCCAGGAGGTATTCTACTTAATTGCTTGGTTGAATACGAGGCTCAACAGGTGATGCATGAATTTCATAAAGGTGATTGTGGTGGTCATTTTCTTTGGAAAAAAACAGCTAACGAAGTATTGAGAGCAGGATATTATTGGCCGACTCTATTTTCAGATTTGTATAAAACAGTGATGAGCTGCCATGAGTGTCAAGTTTTTCAAGGAAAAATGAAACTATTTCCTCTTCCTCTGAAACCAGTTCAAGTAAATGCACCTTTCCAGAAGTGGGGACTTGATTTCATAGGGGAAGTCCATCCCAAATCATCAGCACATCATCGATGTATCTTGATAGCTACCGATTATTTAACCAAATGGATTGAGGCCATTCTAGCAAGGGAGGCCACGGATACGGTAATTATTCAATTTTTAGAATCAAATATCTTGTATCGTTTTTCTTGCCCTCACAATATCATAGCAGATAATGCAGCGGAATTTAAATCCAAGAAGATGGTGGAGTTCTCCCAGAATTACAATATTATACTGGGCCATTCTGTTGGTGTCCCATGTTTTGATAGTTTGGAAAATCAAAAGACAAGGCAACATCAAAACCAATCTTTAGATTTCCAGGATCTAGTCCTCCTGCTCTCAGAGAGGGATCTCTCAAATTATTTTGTTTTTGCAAAGGTTTATCTTGTGTGCTTTGAATATTGGTTTTAGACTAGTTATTAAGTGTAAAGGTTTGTTTGTTTGTTTGGTTGGATTGACACAGCAGAAACCAAAAGGTCTAGAAAAGATAAATAGAAAGGGGAAATGTCAGCTTCATTGGGCAATGGAGTCACAAAGAGGTCATGACAAACTTATCAATGGATATGGGATATCAAAGGGAAAATCTAGCTTGGCCACAGGATCCTTTGGTTTTGGAATGAGATGGACATCAATGATTTGGAAAGAGAAGTTTAATTCTCAACAAAGGGAATTTGAAAGAACAAATTGAACAATAAAGATATTTTTGATAGACAGGGCTAAACATGAATTCTACAAATCACACTTTAAGCAAATAATGACTTCAAAACAACTTTTAAAATGAAACCTAAGATTCGGGGAACACCCTATTTCCTTGAAGATTTTATTTCAAATGACTTAGAAAACATAAAATATTCACTGATAATTACGGTCATAGAAGAGGGAACACCTAAATACATCTATGATCAAAACTATAAAGACCTTTAAGCCAACTGTTCAAGCAAGGACAAGGGGCATGATCAGAAAAAACCTCCTTGATTTACTGTAAACAAAATTACTTCAAAGGGAGACTTCAATAACAGCCTTCAAGTGGTAGCAGATAAGCAGGGAGAACCATAAATCATGTTGAAACCAACTATTCAAACTATTAGAGAAAATAAACAAGCATGAAGACTAAAGAGAGAGATTAAAGACTCTAAAACACTTCAACAGAAGAAAACATAAAACAGTGAAGGATAAACAGGTCTAAGGTGTTTCCAAGTGTCATTTCTTAGCCTAAAAATTTCATCCTACTGTAGTAAGAATTTATGGAACAAAATGAAAACAGGAGAAAACATTAAACAATTCAGAATACTTCACCAACAGCCAAGCTCATGGATCCAATGATAGAGCCTTCTCAAGAACAAGCATGCAACAACATCATCAGGGCTTCCAAGACTTCAATTTCTTCTTCAACTTCAACAGACAATGTATTATTTCAGAGAGTTTCAGTATTACAACTAGCGATCAACCAGCCAACCAACAACTACAATGAACTCCTCAATAAGATTTTATAGTGGGATGAGGAGGTCGAAAGAGAGAAAAGATCTACTGAGTTCAATTAATACGGTTAATGCTTCTCGGCCTTTGAGGGGCTCAAGGGAGAAGTTTACAGATATTTTCCTGTATTAATTGGTTTGCATTAAGTAATTTAAGCATGCTTGGAAGCTTATGTTGACTTTAAGGCTCTGTGTCATCCTTTGCAATAACTCTGTTGATAGTTTATATTAGCTTCTTTGATTCGAAATAGCTATTCAGCTGTAAGGGGCAGATATGCTCTATTTTAGTCATTACTTGGCCTTTGTTTAAAAGCTGTGAAGTCACAGGTGGCAATCTGGTAGCTGAGAGAAATCAATTTTCCTCTGATGTGGCAGTGGAGGCATCCTCTGTCCGATAAATATCCTTGATTTTCCTTTAATTGTGTTTAATTCAATGGACAAGGCCTTTGATAATCGAATTTTAGCCGTAATCCATTAAAATGTTTAATCTTTCATTTCTGCTGTGTCTGGGTCTTCGACACTAATACTCTTTGATTTGATTTAATCTTACTGTGTCTTGTTGATGTGCAAGTGTGTACAAGGTCCATATGGCATCAATTCCCATGAGTCATCGATGAAACGTGAAATTGAACCCTGTATATGGCTTTCTTTAATGATGAATGAAAGTTTGGAGGATAGAGACCCTCGGCTCTCATTTTATTTTAAAACATTTTGAAAAACCCTTTTAAATCCTGCACAATACAAAAACAATTAAGAAATCCTGCATATTTGATAAAAAACTGCTTAGGAGGCTGTGGGGAGGAGTGTGGCCATTAGATGGCAGCATCTGACGGTGGAGATCTGTGCATAGTGTTCAAAAGGAGAGCGGTGGGAAGAAATAAGTCAGATCCATCGATCTATAGAGATCGACGGTCGGGATTAATTGAGAGAAAACATAATGCAAATGGTCACATTATGGAAATTCAGAAGAAAAACAAAGGAAATAGGAGAAATTTACTTTGGCAGAGGTAAAATGCACAACAATTGAAAATGGGGTTCGGGATGATCGTGGGCCGTCGGATGAGACCAAGCCACGAGATCAACGGCGAAGATTGCACGTTAAAACCCTTTAGAAGAGGTGGAGGGTGATAGTGTATGGATAGATTAGATCAGATCCGTTGATCTGCAGAGATCAACAGTGGGAGGCGCGTGCGATGAAACACAATGGAAAAGAGGGAAAGTGGTTTCGGGGATGAAAACCACGGGTTTCGCGCAGTGAAAAGGTGGGGATGCGGTTTTTCCTTTTTGAATGTGATATGCGTTCCCACCTGACACGTGGCTTCTTAAAACCACTTATATCGCGCAACACTTTGGAAATTAACCTTTGCGCTGAAAGTTACGCGATATTGAACATCGGTCGTTAGATCTGGGGCCTTAGATCTAACGGTGGGGGAGCGAGCGCGATATAGGCAATATGCGCGGGTGGAAGGAAGATGGGTGGTTTCAATCTGGGCCGTAGGATCAAATATTTGGATGGCGGAGATTAGATCTGGAGGAAGGTATGACCCACATGGTTAGAGTTTGTCGGGGTTAATACGAGCTGTTGGATGTAGAAGATCGATGACCAGGATTGAATTTGGGGTTAAAACGAAAATAATACATAGGCGGAGAAAGGATGAAGAAGGACCATTGATCTGCAGAGATCAACGGCCAGGATTTGGCCTAAAACATTATGAAGCTGGCCACATGATTTAAACCAAAGTCGGGAAATGCAATCTGGATCGTCGAATTTGGACACGTGGACGACCCAGATGCAATTGGATCTATCAGCATCGACAGGGCAAAGAACATGGAGTGCGTTGGAGCGATTGATTGTGGGCCGTCGATTTTCAGATCAGATCGATGGTGGAGAATGGATCGGGGTATGTCAATCAGAGGTGGGGAAATATTTAACGCGCCCGATGAAAAATGTCGATGCGATTATGCGCAGATCGTTGATCGGCCCAATGATCAACGGCGGAGAAAAGCTTCGACCATTGAATGAGCGGGGACCATTATATTATATGAAAACCTAAAATTTAATAAGATATAAAGATTTTGGCTTTTGGGGCGGGGGATATATATATGAAATGGCGCCCAGTTGCGGGGCCTGGTTTATATGAAATGTGATAGGCCCAGGGCTTATATATATAGGGGCCAATCGCATCGAAACTTCGGATTGGGCCTTTGGGCTTTTCAATCTACCCATTACAATTTTTGCGATGTGATAACGTGTGGATCGTTGATCGGGTTTTGAGATCAACGGTCTTTATCATTTAGAAACATCGTATTGGCGCGTTTAGACCAAACATAGGAAAAAGTGGGTTTATGGGCTTACAAAGGGAAAAAGCAGTTGGGAACGGGTTTATAATAATGTTTAGAGCCCAATTGCGGGTTCTGTGGGTTACATGAAGCGGCAAAGAGGCTCGGGGCTTATAACTAGAGGCTAATCTCAATCGGAGGTCTCACTATAATAAATAGACTTGTGCGCTCCAATTTTTCTGATGCGATAAGCGCCAAAAGGGTCTAGCGCTCGGTTCTAGCATTGGGGCATATGTGGGGAAGTGGTTTGAGACTTATCCCAAGGGGGCTTAAGCCTGCAGCTTAAAAAATTATTTTTTATGAAATTTTTCACAGTTTTTTGATGGATTTGGGGGTTTCGGTAAAATATAAAAATGAGTTTTAGACTTTGTAAAACGGTTTTTCATGAAGGAAGAAAGGAAATCATGAAAAATAAAGAAATTCCATGGGGAATAAAGGGGAAAAGGAATGAATGTTAGTTTTGAGTGAAGGAGGGGAAAAAGGGATTTTGCAGCAGTCTTTTCTTCATGGAAAAACAATAGAATTTCTAAGTTCAAAAAGGGGAACAATAGTGACGATTAAAAAAAAGATATAATATCTTCAGAAGACTTTAAGCATCAACAATTTTGGCAACAAAACTATTTCTTGAAGGCTGTCCTAAATGATTTAGCTACCACTTGATATGACAAAATTTTATAGGTGGCTAACAGTGGCTCCACTTGGGGATGGTGCCTTCTTGAAGGCGTCAAGAATTCCAGACTTGCATTCTCTAGAGGATGATCAGTGCCTTATCTATTGGGCTGCCTTTCTTCATTTGGATGGTGTTATTTTTCTCTAAAAAAAATTAGCAACCATACAAAATAATGGATTTTCATCGACACAAGCTTTCTACCTACCCAATCCTACTGATCTAACATTTTTTCTTCTTTAAAGTGCACTTGGATTGGAAAACTCTCTTTACAATATTTTATTCTTTTTGAAAGAAAAAACTAATCTATTTCTACTTCTTATGTCTCCATGAACTCAGATTAAACAGTTGAGTTCATATGCTTCTCTACCTAATCTACTAATCTGTTAGGATTAAGCAGTCTAATATATTTTATTCACCAACTTCTAAAACAAAAATTTAAAATCATACAAGTCAGGATTGGACAGTCTAACTTGTTGCTGATCTATGGCATAAAACAACAAGCTGCACATAGAAATTATTTTGCAGAAAATTAAATCAAAATAGAAGGCTTAAGGTTTGAAAGCTCAAGCACTTCCTTCATCTTTTTTCAGCTCTTTTTTTATTTCTGTTTGAGCTGTTCTTTGCTTGTTCTCTAGTTTATATTTTGAGCTGATTAGAACCAGTTTTTACCTCTATTTTTGACTCGGAATTTGAAACAGATTGGAGTCATTCTTCTTTTGAGAACTAAGGTTCAGATTTTGAGCATGTTTGAACCTTTAATTTCTAACCTAATCTACCTAATGATAATCCAAGACTAATCTGTTTGGCAAATCGAATTCACTAACTTATTAGCAGTCAATTCAAAACTAATTAGCCATGATTAGGCTGTATGGCTAACTAGAAGTGTGTTTCACTAGTGGCATTTGAGCTTGCAAACTTTCAGATTTTGCTTCTCTTTTTGGTATGGGGTTGTACCTTTATTGTTTTTACAATCTGCCCTCTTTCTCTTTTTTACTGGTTTTGTATTTTTATTTTTCTAACTTTGAATGCAACATTCAAACTATGATATTTACAATGAAAAATAAGAAAGCTTTGAAACTCATGACTCCTGGCAGAAGTAATGCTTTAGCATCCTCCCATTGACAGGACCTCCATACAGGTCTTCTCCATTAAATTATTTCAAGAAAAATGCGTTGTGATCCCTCTCAACATGAACAATATAGGAGCCTTTCCACAAGTTCTCAAACTTTCCATGTTTTCCCTTCTCTTCTCTCATTGAATCCCATTTAAGAACAACATTTCCAACCTGGAAATTGTTTGCCTTAGTCCTCTTATCAAATAGTTTCTTTACATTTTATTGGACTAACTGCGTCCTTTCATAGACTTCTTCTTTGGTTTGCTGTAAATGGATGGTTTGATTGATTCTCCTCTGCATATCATTCTCTTCAACCTACACTTCTTGAAGGAGCTTCATGACTGGAACTCCTAATGAGGTAGGAAAAACTGCATCCATGCCATAGACTAGTTGATAGGGAGACATATTTATTGACTTCTTTGTAGTTAACCTATCAGCCCATAAGGCATGAACCAACTTACTGTGCCATGACTTCTGATTCTGATCCAACAACTTTTTGATGATATTGATGAGGCTCTTGTTGGAGGATTCAACTAATCCATTTCCTTGGGGATAGTAGGCAGTAGAATGGCCTAAGGTTATGTGGTATTTGTAAGAAAAAACAACCATTTTCTTAGATTTAAAAGTAGCAGCATTATCTATTATGATTTTTCTGGGACAACCAAATCTGGATAGGATATTTGTTTCAAGGAACTTGATAATGATAGAGTCATTAGCATTTTTGGAGGGTATAGGTTCTATCCACTTGGTAAAGAAGTCAGTGGCCATGAGGATCCACTTATGTTGAGTTGAGGAAGATGGGTGAATTTCCCCAATGAAGTCTAAAACCCACTATTGAAAAGGTGCCTCAACTCTGATAGGATGTAATGGTAAGGGAAGGAGTTTTCTTTTGCCATAAAAAAATTGACACTTATGGCAAGACATGACCAACTTTTGAGTATCTGGGAAAAGGGTAGGCTAATAGTAATCAGATCTAAAAATTTTTTTTGCTGTGGCCTTCCAGTAGAGGTGTCCTCCACATTCTCCGTGATGCAACTCATGCATGATTTTCCCTGCATCATTTTCAAGTAAACATTTAATAAAAATTCCAACAACATTTTTCCAATATAATACCCCATCTAAGATGCAATAACTCAAAGCTTTTTGTTTAAAAAATATAGCTTTAGTTTTAGACAAAGGAGGGGCATTCAAATATAAAAGCACATAAATAATGTTAGCATACTAAGGAGAATTCAAAAATGTCTCTTCAATGAAAGGAGCAGTAGATTCTTCTATTTATTCCAACACATCTACCATATTCATGTCTAGTGCTTGGAAGTTAGACTCAACCATAAGTTTCGCTAATCCTTGCCCTTTAAATAATTTGGTGGGCCTGATTTCTAAGTCATATTCAAGAATAGTTGCAATCCATTTTCCCCTTTTACCGTCAGGGTCCTAACTTAGAATGTCCTTGAAAAAAATATGTGGAATAAAATCAATTATGTGAGAGTGTAAAATGTAGACTCTTAAGTCCTTTAAAGCTTTCACTAATGCTAGGGCTTGCTTCTCCATGATGATATATTTGAGAGGAGCATATCTCAAGGCCCTACTAAAGAAGGATATTGGTTGTTCTTGCCCCAAGTCATTCTTTTGAAGTAACACTGTAGCTATTGTATGCTTAGATGCAAAAGAAAAGATATAAAAGTCTTTGGTAAAATCTGGACTAATCAGGACTGGTGTTTGAGTAAGAGCTTGTTTGACTAGTTCGAATGATTGTTTAGCTGGTAAAGTCCATTTAACACCTAAATATTTCTTGAGCATGTTTGTAATGTTTTTTAATAGCTCAATAAGGTTGGGGATAAATCTCCTTAAAAAAATTATCTTTCCAATGAAAGATTGTAATTCTTTGAGGCTTCTTGGATGGTTGATTTGTAATATGCCATCTATCCTTGTAGGGTCTATTTTGATTCCCTCTTCTGAAATTAATATGGCCAAGAAGTTTACCTTCTTGGAGACCAAAGAGTGTCTTCTTGGGATTCAATGACAAGCCAAATTTCCTACACTTCTCAAAAAATTTCCTTAAGTGAATCAAATGTTCTTCATCAGTTTTTGAGAAAATGGTTATGTCATCAAGGTAGATGATTATAAAATAGCCAATATCTTCAGAGAATGCTATGTCCATGGCCCTTTGGAAGGTGGCCCCTGCATTCATCAATCCGAAAGGCATTTTGACATACATAAAGGTGCCCCAAGGTGTGGTAAAAGCAGTTTTGATTTGATCACTTGGGAGCACTAACACCTGGTTGTAACCCGAGAACCCATCTAAGAGGAATATCCTTTTTGACCCAACTACCCTTTGAAGTATATGGTCCATCTTGGGTAAGGGGTAGTTGTCTTTTAAAGAGGCTCTATTTAAATTTCTAAAGTCAATACAGAGCCTGATTTCCCCTGTTTTCTTTCTAACAGAAACTAAGTTTGATAGCCATTTTGAATATCTAATGGGTACTATGATCCCAGCATCATGCATCTTTTCAATTTCTACCTTAACTAAAGGTAGTAAGAGAGGGTTTATTATCCTTAGTTTTTGTTTTAAAGGATTCTGATTTTCTTTGAGAGGGATTTTGTGCTGAATGATGCTGGTATCATACGATTTCAGGTCTTTGTACCTCCAAGAAAAAACATCTTTAAACTCTTTGAACAGCTCTATATATTGCAATTTTATGTGAGCTGGGAGAGTGCTGGATAGTTTGATCATCTTGGGTTCTGCTAGGCTGCCTATGTTATGTTCTTCTATATTGGTTTCCATAGGCTCCATTCTTGGTTCTTTGGCTACATCGTTAAAGTCGAAAAGGTGTTCTAAAGGTGTGGGACCTCTTGGAATTGTATCGTTCTTGCATTGTAAAACTTCCAAGTCTTCTTGGTCTGTGTTGTCAATTATATTTTCTTCAAAAGGATTCTCATAATGATTTATATCAGCAGAATATGTCATTTCAACTTCTAGGATTTGTTCAATATACAAACAGTTTTCTTTATGGCTGGTTTCTGATATTGGTATGTCGAAATCGTTTTTTGATTTTAAGAAATCATCTATGTGTTTGTCAGAATCAAACACTTACCAGTGATCTTCATTATCAGACACAACAGGCCTATGTTTTACCTTTACGCGAAGTTGTTCATTTATCTCAGGTATTTGGTAGTTGCTGGCATTGAAAGTGAGTTCATTTGCTAGATGATTTAGTGCTCTAGGAATGAAAATAAGTTCATACTTTTCAAAGGTTTTCAATAAATCAAGGGCAGTGTTCCGATATTCCCTAAGCCTTGGATTTCTAGCTGAGTATTCTCCTTTGATTTGTCTTATGATTAGTTCATAATCTCCTAAGATTGATATCTTTTGGGCTTCTAATTGTTTAAGCAATTGTAAGCCTAGGAGAAGTGCTTCATACTCAACAATATTGTTAGTGCATGGGAAATCTAATTTATATGGAAAACTCTGATTCATATTTTGAATCCAAACACCTGCCCCTGCACTTGTTTTATTACAGGATCCATCAAAGTTTATTGTCCAAAGTATGTTTGCCCCATTTTCATTTTCTTGTTGCTGTTGGTTTCCAATGTTGTGTATCTGATTAGAGGGAAACTCTGATTGTTCTGGTAAAATGGTTGGGTCTACATTTTCCTTTTATTGTTGAGTGATTTCATCTTCGTTGCAAAAGATAAAGGAATATAAACTTGATTGAATAGAATAGATTGGAGAGTTGTTTGGTTTGTCTATGTTGCTCACCATGTACTTCATGTGAGATTCCCTGTATAGTCTTTTGTTTTGGTTAAAAACAGGGATGGTGGCATAAGAAATGTCCAATTGAAGGCTTCCATAGAGTTTGGCTCTCCATGATCTTGATAAGAGCATGTCATACTTAGGGGGAATGTCAGTTACAACTATGTCCATTACTAGACCCTTGGCAGGGATTTGAGCCAAGTTAACACATAAATCTTTGATTAAACCCAAACATTTGACTCTGCTTGAGTCAAAGGAATACAAATCTTTGTATGGTTTGGTAATTTCTAAGCCTAAGCTTTCCATTACTACCTTGGGCATTAGATTGTGCAAAGCTCCAGAATCTAACATGGCATTGTGTAAAATTTTCTCATGTATGTTCAAACTAACATAAAAGGGAGGGACATCCCCTTCTTGGTATTTTCCTTCAACTTCTAGACCAAACAACAACTCAGGTTTGTCATCTATCAAGTTTAAGGTGTCATTATCACTTCCTAGGTTCAAAGCTTTTAAAACTTGGTTTTTGTACACTTCTTGGGTTACCAGTTCAACTAGGGGGATGGTAATTTTTATCTTGGCAATCTCTCCCTCAAGGCTGAAAGGAAAAATTGACTTATTGATATTTACATCTGTCTTTTCAATTGAATTCTTTTCAGCGGTTTTAATTTGCTGAACTTTGTTTGGATTGGTAATTGGGATAGTTTTGTTAGGACCACTAGTTGAGGTGCTAGGAGTAATCTGTTCAACATTTGGCTGGTTGTTTCTCTCTTTGTTTAAATCTGGTTTTTTAGCCAAAATGATGGGTTTATCTGCTGTCTTCTTAGGCTGACCTTCTGCATTTTTCTTGATAGTAGTGCTAGTGTTCTTATCTTTTGAATCATCTACGTTCCATTTTCTCCTAAGATCATATTGTTTGTGTACCTCCATGATTGCATTTTCAAACCCCAATCTATAGTCATCAAAATCTTCATAAGTGTTTGTATTTTGATTAGAGAAGAAAACTTGTTCTTCCTCAGTGAGGAAAACATCATCCCCACTATCTGATCTAATCAATTTTACATGAGCTTCTCCCAACCTTTCCATCTTCGTATCTTCCTCATATTGATCCATATAGTTATGTTGGAAGGGAGGTCTAATCTGTTGGTCACTTCATTTTTGCTTATCTTGATTATTTTCTCTTCTATAATTCTGATTTCTATTTCTGTTTTGGTTATTTTGAGGTTCTCTTGGTGGAAGTCTATCATTTAATTTGATCTTCTCAAGAATTCTTTCCATCACCTTCACTAGATTGTCTATTTTAGTGTCAGAAGTTGAGGTTGAGGGTGTAATGTAATCTTTATAAGTTACCCTCTTCTCTAGTCTCAACCTATTTGTTTTCTCAATTATGTTTGCTTCTACGCTCACAACTCCTTTCTGCATGTCTTCTAAGGTTAAGTAATCTCTTTCCCTTAACTGATAAGCCATTTCAGCATCAAAACCTTCGGGATACCTTACTAAGGCCATGCCTTGAGGAGGTTTCATGTGAGGTGGAAGAGCATTGTAAACGCTATTGAACCTAGTGGAGTAGTCATGAGCACTCTCCCCTTGATTTCTCTTGAGGCTGCTATACTCTGCTAGTATTTGGAGAGGGTTTTTTTTGAGTTCACATTTTTTGATGAATGTTTGATGCAAAGCATGGAGATCATTTATGCTATTAGGAGGTAGGTTCTTAAACCATTTATTTACATCTCCTCCTAAAATTTGGGCGAAGATCCTCATCTTCACAGTTTCTTCTTCTATCTCCATGTAATCGAATGCATCTTCCATCCTATCTACATGATGTTGAGCTGTTGCAGACTATTTTCCAGTGAAGTAAGGAATTTTGGATTGGTAATTATTTGGTAAGGGAAGTAGAGGTTGTGGTAACACTAATGGGGCATACCATGTTGCCATGGCTGGAAATAAGGGTGGATTTACAAGAGGTGGATCTACAGGAGTGAAAGTGGGCTGAACAGGAGTGTTTTGAAAAATGGTAGTATGGATTGGAGTGGAAGAAACACTTGGGCCAACAAACTGATTTTGATCAGACTTGTTATGGAAAAGGCTAAAGTGATGAAGAAGCTGGGAATCAGGAGGAGTGGAAGGTGAGGCTTCTCTACTGGAGCTTTGTTGGAAATATGCAATGTTAAGATCAGCTTAGTTTAAATCACCTTGATATCTAGTTCTAAAGATGTTCTTTGTATGATGTAAATCAAAGTGTAAATCCTCTAAGACAACAAGGTTTTCAGGGACATATTTTTCTCTTAAGAGGCTCCTATTAGCAGCGGATTCTCCAGATTTAGAAGTCTTCCACAAAATTCTCTCTAGATTGTCAACGATTAAAGGAGGATTTGGGTCTGGGTGGGATCTAGTGTTGATGCTATGTGAAGCCAAACTGTTTTTCAAAAATGAGAGAGGTTAAAGTTTTGGGATTGTTTTTGGGAGTTTTACCTCTCACAATGTCTTATCTAGTATGGGACTAGGCTTCTAAACTTATTCAAGGCTGGTTAACATAGTCCTAAAGAGATCTAGGAACCTAGCTGGATAATAGTACTACTGGGGCTAGTGGAGTTGCCAGGTGGAAACTACTTAGCTTCTATGAAGGTAAAAAATGGGATGGTTCCACCACCATGTTTATTACGAAGCCAAACTGAAATTTTTTTGGGTTTTTCTGAGTTATTTTATTCTTATAGGTTATGAGAGTGTCCTAAATGTGATTTAACACTTAGATAAAGTGTTTAAGCATACATAGTTCACTCTTATGGCTTGGTAACTGGTTCCTTCAAGGTTTGATAAGGTCTTACAGGAATCCTAAGGGTTACTTAGTTTGTCACTGATTCATTGAAGTCCTGTCATGATTACCATTCTGTTAGGTATTGCTTGAAGAAGGCTACTTATGTTATACTGGATAGGGAGTGTTTTCTTTTAAATATTTTACTCAGTGTCCCACCGTGATCGCCATTATGTTGGTGTGAGCAGTGGAATAAGTCCACAAGGTGTTCTTTATCAAGTTAAGGGCCTAAAGAGTATTAATAAGTGTTTTCAAACCACTATATTCTCAGTAGGTCCCATCGTGATCGCCATTATGTTGGTGTCCCATGTTTTGATAGTTTGGCAAATCAAAAGACAAGGCAACATCAGAACCAATCTTTAGAGTTCCAGGATCTAGTCCTCCTGCTCTCAGAGAGGGATCTCTCAAATCATTTTGTTTTTTGCAAAGGTTTATCTTGTGTGCTTTGAATGTTGGTTTTAGACTAGTTATTAAGTGCAAGGGTTTGTTTGCTTGTTTGGTTGGATTGACACAACATAAACCAAAAGGTATAGAAAAGATAAATAGAAAGGGGAAATGTCAGCTTCATTGGGCAATGGAGTCACAAAGAGGTCATGACAAACTTATCAATGGATATGGGATATGAAAGGGAAAATCTAACTTGGTCGCAGGATCCTTTGGTTTTGGAATGAGATGGACATCAATGATTTGGAAAGAGAAGTTTAATTCTCAACAAAGGGAATTTGAAAGCACAACTTGAACAATCAAGAGATTTTTGATAGATAGGGCTAACCATGAATTCTACAAATCACACTTTAAGAAAATAATGACTTCAAAACAACTTTTAAAATGAAATCTAAGATTTGGGGAACACCCTATTTCCTCAAATATTTTATTTCAAATGACTTAGAAAACATAAAAGATTCACTGATAATTACGGTCATAGAAGAGGGAACACCTAAATACATATATGATCACAATTATAAAAAATTTTAAGCTAACTGTTCGAGAAAGGACAAGGGGCATGATCAGAACAGACCTCCTTGATTTACTGTAAACAAAAGTACTTCAAAGGGAGACTTCAATAACAACCTTCAAGTGGCATCAGACAAGCAGGGAGAACCATAAATCATGCTGAAACCAACTATTCAAACTATTAGAGAAATAAACAAGCATGAAGACTAAAGAGAGAGATTAAAGACTCTAAAATACTTTAGCAGAAGAAAACATAAAATAGTGAAGGATAAACAGGTCTAAGGTGCTTCCAAGAGTCATTTCTTAGCCTAAAGATTTCATCATACCGTAGTAAGAATTTATGGAGAAAAATGAAAACAGGGGAAAACATTAAATAATTCAGAATACTTCACCAACAGCCAAGCTCATGGATCCAATGATAGGGCCTTCTCAAGAACAAGCATGAAACAACATCATAAGGGCTTCCAAGACTTCAATTTATTCTTCAACTTCAACAGATAATGTATTATTTTAGAGAGTTTTAGTATTACAACTAGTGATCAACTAGCCAACCAAAAACTACAATGAACTCCTCAATAAGATTTTATAGTGGGATGAGGAGGTCGAAAGAGAGAAAAGATCTACTGAGTTCAATTAATACAGTTAATTCTTCTCAGCCTTTGAGGGGATCAAGGGAGAAGTTTACAAATATTTTCCTGTATTAATTCGTTTGCATTAAGTAATTTAAGCTTGCTGGAAGCTTATGTTGAATTTAAGGCTCTGTGTCATCCTTTGCAATAACTCTGCTGATAGTTTATATTAGCTTCTTTGATTCGAAATAATTATTCAGATGTAAGGGGCAGATATGCTCTGTTTTGGTCATTAATTGACCTTTGTTTGAAAGCTGTGAAGTCACATGTGGTAATCTGGTAGCTGAGAGGAATCAATTTTCCTCTGATGTGGCAGTGGAGGCATCCTCTATCCAATAAATATCCTTAATTTTCCTTTAACTATGTTTAATTCAATGGATAAGGCCTTTGATAATCGACTTTTAGCCGTAATCCATTAAAATGTTTAATCCTTCATTTCTTTTGTGTCTGGGTCTTCGCCACTGATACTCTTTGATTTGATTTAATCTTACTGTGTCTTGTTGATGTGCAGATGTGTACAAGGTCCATATGGCATCAATGCCCATGAGTCATTGATGAAACGTGAAATTGAACCCTGTATATGGCTTTCTTTAATGATGAACAAAAGTTTGGAGGATAGAGACCCTCGGCTCTCATTTTCTTTTAAAACATTTTGAAAAACCCTTTTAAATCTTGCACAATACAAAAAACAATTAAGAAATCCTGCATTTGGTAAGAAACTGCTTAGGAGGCTGTGGGGATAAGTGTGGTTGTTGGATGGCAGCATCCGACGGTGGAGATCTGTGCATAGTGTTCAAAAGGAGAGCGTAGGGAAGAAATAAGTCAAATTCCTCGATCTACAGAGATCGACGGTTAGGATTAATCGAGAGAAAACATAATGCAAATGGACACATTATGGAAATTCGGAAGAAAAACAAAGGAAATAGGCGAAATTTCCTTTGGTGGAGGTAAAATGCACAATAATTGAAAATGGGGTTTGGGATGATCGTGGGCCGTCGGATGAGACCAAGCCACGAGATCAACGGCGGAGATTGCACGTTAAAACCCTTTAGAAGAGGTGGAGGGCGATAGTGTATGGCCAGATAAGATCAGAGTCATTGATCTGCAGAGATCAACGGTGTGAGGCGCGTGTGATGAAACAAAATGGAAAAGAGGGAAAGTGGTTTCGGGGATGAAAACCACGGGTTTCGCGCAGTGAAAAGGCGGGGAGGAAGTTTTTCATTTTTGAACATGATATGCATTCCTGCCTGACATGTGGCTTCTTAAAGCCACTTATATCGCGCAGCCCTCAGGAAATTAATCTTCGTGCTTAAAGTTACGCAATATTGAACGTCGAACATTAGATCTAGGGCCTCAGATCTAACGGTGGGGGAGCGAGCATGATATAGGAAATATGCGCGGGCAGAAGGAAGATGGGTGGTTTCAATTTGGGCCTTAGGATCAAAGATTTGGACAGCGGAGATCAGATCTGGAGGAAGGCAGGACCCACATGGTTAGAGTCTGTCGGGGTTAATACGAGCTGTTGGATGTAGAAGATCGACGGCCAGGATTGAATCTGGGGTTAAAACGAAAATAATATATAGGCAGATAAAGGATGAAGAAGGACCGTTGATCTACAACGATCAACGGCCGAGATTTGTCCTAAAACATTATGAAGCGGACCAGATGATTTAAACCAAAGTTGGGAAATGGAATCTGGACAGTCCGATCTGGACACGTGGACAACCCAGATGCAATCGGAGCTATCGGCATCGACGGGGAAAAGAATATGGAGTGCACCAAAGCGATTGATTATGAGCCGTCGATCTGCAGATCAAATCGACGGCTGAGAATGGATCAGGGGATGTCAATCGGAGGTGGGGAAATATTTAACGTGCCCGATGAAAAATGCCGATGCGATTATGCGTAGATCGTTGATCGGCCCAATGATCAACAGCGGAGAAAAGCTCCGACCATTGAATGAGCGGGGACCATTATATTATATGAAAACCCAAAATTTAATAAGATATCAAGGTTTTGGCTTCGGCGGTGGGGGATATATATATGATATGGCGCCCAGTTACGGGGCCTAGTTTTTATGAAATGTGATAGGAGCAGGGCTTATATATATAAGGGCCAATCGCATCGGAACTTTGGATCAGGCCTTTTGTCTTTTCAATCTACCCATTAGAATTTTTGCAATGTGATAACGCACGGATCGTTGATCAGGTTTTGAGATCAATGGTCTTTATCATTTAGAAACATCGTATTGGCGTGTTTAGACCAAACATAGGAAAAAGTGGGTTTATGGGCTTACAAAGGGAAAAAGCAGTTGGGAATGGGTTTATAATAATGTTTAGAGCCCGATTGCGGGTTCTGTGGGTTATATGAAGTGAAAAAGAGGCTCGGGGCTTATAACTAGAGGCTAATCACAATCGAAGGTCTCACTGTAAGAAATAGACTTGAGCGCTCCAATTTTTCCGATGCGATAAGCGCCAAAAGGGTCTAGCACTCGGTTCTAGCGCTGGGGCATATGTGGGGAAGTGGTTTGAGACTTAGCCCAAGGGGGCTTAAGCCTGCAGCTTAAAAACTTATTTTTTATGAAATTTTTCACAGTTTTTTGATGGATTTGGGGGTTTCGGTAAAATCTAAAAATGATTTTTAGACTTTGTAAAAGGGTTTTTCATGAAGGGAAGAAGGGAAATCATGAAAAATAGAGAAATTCCATGGGGAATAAAGGGGAAAAAGAATGAAGGTTAGTTTTGATTGAAGGAGGGGAAAAAAGGGATTTTGCAGCAGTCTTTTCTTCATGGAAAAACAATAGAATTTCTAAGCAAAAAGGGGAACAATAGTGACGATTAACCAAAAGATAGAATATCTTCAGAAGACTTTAAGCATCAACAATTTTGGCAACAAAACTGTTTCTTGAAGGCTGTACTAAATGATTTAGCTACCACTTGATATGACAAAATTTTATAGGTGGCTAACACATTCAACATCATATTACTTGCAGGGCAACGAATTGGCAGAGTCATCAAATAATACTTTGGTGAATATAATCAAGAAAATGTTGGAAGGGAATAAGAAGAATTGGCATCGAAAAATTGTTAACACATTATGGGCCGATAGAGTTAATAGCAAGAAATCCATAGGTATGTCAACATTCGAATTGGTTTATGGAACTGATTCAGTATTTCTTACATCACTTACAGTTCCAGTCATGAGATTACTACAAGAAGTTGGCAGCGAAGAGGATGATATTCAGCGAAGGATCAATCAAATGATCCACCTTCAACAAACAAGGGAAGAAGTTTCTCAAAACACTTTCTGGTTGTAGGAAAAAATAAAGAAAATCTATGACCACAAAACCAAAGCAGAAAAATTTCAGTTAGAATGATGTGGTGCTGAGATGGGATGCACAAAATGAGGACAAAGGAAAGCATGGTAAGTTCGATAACCTATGGAAAGGACCGTATAAGATTTCAGCATACAGAAGATAGAACACTTTTCTACTCACAGAGATGGATGGTCAAGATTGCCCAAGAGGGCTAATGAATGGTAGGCTCTTGAAGCACTACTACTTTTAAGATGATTCTCTGAAATTATGTCACAGTCATTGTACATGCCATATTAATTTTGGTAAGTTTTCAAGTACACAGTCATTGAAGCTTGGCGCCCGAAGTGAAGGCTATAATACTTGAATGATATGTGTAAGGTTTTCCATTTTTGATTTAGTTTATAGTCATGGTTTGAGTCATGAGTCAGTTTGCATTGTGTCAGTTTTCAGTCTTTAAAGTATTTTTATCATATTGCCCAATGGATAAGGCTACTAGGTCTACGGTGTTCTTGGCACCTCCAAGGAGCTACCATCCCCATTGGAGCCAATGTTAGTGTCAGTCTTGTCATACTGCCATCAGTGATAAAAATCTACTCTTTTACATTTTCATAGTAGGAGTCTCATACTATAACCTTTTATCACTCCATTAGGTCATGGATCCACTGATGGTTGGGGTCACTTCATCAGTTTTCCCTCCTGAAAAATACTTGCTAGTTCTCCTCTCTGTGGTCTCCAGTCATGATTCATTTTCACTCTGCAGTTCATTTTATTAGGTCATAGGGTTTGGTCTCATTACGTTTTAGGGTTCCACCATAGTCAAATTGATGATGAAAGTATCAATAAATATCAGCAAGGACATGAGGATGCTGAATAAACTCAAAGCATAGTATCTGGAAAAGTCAAAGAGTTGTTCTTTTAAGCTTAATGTAATTTTCACCTCAAAACATGTTTTGAGGTGAAAACATGGTATTTTTTTTTATTATAATTTCTTATGTAATTTTATGTTTCCATATGTAATAAGTTTAACTTCAAAAGCTACTATCTTCATAAAGCCAATATTAGTCTTTCGCAGCCTGTCACCAAGGGTCAAGGGGATTTTTCTCTGTCTAGTTTTCAGAAGTGTTCTACACATGATTTTTAGTGCAAATCACATTTTAAGCATGTTCATCAAAAGCATCTCAGAAAAATCTTTCCAACGGTATATCATACTCCCAAAATCAGCTTCTGGATCAGAAAATATGCCCAAATGAATAAATGACTCAAAAAGCATAGCTTTTCCCTTTTTCCCATTACTTCACTGGCCTTTAAATTTAAAATTCTTACTTTTTTCTATATTTTCCCTTTACTACAAAGTCTTTGTATTGCCGTCTCCTATAGCCCCGATGTGATTTCTCATCGCTGATGCGATTGCATCGCATCATCGCGTATCGCATTTCCCATAGTGTCGAAACCTGCCATCCCTCTTCCACCGATGCGATAATCCTCCATCGCATCACAACGTCGCTTCATCCTCCATCACATCGCTTCATCATCCTCCGCCGATGCGATCATCATTTCCATCACATCTTTCTATCACCTGTTGCTCCTCGTTCATCGCTCCAATCGCTCCATCGCTAGCATATCGCGATTTCCTCCACCTGGAACATTCCCACTTCTCTTCCATTTGTGATTGTGATTCCCATGGCCCACCACTTCTCTTTCCGCTCGTTTCTAAGGAAAAATGGCTTTTCTCCATTCAAATGAGGCACATTCGTTTTATTTGTTTAAAATGGTTTTCTTCAGCAAAAAGGTTAAAAGGGGCAGGCATTCTGTTAAGGTCGTAAGTAACTGTGAATGCAGAGAACATTACAGCACCAGCTCACAAAACGACGGGAAATGATAAATGTGGCAGAAAATTGGTTCCATATTTTTTTTCTTTCCATTGGCTGGAGTAAATGTAACAGATAACACTTCCAGATGGTCGAGTATACAGTTTCCTCTCTTTCATAGGTATATCGTTGGTTTTTTCTATCTTCAGGTTTTTGTTTGGGGGTAGGTGAAACAAATCCTCTTTTTACAGATTCACCCCCTGAGGCTAGTCTATTTAATGTAATTTTTCAGTAATTTGTAGAGGTTGGAATCACTTGGGTGCTCTGATCTTGATTGTACATTATTTGTAATCAGTTTGGCAGGAAATTAATAAGATTTGCAACTATTTTTATGGGATCCCTGTGGTATGGAATTTTAACACAGTTTCTTCTTTTGTAATCATTTGTTAAATGTTTTATGTATGCCATCATTCATTCCATTGATTTTTGTTAAATGTTTTCAAGTTAGATAAGTAGAATCCATTGTTACAGTGCTCCGCCTTGGGAAATCATTCAATATTTTATGTTTTCTACTGTTTGAGAAGGATTCATCTCATATGCCCTCCTCAGCTCCTCACTAGTCTTAAACACTTCACATCATTAAGCCAAAGGTGTTAAAGTTCATGCCTACCTTGCCCCATAGAATACCCTAAATTTTTGATTTAATTTCCTAGACTTAAACTGCCTAGCTCCATCTGATCCAGAAAACACCAACAAAATCTATCAAGACCTTTTGAGCTACTATACCTAGCCTAAAATCATTTTTCGCAGTCATTCTTGACTGAGATTTCTTACGGAGAGATTCTTCTCCCTGCCTTGTAGGGCTAGCTACAAGGTTAAGTGTGGTTTGTGGTTACCCTGGCTTGCCTTCCTTCAGTCTGAGGTCAATCTAGGTGATAAAAACTTCATCAGGACACATTTTGTCCACGAAGGGTCACTTCACCACTCCTCAAAATCGAATTTCTTCACCTGCAACAATTGTACTTGGGGGCACCCTTGTGCTTTCATACTTGTTCATGCTCGTGTCGAACTTCGTCATGAGTAACCATCATGTACTCATGCTTTTATGGTCTCCATTGGGCCTTTTTCTATGTGGCAGCACCATCGAGTTGCCCTTGTTTAGAGCATCCGAGTTGAGTCATCATTACATTCATGGAATCTATCCTGAGTCCCTTTGTCTCCCGCTATAGTCCTCCATCCTTCATTGCTTGGTCCCTCTCTCTTGTCGCACATTATGGCCTTCAGTCCCACTGTCCCCTATCCCTCATGATTTTATGTCAGTCTCTGCCAGGTCATACATTCCCTTTATGCTCTAACAAGTGAAGTCGTCTGTCTGCTACTCAGTATCCCCCATTTCATCATCATCATTGGTGTCAGTCTATCAGTCGCTCTACTATTTTCTCTCGTTCCTTAGTTGAGGATCCCTTATTGGCTCACCTATGGCGGACCTCCTTTTGTCGACATCAACTCATTCATTCCAATATACAGGTCTAGAGGGTGGTGTACCTTGGTTCCAGATTCCACTCTTTTTCGGTGCCTCGGATCAGGAAAAGGGACTCCTTATTTCCCTTTGACTTGATTTTTTCTCAGCTCCAGCTCCTTTCAGCATGATCGAGATCTGTATACTTGATGGTTCAGTGATGCAGAAGTTGACATTGGTGATTCCCGGGTGTGTGTGAGATGTCTCAACCCTCATGAGGGGGTGGCCCTACAGGTAGCCCCCCACATGCTCGGATGACCTCTCCATTACATACTTTTGATGCAGCTCCATAGATTTGATGATATTGGTCTTAGCCGCTTGCAGCGCCTTTTTGATTGCATATATAAGTCAGATTTTTAGAGCCCTTTCCTATTTTCAGGGGCATCTGGGTTGTTTTTATATCTCATGTACTCAGATATTATGGTAAAAGTCCTGGCTGTTATCCCAGGCACAATATGTATGTGGGATTCATTATCATATTGTTTATATGGCTCATGTTTATGCCAGCATATACTATATTGTTCAGTCCATTGTTTACTGGATGCCTTATTATTTGTACTTTGTCTCGGCGGGCATAGGTATGCCTCCCTCGCTACCTATAGCACAGGTACTCACTCATAAAAGAGACTTGTCACACCTGTAAGTCTCGCCTCCTTAGGGTCTAGTCCTTTCAGCACTTTTGTCTATATTATACTTCTCTCTCTTTGAATTCCCCTTTGGTGTCTAGTGATTGAGTTCTTACAGCGTACTTCGGTCATACGATTAGATCCTAACGCTCACACACTGGGGGGCAATCTGTTACACCATTTTTTGGTCATCTAACAGGAAACCCCACGAGGAAATATTAAATAAATCTACATTTTTTTGATGTTCCTCAAGGAATAATTAGTTAAGCAACAGTTTAATTAATATTCCTGGTTACATTTAACCCAAAATAGGGAAATTAATTAGATAAATCATTATTTATCTTATTATTTCCTACGAATAATTATTTAAACCTTTTTTAAATAATTTATTTGTAGTTTCATTGATTTGTTAGTAGCAAATTGTTATCTTAATCATTAATGATAATGTCGATGCACTAACAAAACTAGAGTGCAAAAATCAATATATAACAAGATAGATATGAAAATATTATTTCTTTGCTTAATTCAAGTAGTAGTTAATGGTAAATAAATATATATAGTTCAATTTATTTATGACAACATGACTTATGATTATTTTCGTACCCACATGCTGGAGACAAAAGTGTTGGGTAGGTATACCATTGAAGCTAAGCCTATTGTTATGTGAAATTGTCTCGATCATCAATTTCTTCATTGTTATGGTTTCGTTTCAACAACTTGAACCACGTGTTGCACCCATGCAATGTTTTATCAAACAAGATCGGTCAATTTAAACATAACACTTTTTCTTGGGCCTAACTCTTGGTCAACTTATTTTCATCAGTTTGGAAAACCTCTGCATCAAAGAAGGAACATAGTTTGTAGTTTTTCTATGTTTACCCTTTTGAAGAAAATATTAATGACAATTGTTAGATGGAAAAACTTCTACTTTATCCTTCTCCTTGGTAGAGAGAGGTCATGGATGTTGGTGTATTTCAAGATATTTTTTTCTTCTGTTGTCATAACTTTTAGGCTCATCACTAATAAGGTTGATCATTCTAGGTTGTTTAATTTCATAGCTTACTTAATTTTCAATGTTGAGGCTTTAGTTTCCTGGTGGAGCTTGACAAGTATCTATAGTTTCTGTTGTTTTTATTGTTTCGAATATTTTGTAGAGACATGTTTTATTTATACTATTTATATTTACCTTATCACGTACAAATGCAATTGAACTACTACTTGATGATACCATTAAAAAAAATGAGCCTTTATAAGTTTGTAACTATCTACATACTAAGTATATTTCATCATACATGACTAATTCATGTTGAAGTAGTCATATGTGTGGTGTTATTTCTTCCCCTATACATGGATCGTCTAAAACCATTGAACATCCTGGGGTGCCTTGCATGAGTTTTGAGATAAATTTGTTGTTAATAAATTATTTGTATGTGGGGAATGTGCTTGCATGAAGTGAAGATAATTCCGTTAATGATATGATTGGGCATCAATTTTGGTACTCTAACACTCACTTTAACAATGTGACTCATATGTTTGTCAATCAAGTAATAAAAAATTGTATTTGAATTTGTGATGAAAAATTACTAATAATGAGGTGAAGTCTGTAACTTTGTTGGAAATTTGCACTTAAACATGGAGAATCAAAAACATAAAAGAACATAAAATTTGAAGAAATAAGTTTGAATCCAAAAATACCAATTATTAGCATATTAACAACTATTGTTTATGTGCTAAGTACGATGAAGATAAAATACCTGTAAGACATTTAGAAGATAGAGAAATTAGAGAAAAGAGAATAAATTTAATTTTGAAAACAAGTTATGTTGATACAAATGGAGGGAATTTTTTTTTTTGTTTCCATGTTATGTGGTATCATAATAACTAAATTCTTGATAATGATACAATTTATAGAATTTGAACATGAAACAAACGTAATATGCATAAAGTATAGAAGAGAGAATGTTCACAAGATTTAAAGGTCATCAATGTGTATATGAAAGAAGAAGAGATGTTGATGGATAAGTTACAAAAGTTGGATTAGAGGATAATAGAATTGAAAAAATAACTAGACACTTCCACAATCTTGTTTCCATTGTTAGATACCCATTTGGTTGAAAGCCAAGAATCTCCACCTTGTCTTGGATGGAAGCCAAATAATATCAAGGTGAAATAACTAGGATCTATTCACCTTATTCCCAAAGAATTGTCTTTAAAAATAGTTACCAAGGTAGAAGAAAGAGAACAATTTAGAACCTATATTATTGTGCTAATTTGGCCAAAGGGGGTGCCATACAGTGGCCCTATGCAGGACATCTTGGAATGAAAAAGGAGGACACTAGAGAATATGTATACATATATTTCACAAGATTTGTGTGCTAAACAAATCCATGATGAAAATCACAAGGATTATCTATTTTTTTTTTTGGCAAAGAGAGAGGTGAAGGAAATTGGTGAGTATATGCCCCAGGAGAAACTAGAGGAATATTCTAATTACAAGTGAGCTTAAGAAAATAGGTGTTTTATGATTTATGTGCATGCAAGTTTCTATTTTCCGTTTTCTTTTATTTTTTGAATATTTTGGAGAAATATAATTTCCTTATACTATTTATATTTATCTTACCACATACAAAAGCAGTTGAACTGCCCATTGATAATACCATTAGAAAAAATGAGCCTTTATAAGTTTGTAACTATCTACATACTAAGTATAGTTCATGATACTTAAATAATTCATGTTCAAGTAGTCATACACTTATTGTTATTTATCCCCATGTACATGGATCATATAAAACCATGGAACATCGAGGAGTGCCTTGGCTGAGTTTTGAGGTAAATCAGTGGTTAAAAAATTATTTGTATGTGGGAAATGTGCTTGCATGAAGTAAGGAGAATTTCATTAATGATATTATTGGGTGTCAATTTTGGTACACTAACAATCAGGTTAACAATATGATTCATATGTTTGTCAAAATCAGAAATTGTATTTGGATCTGTGATGAAAAATTTCTAATAACAAGGTGGAGTGTCTATCTTAGTTGGTACTTTGCAAACATTGATAATCACGAACATGAAAGAACATAAACTTTGAAGAAATAATTTTTAATCCAAAAATCTTATTTATTAGCATATTAATATTTTTTTTTATGTGCTACATATGTTCAAGAAAAAATCCGTGTCAGTTATTAAGAAGTTAGAGAACTTAGAGAGAACAAAGACTAAATTCAATTTTGCAAGTGAGCTATATTGATAAAACTATACGGAAAAAATTCTAGTGTTTACATGTTATAGGTATCATACTAATTAAACTCTATATAGTGATGCAATTTATAAAATTTAAAGAAAAATAAAACTTAATATGTGTAAAGTATAAAAGAGAGAATGTTCACAAGATTTAAAGGTGATCAATGTGTATATGAAAGAAGAAAAGTAGTTGATGGATAAGTTACAAAAGTTTGATTAGGGGATAATAACACTGAAAAGATACCTACACACTTCCAGAAAATTGTTTCCATTCTTAGATACCCATTTGGTTAAAAGCCAAGAAGCTCCACCTTATCATGGATGGAAGCTAGATGATATGAAGGTGGAACACAAAGGAGCTGTCCACCTTATTCCCGAGAAATTGTCTTAAAAAATAGTTACCAAGATAGAAGAAAAATAATAATTTAAGGTCTATATTGTTGTGTTGATTTGGATAAAGGAGGTGCTAGAGAGTGGATCTATGCAAGAAATCTTGGATTGGCAGAGGAGAAGAATGAAGATTATGTATACATATATTGAACATGCTTTGTGTGAAAAACAAATCTATGGTGTAGATCCCAAGGATTATTTGAACTTTTTTTGTTTGGAAAACAAAGAGGTGAAAAAAAATTAGGAGTGTATACCCCAGGAGAAACCCAAGGAAGATTCTAAAAATGAGTGAGCTCAAGAAAATAGTCTTTTTATGATATAGTGCATGCCAAGATAATTGTAGTAAGAGCTCTTGTGGTTAATGCATCACCAAATTATAGTTTTATCTACTTCCTCTCTTCATTGAGATCATTTTTTTAAATGCTTGTCATTTTATTTGGATTGGGCCTTAGATTAGCTTTGCATTGATGTGGGTCCACCATAATTATCTTGCTACTCATTTACGCTACTAATTTACACTCACTAGTTTTATTTGGTATTTTATCCATTCATGTTTGGAGATAAATAATATCCCCAAATATCATGTAAAAGTAAGGATAATATTACTAAATAATATGAATGGAACTAATGACCAAGATTATATGTTATTTTCTTAAAAAAAATGATGGGTTAAAATCCCTAGACTAATATTAAATTAAATTATCATTATTATTATGAATTCAACAATTTAGACAAAATTATGAGACTAATATTTAGTTAAATTATTAATATAATTATTATGAATTGGACCTTTAGCTATTTCTTTTGGTTTGGTCTAGTAGTTAGCTTGAGATAGTGAGATTGGTTGTAGACTTGTATGTGTCTAGGTTATGAAGACAACCAAGGAAAATAAGAAAGGGAAAGAGAATTGCTTCAAAAAAATAGGTTTAAACCATTTGTATTATTGTTTCTTCTTGTTTTTGTTTGAGTTTGCATGGTTCTAACTTTTTTGTTATGTACCACGCAATACACTAGAGTGTGGGGACTTTAAGAATATTTGCTGCATTTATGGGTACATTAGGATACCAGGGGAAATCGGTAGGAATGAAATCACCAAATTTTGGTAGCGTCTAGATGTACCCTGTGCTAACTTAAAAATATGAAGAAAAAAAAATTATCTTAAATAATATATCCTTAAATTCTAATTTCACTTTATGTAGTCCTTTGTACATATCCCATCAAAATTCAGCTTTGCAATTGATTCCATTATTTATTTCATATTTTTTATTGATTTAAATTTCATTGCAGAACATTATGTATCATTAATGTTCAATATATATATATTTAAATTTTGGAATTTTAATATTTAAGAAAGGTTCTCAATGTGATATCCAATGTCCTCTTTAACAATATTTTAGGTTAGATGTACCTCCATACACTTTAGGATGAATTTTAGTGTCTTTGATAATTTTTTAAAATTCTTGTGTCCTCATATACCTGAGTATGCATCTCAATATATCGTTTCACAATCCTTAAAATTTAGAGATATGGAGCAACGTCCACACATCCCAAAATTTTGGTGGAAGACATTGTAATATTTTTGTATTTCTTCATTTTATTATTTTGTCCTTTCATATGTATTTATTTATGATTTTGTTTCTTCTATTACTTATCTCAGTTCATGGGTGGTTTTTAACTCCTACAAGAAAAAAATGTCATGGAAACCAAAAGAATAAAGGAGTGGATGTAGGAGCATGTTAAATTTTCAATGTACCAATGGCATGAATTTGATTTGATATGCTTGAGTTTTATTTGTGTGTGGATTCCTCAAGATGATAGTATCTCTTGTTTCTTTTATAGAATTGATGATGATTGAATTATTAATCGATCAAAAAATATCAACCAATGTTCTAGTGATGGTGAAATATACTCTAAGATAGCAATTTTGGCTTACCAACCATATTATCTTGAAGTTAATGAGCCATATAGAGGGAAAAACCATGGGTTTAGGGTGTCTCTATGGTGAAAACATAATGGATTGTTATATAACGTGTTCCTTAAGCTCGAAAGTGTATAATATATCAGGAAGGTGCACAAAATAGCAGAATAATATTGGGATTTATATAACAGTGAAAGTTTTAAATGTGATATTCAAGGACATTTATTAATGTATCTTGTGGGTGTCATAAATTTTGTTGAAGTGAAAGAGTTACATGGATCAAAACTATTTCTAGATACAAAGGCTCAGGTATTGGGCACCAAATCATACTACCTACCACTCAGTTTGACCACATAGTGTTTTTGAGGAGCAAAACTCTAACCGTTGTTTGGTATTTTGTAACCCATAATGTATTTGGAGCTCTTGCTATTTCTTCCCATTATTGGTATTTGAAATAAAATATAGACAATCATCTTTAAAGCTCACACAAAACTTGTGGAAATATATAATCTAGAGAAAAATTATCCCTTTTTCCCTTTATTTTCTCTTTAGTCTAGTATATTAATAGGAAAACTAGAAAACTGATATAAATCTGCATGGTAACCTATTGTGCAATAACCTAACATGGATTGTTAAGAATTGACCTTTTGGTCAATAAAATTTTCATTAAATAACTATAGAGCTATGTTATTTCTATATTTGCAGCTTTTTAATAGATTAGTGTTCAATATTTTTCATTCAAGTAGTATGTGAAGCTATAATATAATGTTTTTTTAGTTTACATGTTTGTTTATGGAATGCATGCTTGTGTTTGTATCCCAATTACACAAAAATCGTTATTTCCTTTTCATTGTTATGTGCCAAGAAGAAAAAGTGACAATTTTTATATGTGTTTTATGTAACATGATATACTGAAAACATGGGAAGGCTTTCTTGTGTGTTTTATAGAAATATGATTGTTATCACACAAAAAAAGATCACCTAGCCATTTCTAACTAGGAGGATAGAAATACACCATGTAAATTTAATTTGACCATAGTAAAACCACTTTCAGTATAGGAAATAATTTAATAAATCACTTTTATTAAGTTATTTCTGATTAAAACCCTTGATAATAGTGAAATAATCCATTATTTATTTAATTTTATCTAGGAATAATTATTAATTCATTGTTTGATCATTATTCCTTGTCACATTCAACTAAATCACTTAGGAATAATTAAATAAATCATATTTATTTTTCATTAACTCTATCCTTGGAATAATTTTAAATCATTATTTAATAATTATTTCATTTTATACTTTTCTTATTAGATGATTTGGCCCACCTTCAACACATTTTTTCTAGTTTTCAAGTCAAACTATTCCCCTTTTCCATGCTAGAGTGCCCCATAAATATTAAACTAGCAATGATTTGAGATGTTTCTTCCATATTTGTTGCAAAAATAAATTTCCATAAAATATAGGTGCATCTTCAAATAAATTCCTATCTTCTTCCATTGAAATATTCCATGCAAAGCAAGTTTCAATGTCGAATTATTCTGAAATTGTTCTCGAGCCCACTCCTCTTCAACTTGGGAAGTTAAATATCCAATAATGGCTCCCTTCACCTCTTTGGCATGATTCTTGACCACAATCAATGGTACATCTCTTTCTTGGAGGGCTAGTAATGCGGGTGTAAATCAATCTGTAGCTTTGTCACATGTAAAATGTTTGGTTATCTCTAGAGTCTAGACTGATAATCATTATTTCAAGGGAATTTCTTTTGTGTTATAGAGATTTTCCTTTGTTCCTTTGCAAAACGTTTTCCAACATAATGAGTTTTGCAAGTCGCACAGATCCTTTCTAAACCATACATGTAACCATGTCACTTCTTAGGGAGTTTTTCATTGGAAGTGTAGGAATGGGCCCATCATACACATAATCAAAGAAAAGTGTTGTAATTTTTTTTCAAGCTATTAGTTTGGTACTTTCATTGATTTGTTAGTAGAAAATTGTTATCTTAATCATTAATGAAAGTGTCAATGCACTAACAAAAATAGAGGGCGAAAATCAAGATATAACAAGATGCATATGGAAATATTCTTTCTTTGCTTAATTCACGTAGTAGTTGATTGTAAAGAAATATATATAATTCAATTTATCTATGACAACATGACTTATGATTCTCCCGGTACCCACATGCTGGAGACAAAAGTGTTGGGTAGGTAGACCATTGAAGCTAATACTACTGTTATGTGAAATTATCTCTGTTGAGTCGAGAATAAGGTACGTTTCACCATATCTTTACAACGAATTTTTATGCACTTCTATGAATTTTCCCCTCATCTTAGCAATAAAGGAAAGGGAATTAATTTAAAGTCAAGAAAAAATGAACTGATGATAAAAGGTATGTTTAACAACAGAAAATTGGCTTGTTGTATCTTTATTGATAGGGAAAAAAAGCAGCTGAACTAATGATAACTAAAAGACAGCTGACAAGAGAGGAAAATGGGATCATGATGGCTCCCATGGGCCAATGAAAGATGGAAAGGCACATCCACGCTTGGGGGACTTAAACGACAACCACGAGCAGCAGGATCCCGTATGAAGGGGACCCATTACTACTATTGAATTTGCCTTTAAAAGGCCGAAGATGAACAAGATAGAAAGATATAAATAGAAACTTTCTTCTGTAATAGACGTATCGGGACAGAATTTTCGAGTTGTATTAATGTTATAATCTCCAGCTTAATAAAGATTTTGGCTTTTTTGAATATTCAATCTCTGAGTTTTCCTTACCGGTAGACTTATGGTGGCTTTGGGCCCAACCCTGGGAGTTTCTTCTCTACTTCTGTTCTATACCTTTAAATACAGAACTCACATTTCTAGTCATCTAATGCATTTTGTGAGATATCATTTAATTGGTTGAATTGTGAACATAAGATGCTACAACTTTCGCTTTCATTAGAATAGTTCATCATTCATGCTTTCTTGCTTACAATCAATGTTTTCATAATTTTTTCGATGCTTTCATCATTTCCCAATGCTTTTATACTTATTTGATTAGCTTTAGCATAACTGATGTTCAATTCTGCACATCGTAAAGTTGGATCTTTTCATTATTATGGTGAAGCGTCTAGTTGTTGTTTGATTCAGAGAGATGGTATTTATTAATTCAAAAGAGAATTCCATTGAAAAATTTAAATAAACAATTGTTGTTCAATTTGTTAGAGTTGTTGTTCAATTTATTAGGATTGTTGTTCAATTCGTCACAGTATGATGTTCAATCATAGTTTGCACTTTTCAGCCAGAATAGTCATTTCTGCATATGTCTAGAACAGAGTAGTCAAGAGCATTTTATAATTCCATTTCACTTTTCTTTGATTGAAATTCTAGAATTAGATAGTCTTCCTTATGAAAAATTAGAGTAGTTGTTCTTTGATGTCACTTGCATATACTATGCTTACACTCTTGAAATAATAAGAATTGCCTTGGGTTGCTAATTAGATGGAAAGCATTGAAGTTTCCTGTAGCAATCATCTTTATGAGCCAACATTTTTGGCGTTGTTGCCAGGGAGAGTGTCTAAGAGTGATTTCCTTTATTTCTTTTTTATTTTGCTGTGAAGAATTGGGTATTGAAAACGAGAGGTAAGAACCTCTGTACCGGCAAGAAAAATGCTTTCTCTCGAGCCCGCTTCTCAACAATTGTGTAGAGGCTAGTAGGATAAGTGCTCTTGTTTTATGACTAGGAAGAAAAATATAGAAACAAATAAAAATCCCCCACTTAAATTTACAAAACCCAAAGGACCGATGATCCTTGGTAGAACAACATATATAGACGAAATCATTAAGAAGGCTGAATCCCAGGCATACGAAGGACCTATAACCATTCCTACTCAAATTCCTACTACACTCCCTCAGGCAGCAACCTCACCATCTGCTTCCCACGCCGAGATTCACAGTGAAACAGAAGGGTCTAAACAAAGCCTTCAAACTGCTGATCACATAAGTGTTGACCGTTCAAGAGAGGGAGGTTCTTGCAATCTACAGGAAGGGGAAGGAGAAACCATCATTGTAGCACAAGTAGAAACTCTAGAGCCTAGATCCCCTGAGAGAGTGGGTGAAACAGAGACACCCAGTATCCCAGATTAGGGAAGTGTTGTAAATCTTCCTCTGCGTCCACTCCCTAATTCCACTAAGATTATTCCTCTAGAACAAGAAATCCCCGAAGATTATTGGCATATCTTTGATCAAATGGAAAACAACCAGAACCAGAACCAGAGGTAGACATAAACATTAGAATATCCCATTGTTGATCCAGTTGCAAATGCCCCTATGAAATCCATTCCATTACAAAACATCCCCACCTTCCATGGGTTGACCTCAAAAGATCTTGATGAATTCTTATTTGAATTCCATGTCTTATGTAGGGGATATGACTACACCACTAACCCTCAGAAACTAAAATTGTTTCCCTCTACCTTGAAGGGAACAACATTATGTTGGTTCATGGGGCTCCGTGGAGGAACCATTATTAACTGGGACTAGATGAAGAAAAATTTTCTTAACAAATATCAAGACTATTGCCGGACTTGAGAATTAAAAGATGAAATATTCAATATGTCTGCAAAGGACAATAAGACATTAGAAGAATACATCGAAATATTTAAATATAACTTACAAAGGTCTCCATATACTATACTGTCTAAAGATATCTTAAAAGCAACGATGATTAAGCGAATGAAAGAAGAATGGATTGAAACACTTAACAAAATGGGAAAAGAGGACATCTACCAAGAAGAATAAGATGATAATATTTCACTATGTATCAAGTGTTCTTGGGGTAGTACGTGAAGTAGGCCAATCGGGCGAGACTCAGCTACAAGGAATCCTAAGCAGTCTGGTGGCAACGTGACCAGAGCAGAATTTGGTAACCTTTAAGAATATTTAAAAACTGATATCTTGGGCACCCTGACAACACAACTAGATGTACTACAAGCCAAGTAGAAGCAAGCTATATTAGTACAAAACTTGGTCTTATTTTTCCCACGCTGTCGGAAGAAGAAAAACCAAAGGGAATGTCCATTAGAAATGGTCCAAAAATGTGCTATTTGTACCAAGGACCATGCCACTGACTATTTCCCTTCGCTTCCGGGGTGAAAAGAAGTTTTTGAAGAAGCATAAGAAGAGACAGAACCATTCTATCTAATGAACCAGTGTCGACAATGGCAAGCATGACCAAGTATGCCACAAGACTTGCCTCATTTTTTTTCTTCTCCACAGTTTAGCCAACAGAACCCTGCAACAGCTTGGCAGAACCAATCACCCTTCTCTACTTTGCCATCTCAATCATTTCCTATGCCTCCTTGGCCAACACAACCCTCTTCAGGTAATAATTGGCTAATTTTTCCTTGTTCCCCCCCTTACTAGCAAAAAATCCCTATTAATTCGAGTGGCCAACCTCCCCTTCACAAGCCACAAATTGGCCTCAGAACTGGTAGCGACCTTTGGGAATTACCAACCTACCAATGGGGACAGGGGTGAAAAATCAACCTACATTACCAGCTCCATACCTAGTCCAGCACAAACCTCATCCTATCATGCGACCTCAATTGCCACATCAACCCAATCCTAATCCTAACAACAGGCAAGTTCAGCTAATTCAAATTGTTGAGAACCCAAACCTCGAAACTAAACAGAATTAATGAAATGAACTAAGGTTGAGATTAGGACATGTTATTTCACCAGCAGAAGATACAACCCTACCACAACTTGAATCTGGAACTCCGATAGAGCCTAGATAGATAAATATGATTGAAACAGAGGTAGAGCATGGGAGGGAAACAACTGACCAAGGGAAACCTAAAAACCTTATAATTTCTCCCCCTCCATTCCCTAAAATATTAACACTGCCTAGACCAATAGTTTCCCCAGATTTCGATATCCTACGGGAATTAAAGAACCTTTGTATTAAAATTCCTCTTTTGCGGCCTATAGAAGAGATTCCTACTTATGCCAAGACAATTAAAGGGATGTGTGGGAAGAAATAGGTGAGAGAAGAAAAAATTGTACCCACTATTCATGCGGTAGGAACGTTATCAGACTTACTGTTGGGTAGGGAAACACCCCTGAAATATGAGGATCTAGGGAACCCCATAGTAACCGTGCAAATATTTGGCCACTTCTTTCCAAACACATTGGTTGATTTAGGGGTGGCCATTAACATATTAACTACAGAGACCTACAAGAAGTTAGGCATAACAACGTTAGAACCCACAAATACCTTGCTGGAACTTACTGATAGATCTGTTATCAGACCAGAAGGAATATTACAAGATATCCTGGTTTCTGTGGACTCATGGGAATATCCAACCAACGTTTTAGTTATCAACCCAAAAAGTAGGATGGATGGACACCCCGTGATACTTGGTCGACCTTGGTTAGCAACAGTCGATGCTTACATAGGCTACCGAACAGGAGGCATGACCATTACTAGAGGTGATTCCATAAAAAAAATTATCATTTACCCGCCTTCCAAACCAAGTCTACCCATGGTAAATATTCACAGGCATCCACTTACATACTGGGAACAAAATATTCATTCACCACTGACAATAGTTGAAGCTCTTGAATTCAAAGATTAAACTAAAGATGATGTAATCAATAACTTCATGAATCAGTCATCTTCATCTGGAAACTTAAAATGCTAAATGTTAAAAATAGTTCTTGATTATGAAACACAAGAAGACCCCTTGGAAAACATTGATATTCAACACATACCCACGACCGCTATTCGCAACAACGTACCAATCAAAATTGAGCTAGGGAAAGTTTTAAATATTAATGGTAGTCTAGACAGTAACCAAAAGCAAAATCTCATAAAGGTTTTACAGAAGTATCAGGGAGAATTTTCTTGGGACTACCCAGACATGAAGGGTAATGACCCTCAGCTATGTACACATCACATCTATACTGACAAGGAGGCTTGCCTATTCGGAAACCTCAGTGGAGGCTAAACCCACATCTAAAAGACATTGTAAAAGATGAATTGCAAAATTTGTTGGATGTAAAATTCATTTATCCTATCTCAGACAACAAATGGGTATCTCATTTAGTAGTCATTCCTAAGAAGAATGGGAAGTGGAGAATATGTGGGGACTACAGAGAACTGAATAAAGTAACATAAAAGGACCACTTCCCCCTTCCTTTTATTGACCAAGTCCTAGATACATTGGCAGGAAAACAGTTATTTTCCTTCCTTGATGGGTTCAACGGTTACAATCAAATATAGATAGCCCCTGAAGGCCAGGATAAAAAAACCTTTACCTACCCACGGGGTACATTTTCCTATAGGGTATTACCATTTGGACTATGCAATGCCCCAACAAACTTCCAAAGATCTATACTCAACATTTTTTCCGATTTAATAAATGAAGAACTTGAAATTTACATGGACGACTTTACACCATATGGAGATGATTTTGATCAAGCACTAGAAACACTAGAAAAGGTATTGTAACAATATATTGCTACCAGATTATGTTTAAGAAATGAAAAATGCCACATGATGATGACCGAAGGAGTAATCCTAGGACACTACGTCTCTACAGCTAGAATACAGGTAGACTCGGCAAAAATAGAAGTAATCCTTTTATTAGCCACACCTTGTACACAGACATAGGTACGCAGTTTTCTTGGATATGCAGGGTACTATCGCAGGTTTATAAAGAATTTTTCACAAATTTCTGCACCCTTGTATGAATTAACTGGAAATTTTGAATTCCATTGGTCTGATAAATGTGACACTTCTTTTACATAATTAAAGAAACTGGTCTCAACAACACCGATCTTATGTGGTCCCAACTAGAAGCTGCCCTTTCACATTTCTTCAGATGCATCCGACATAGCAATAGGGGCAGTTCTCGGACAAGAAGAAGACAAAAATCCCTATGCTATTTATTATATCAGCAAGAATCTCACTCCTGCTAAATTAAACTATACAGTGACTGAAAAAGAGTTCTTGGATGCCATTTATGCTATCAATAAATTTAGAAATTATATAACTAGCTATCAAGTACTCATTTATATTGATCACTCTGCCATTAGATATCTGGCCAATAAACCAATAAAAAATGGGAGAGTAACTCATTGGTTGTTGATTCTGCAGGAATTCGATATAACTATCAAAGACCATCCAGGGAAGGAGAACGTGGTTGTAGACTTCCTATCTAGAATTCCCAGATCAGATGACACACTAACAGTGGACGATCAGTTTCCCGATAAACATATGTTCGTCGTAGTGGTAAAAACACCATGGTATGTAGATGTAGAAAACTACCTGGTAGTAGGAAAGCTGCCCAGACATTTAACATTAAGGGAATGGAAGTTAATTGTCTAGTGCAGTGCTAAATTCTCCTGGATCAGTGGATACCTCTTTCATACAGGAGTTGATATGAATATACGTAGATGCATCTGGGAAGACGAAATTTATGACATTCTACATGCTTGTCATGATGAACCTTGTGGTGGGCTTTTGCAGATCGCAGAATTGGGCACAAAGAATTGAAAATGGGTTATTATTGGCCTACAATTTTTAAATATGCCAAGAAATATGTCCAAGCCTATGATAGTTGCCAAAGAATGGGTCGCCTAGGCCAAGCTGATGAAATTCCATTACAACCACAATTGGTAGTATAACCATTGAAACGATGGGCATTGGACTTCGTTGGACCATTCAACCTACCATCAAACCAGAAGATCTACATACTAGTTGCCATAGATTACATAACAAAGTAGGTAGAAATAGTGGCCTTATCAAGAGCTATGGAAGAATCTGTGATTAATTTTCTTTTTGAGCTATTTGTGTGATATGGCTTACCACGGGAAGTGATAATTGATGGAGGGGCACAATTTGTGGGAAATAAAATTATGGCCACCCTGAAGAACCACCATATCATCCATAGAGTCACATATACCTACCACCCGCAGGAAAACGAGGAGGTTGAAAGTACCAACAAAGTCCTCGAGGCAATTCTCACTAAAACAATATCAACACATCGTCAGGATTGGGCTACTAGACTACCAGAGGCCTTCTGGGTTTACCGCACAACATGGCAAAACACCACTAGATATTCTCTGTATCATCTAGTATTTGGAAGAGAGCCTATTTTTCTTATCAAATTCGAAATAAAGACTCTAAGGACAGCCTAGGAGGTAGGGTTGGACTTGATGGAAGCCCAGATTAGAAGAATTCAACAAATAAATAAATTAGATGAAATACGGCTACTGGCTTTCCAACGCACTGCAATCATCCAACAACAATGAACTAAGTGGCATCACAACCTCATAAAAAATAGGACACTCCAGAAAGGAGATTGGGCGCTTCTCTATGACTCCAGGTTCCAAGAATTTCTGGGAAAGTTACAAAAAAGATGGCTCGGTCCATATGAAATTCAAGAAGTACATAACAATTTTAGGTTTTAACCCTGTACAGAAATTATTTGCAAACAAATCTTAAAAAAAGAAAATAAACAAAAGCGAGAGCATAAAACATAAAATAGATAAACACAGAGATTTTCCCCTGGATCCCAAATCGAGATGACCAGCTTGATTTTTCCTTATATTCCTTTTAGTGTTACAACACATATATATACATGTCGAAGCATACATAAACCACAATCCATTAACCCTAGATTATAACATAACCATAGTTCCCTTCACGAGATATACAAAATACCAGGGCCTAAAAACCATCATGCCCCAAAACCATGTGCAAACCCATGCACAAAACCATGGGCAGGTCCGCCCACCGAAAAATAGGGTCCAATTTTTTTTTTCAAGGGCGCTGCCCTGGACCCTGAATAGGAGGGGATACCACCCCCCCATGACCCCCCTGCTACGCATGACTAGTTGTGGAAATAATATAAAACATGCCCAACATTCTCCCGCAGGGGGCCACAGGAGAGCTTAGTCATTAGCCAAACTCTACAACACCCATTGTTTCTCTACACCAAGAGAACTTTTGAGTGCTCACAGACTTCGTCAATGCATCTGCAACATTCTTCAAAGTGTCCACCTTTACTAGCAACACCCTTTTAGCCTCAACAAAATCTCTCACAAAGTGATATTGAACATCGATGTTCTTTGTCTTTGAATGATAAGTAGGGTTCTTAGCCAAGAAAATTGCACATTGGCTATCCTAGTCTATCCTTATAACTTGCTGCACCAACCCCATACTTGAACACAATCTCTGTAACCAAATTGCTTCCTTGCTTGCATGAGTGGCTGCCATGTATTCTTCCTCTGTAGTTGAAAGAGCCACTAAAGACTGTATTTTACTCATCTAACTAACTACACCTCCAAATAGGCTAAACACATACCCACTTGTAGATCTTCTTTGGTCCATATTTCCAGCCCAGTCTGCATCAACAAAACCATGAATGTCCAACACTCTTTCCAATCCAGGTCTTCCCTGGTAGCACAAGTCATAATCACTAGTGCCACAAAAATATCTAAAAACCCACTTCATTGCTATCTAGTGCTCCTTCCCTAGGTTTGAGATAAAATTGTTCAATACTCCCACTACATGTGCAATGTCTAGTCTAGTACATACCATTGCATATGTCAGGTTACCCACTGCACTTGCATATGGAACATGGGACATATCCTCCTCTTCTTCTTGTGTCTTGGGACACTGATCAACAGACAACTTTACACCTACAAGAATCAGAAAATTCAGTGGTTTACTATCCTGCATATTGAACCTGTGCAATATAGTATCGACATACTTCCTCTGGTTTAACCAGAGCTTCCTATTTGCCCGTTGTCTCTTAATTTCCGTGCCCAAAATATAGTTTGCAGCACCAAGACCCTTCATGTCGAATTTGGAGAACAGTTGGGTCTTTAAATATTGGATAATTTCTTTGTCATTTCCAATCAACAAAATATCATCCACATATAAGACCAAATAAATAACATGGTCACTAATTAATTTAAAATAAACATAATGATCCTCCTTGCTTCTGGTGAAGCCAAGTCTGCGTATATAGGTATCAAATTTCTGATACCACATCCTTGGTGACTATTTTAACCCATATAGAGATTTCTTTAACCTACATACCAGTTCTTTCTTCCCCTTCACCATAAATCCTTCAGGTTGCTTCATGTATATTGTTTAGTAAATTCAGTGTCCTGAATCGATAGCATAAATTATTGACGAGGGCTTGTAAACTGATGAGGTATAGTTGCACTATATGTGCCTAAATATCCTTATTCTTATTTCATTGTTTTTAGTATTTTGTTGATGTTTTTGAGTTTTGTTATGTTTAGGTTTTAGTATGCTAATCTATGTTCAAAAGGTGATATCAAATCTATAACAAAAAAAAGGAATGAAAAGAGAACCCTAAACTCAAAACAGAGTGTAATTGTAAATTCTATCCCTAATCAGGAAAATGATGAAAAATAGAGCATTCTAATCCATGGATGTCCTAGCTTGCAAATAAGCATAAATGTAACTCAAGACATTATATTTCAACCTGATCCTTTTAGTTAGAGGTTTATCGGAATAGTTTGTGGAAGAGATTGAACTCCAATGTGATGAGGATCTTCCTAAAAATAGACAACAACTTAGAATTTTGTAGTGCAATCCTATTCATATGTTAGAGATATTTTGGAACAACTTGAGAAGAAAATTGCTACAATATGCTAAGGATCTCCTATGAATATTTAAACTACTTATGAAATTACATCTAGATCTCGTTCATCAGCTAGAGATTTATTGGAAGAGTTTATTGAAGGAGACTAGTTATAACGTGATAAGGATTTTCTAAACAACAACAAGTAACCCACAATATTACAATTAGGTCTTTTCTATGACTTAAAGATTTATTGGAACAGTTTTGAGAAAAGACTACTTGTAACAATATGAAGATCTTCTGTCTAATTTCAGAACAGGAAATACAACCTAATTAACTTAACATCATACAACCAAATCTCATTTAGTCAATAGTGATATGTTGGAAAATCTTTTAAGAAAAAGAGTGGCTGTAGGATAATGAGAATTTTTTAATCTAAATGAAAAAAACTAAAGTGCTGATAATTAAAGATGTCACAATTAAATACATTCGATGAATAGTGATATGTTAGAAAAAATTTAAGAAAGGACTAAATATAACATCATGAGGATCTGTTAGTTGAAAAAACAAAGCAAGACATGATACTAAAAGATATAAACTCAGAAAACTGTCTTAAATGAGAAATATAACAACACATAATTAAAGGTTACTTATCTAGAAAGCATGTGGAAGCCTCCTTAGATAGCAGGGGCCCTCTGCTATCAAGTTGGCATGAAAGTCTTTTAACTCCTCAAGTTTGTCTTGAACACAGCATCAAAGTTATGCTTCTTCTTATTATCAAAAATACTTTGAAACAGAGTATCACAGTATTGGCAAATAAGAGTTAACTTGTTCTCTCAGTCTCACCGAGCTAAATTTATAGGAAATTACATAACTGTTATTGAATGAAAATAGGCATAGGTGTATTCTAAAGTCAAAATCAAACTAAAACTCCTTTCTAGGACTCATGATTTGCTGAAAGCAAATCAAGAGTCCTTATCCTTATAGAAAACTTCTTCTCGGACTTTTGGTTTGACCACGTGCACAAGCATCTCTAGATTTTGATTCAGCCTTTGTGGATGACAAGGAACAATGTAGGAAAGATTTAGAATCTAACCATATACTCTTTTTCTTCAGATGACACCTGTAATATGTTCAAACACCAAAATGGCTACGGAATGTGTAACTGGCTACAAAATGACTGCATTCTATAGCTAAAACTGCTCAGAAATCATTAAGACAACAAAACCACACAAGTACAACAAGTTAGTAATTGCATGTATTCCTTAAGTAATTTTAATCATTCTTATTGATCTTTTAGGTATATAAATGACAAAAGGAATGATAAGATGAAGTGGAATTTGGAAAAGGAGAAGACACTTTTAGGGCTCAACATACCCCCACTGCAAAACTTTTGGATGTCCTCATGCAATTTCATTCCATTTGTACTGATACTTCTGCAAGGACATCTAACCTTCTTTTTCTGTTTCTTCTGGTCATTAATGCCATCCTGGGTTTCCTTATGAGTGTCTTGAACTTATGCTTAATGAGTTCCCTGTTCAACTTCTTGTTCCTTTTCTTCGACTTCTTGTTTGCTTTATATAATCCTTCCATTTTCTGAGAGAGCGTACTATTAATGATGCCTTTCAATTTAACTTGCTCCCTTAGAATTTAATTTTCATTTTTAATCTGGTTATTCAGTATCTCCAATTCATAATTGTCTCTTTTTAATTTTTCAATTGGAGGTTCTTGTGGAATGGGGGACCTTTCTCTGTTCTCTGAGGCTTTTCTCTCTAATGATTCCACATGGTCATAAAAATACTGTTGAGCTGGATTTACATCTAGGGTTCTTCTACCAGAGTTTTCTTCATATTGGTATACAAGAGATCTGTCAACTGGGGTTTGAATTGGAATTTCTTCTTCTTCAATGTTTATGATTTCAGTTCCCTTAATGCATTTTTTTTTCACCATGCCCTTAAGCCTGGAACTTCTCCTCAATTTGGGTGGATTTTCATCTTTTACATCCCCTTACTCAACATATTCATTTGTTAACTCCTCCTTCCTTTTATTTTTTAGTTGTTTTCTGATTTTTACCAAATTTTCAGAGATTATTTCATCACTGTCTTCCTGTGTTGATATATTAGGCTTGATTTCAATAGTTTTAACATCCTTTCCTCTCCTACTTCTTCTCATAGATTTTTCTTTAGACAATGTTTCTCTAGGTTCTTCAAAATGGTTCCTTAGGAGGAATTCATCCCAATTATCTCCTAACTTCTTCAAATGAAACTCAGTTAACATTTTAATTAAGCCATGATGATGTAAGGTAGTCTCTAAGAACTAAAGCCTTTTCTGGACATTTGAAGACATCCTTTTCAAACTATTAAGTAGGAAAAAGGGCAGATTTATTTCTTCATCTAGAAAATTCATCATGAGTCTAATGTGATAAACATACAAAGTACCAAATCTGCCTTCACAGGTTAGGAACTTTTGTAAGATTAATAGCATATTCCTCCATTTATTCTTCAAAGCTGAACTAGGAATATCTTTCTTAAACACTACAGTGTCCATGCCTGGGTTTTTCAGCATTTGTCTCCAAGCCTCATTGTGAAATTCTTTGTTTTTAAACCATCGTTCTCCCTGCCTTGGCAGCTCTGTTGCTTCTGCTATGAAAGACTCTGTGATGGAGAATTTGATATTCCCAATCTCCACTTCTACTCCATTGAACGATCTGGAAAATGAATTTGTGATTTCTTTATGAAATCCATTAAACTTCTCTATAAAGCTCAACCATCCAGCCTGTTGCAATAACCCTTTGATCTAGGGGTATCATTCCAAATACTTAGTTCCAATTGGCTCTGACCTTACAATAAGCCCCATTTCTTCTTGATGAAAATTGCTTCCTTTTTCTGGCTTCAATTCACTGCTCTGTTCCTGTTCTTAAATCAAAAGCAACTGTGAAGGGTTGTCTTGCCCTAAAGTGACTTCTCTGCAGATGAGGGTTTGGCTACGGAAGAAATAGCAGTGAGTGGATGTGAATGGAACAAGGTAATGGTAAATCATAAGGATAATTTGGTGTAAGAGTTTGATATGGGATGAATGACCATGAAGAAATCTTATGAAGATTTCAAAAATCATCAATGAATGCCATGGTCTGATGACGTGACCTAATAGGTCACTTCTAGGTTCTAGCCATTAACTTCTAATTAATGATGATTTGTTGTGGAGCAGGTTGAAAGGGATTTGGTCGAGGAATGTTTATGGTAGGGGTTTTATCAATTCGAATAATAAAATAACTTAGGAAAACATATGACCTAACCACATTATACCTTTAATGATTTGCTATCAAAAATAATTTCATACAATTTTACCTTAGCCCTTTTTGAATTTTTGTTGTTTTGATGTGCTTTGTCTTTCAACTGAAAAATATTGATCCTTTAAGCTCCATAATCTTCTTTGAATCATCCTCTATTTTACTGAAGTGGATTTTGCAGAATCAATTGGCTGCAGAATGGATCTGGCTGCAAAACAGGTAGCTACAGAATGTACCTGTAAAAACTCTGAAATATGAAATGGAATGAAGTGAAATGTGGATGGAATGGAATGAGATGGATCATGAATATGAAGTGGAATGAAATATGGATAAAATGAGATATGGATGGAATGAATGAAATGGATCATGAATGTGTAAAGTGAATCTGCAACTTATGGTTTTATGATACTTAATTGCAGAAAAGAACAATTTTTGAAAATCTAAAGTGTCAGAAGAACTCTGATTTTCACCTTAGATTTTCTGTATAAACATGCCAATCGATGATTGGTTTTCATGTTTATACCTTATATATATATATATATATATATTATATTATTATTTTTATATAATTTATTATTATTATTATTATTTATTATTTATTATTTATTATTATTATTTTTATATGATTGAAGAAGAATACAATTAAGTTAGTGAAGAAGAAGGATTATTCTTCACTAACTTCATATCAATGTTATCTTGAAATTTCTTGACAAATTCCTCTCTTGAAAGTGGCTTATGATACAATTTCAGTCTGTGTCCATTTACAAGAAAGGCTACCTTTCCTTCATCTATTGTCCTGATTTTTATTGCTCCATTTTCAAATATTTTCACAATCTCATATGGCCCAAGCCAATGAGTTTGAAATTTACCTTGAAAATCCTTGAACTTTGAATCAAATAAGAGGGCCCAGTCACCTTCTTTAAATTTCTTTTCCTTGATGTACTTATCATGCCATCTAGTCCTTTGTTGTTGGACTATGCTTGTTCTCTGGACTGCATCTTGTCTGATCTCATCCAATTCATTAATCTACTCCAGTCTGTGCTTCTGTGCTTCTGTTAGATCAAGTCCTAACTAGACTGCCATTTTGAAAGTTTGGATCTAAAATTCTATGGGAAACAAGACTTGTTTTCCATAAACAAGTTCATAAGGAGTGTGAGCTATTGTGTTTCTCCATGTATTTCTGTAGGCCCACAAGGCTTTAGGAAGCCTTTCTCACCAATCTCTCCTATGTAAATGGACAATCTTTGTTAGGATCCCTTCAATGAATTTATTGGTAGATTCCACTTGACCATTTTCTTGTGGATGGTAGGGAGTAGATTTTCTGTGTCTGATTTTGTAATTTTCTACCATTTGCTCCACTAGCTTTGATGTAAATTGATCTCCTTGATCTGTAACAATTTCTCTTGGGACACCAAAACGAGTAAAAATATCCTCAAAAATAAAATTGACTACAGATGATTTAGTAGCAGAAAGTAATGGTTTGGCTTCTACCCATTTGGTAACATAATCAGTGCAAACTAATATATATTTATTTTGTCTTAATGGAGGATTAATAGGTCCTACAAAATACAAAGCCCATTTCTCAAAGGGTTCAATGTGTACCTGAGGTTGCAGTGGCATCTCACTTGAAGGAGAAGGTTTCCCTACCCTTTGGAAACTGTCACACCTTTTAACATACTCTTTAGCATCCTTAAAGAGGGATGGCCAATAATATCCTAAATGAAGGGCCTTATAAGCTGTCCTCTTATCAGCAAATTTTCCACCACATGGTTCATCATGACATGCCTTGAGGATCTTAGGCATCTCATCTTCTCGAACACATCTTTTGATGATGAAATCTAGACCTGTTTTGTATAACTCATTAGCAATCCATGAATATTTTGCATTGTCATAAATGATCTTTCTTTTATCTCTTGTATTCATAATTGAAGGAAATTTTCTTGAAACTATATAGTTAGCAATATCAGCAAACCAAGGAGTTTGAGTGGTAATTTCAAATAGATATTCATTAGGGAAGTTATCTTCAACTAGAGTATTGTCTTTAATTTTTTGGAGTCTAGATAGGAAATTAGCTACTGTATTTTGTTTCCCAGGCCTATCTAGAATGGTGATGTTAAACTCGTGTAAAAGCAATAACCATCTTGTGACTCTGCCATTAGTAATTGATTTGTTCATTAAGTACCTAATTGCAGAATGGTTTGTGTGAACAAAAGTTTCATAGCCTGTTATATAGTGTCTAAATTTATTTATAGCATGAACAACAGAAAATAACTCTTTTTTAGTTACATTATAATTCAAATCTGAAGGAGTTAAATTTTTACTTATATAGTAGATGACATAAGGAATCAGGTCTTTTTGTCCCAATATAGCTCCTAAAGTTGTATCTGGGGCATCTGTTGAAATATGAAAAGGTAATTTCCAGTTAGGTCCCCTTAAAATAGGTGCTTCAGAGATTTTTGTTTTTAGCATTTCAAAGGCTAACTGGCAGTCAGAATTCAAATTGAATTCATAGTATTTGGTAAGTAATTTGAAAAGTCAAGATGCTATCTTGGTGAAGTTGTCTATAAATTTCCTATAATACCTTGTAAATCCTAGAAAACTCTTAACATCTTTTTGACAACTTGGAACTAGTAATCTGGAGATGACTTCAACTTTTGACTTATCAACTTTGATCCCCTCTCCTGAAATGTGATATCCTAGAACAACCCCTTCAGTAAACATCATAAAACACTTTTCACGACTTAATGAAATATTTTCTTCTTTACATATCTTTAGAACTTTTTCCAAGTTTTCTAAGGCTTCTTCAAATGTGTTTCCATAGATTGTGAAGTCATCCATGTATACCTCTACATAGTCATGTATTAGATCTGAAAATATTCCTAATACTGCCCTTTGGAATGTTTCAGGTGCATTGTATAATCCAAATGGAAATACTCGGTAGGCATAGGTACCCCAAGAACAGGTAAATGTGGTCTTGTCTTGATCCTTAAGTGCTACTTGAATTTGATTATAGCCACTGAACCCATCCAAAAATGAAAAGTACTTCTTGCCTGCTAATGTGTCTAACACCTGATCTATGAAAGGTAAGAGAAAATGGTCTTTAAGAGTAGCTTTGTTTAGTTCTCGGTAGTCAATACATACCCTCCATTTTCCATTCTTCTTGGGTACAATCACCAAAGGAGAGACCCACTGACTATCTAAAATGGGATAAATAAAATTGACATTTAACAATTTCAGTAATTCTTCTTTAACAATCTCCCTAAGGTTTGGATTCATCCTTCTCTGAGGTTGTCTGATTGGTTTACAATTTTCCTCTATATAGATATGATGAGTGCAAGTCTTAGGATTGATCCCTTTCATGTCAGTTTACTCCCAAGCATATGCAACAGAGTGTCTTTGTATTATTTTGACTAGCTTTTCTTGTTGAGACTTCTCTAGGTTTTTGTTTATGTTTAAGGTCTTTCCTGGGAATATTTCAATTGCAGAGCTGCCAAATTCTTCCATGGAGTAAAGATACATCTGTCTTGATGATAAGAACTCAATGTTAGATTCTTCTTGAAATTGTTCATATTTAAATTCTGAAGAAGATTCATAATTTTCCAAAGTATTCAGAATCTGACTATCTTCACTAATTTTTGAAATAGTGAAGAGAGGTTGTATATCTTCTTCATCATCAATCCATTGAGTATCATCTAATTCTGTGATTGTTCTTGCTGGAGGATACAAGGTGAATTTATTGGTTGAACTTCCATCAGAGATGTACATATCACCAGCTCTACAGCTAGTGAAAGCATCAGCTGTAGCTAACCAAGGTCTTCCTAATATGATAGGATGTCCTCCTAGATCATTTTTAGGAGTTAGGATCATGAAATCCACAGGATACTCCAAATAATCTAAGGACACTGGAATTTCTTCTATTATCCTATCTGGTTTGACCACAGATCTATCTGCTAATTGTAGTAGTGTGGGTGTAAAAAGAAGATTAGGAAGTTTTAGTTTTTCCATGATTTGTTTACTCATGATATTGATTGCTGCTTCTAAATCAATAATTTTGTTCTGGATTTCAATTCCATTGATGTGTATTCTGACAACTAGATTTCTTGGTTCTAGATACTTAGAAATGTCAGTCTTACCCATCATTATATCTGCTATTTTTCCTACCAGTTGTATTTTCTTTATCTCTTTTATTCTTTTTCCTGTTTTTTTCATACTCAACTCCTTTATTGTTTTTGCTAAGATTGAGATTTCCTTGATAGCTTGTAATAATGGAATCTTAATACAAACATTTCTTAACTCATCTATGAAATCATAGTTAGGCATCATAATTTGCTTCTCTACACCCCTATCAATTTGTAATCTTTCTGGAAAAGGAGATGTAGAAGTAGATGTTGATGGCTGCTCTAATATAGGAGTTGAAATTATTGGATCTTTCTGTTTTGATTTTTCAATGTTTTGGTCTTGAAAAGATGTGTTTCCCTCAAGACTTTTATTTACCCATAGAGAATATTCCTCAGAATTGTTTTGCTCTTGTATAATTACAGGAGGTTTCTTCTTTTCAAGTATTCTTCCAGACCTAAGTTGAACATCATTAAGGTCTAAAGGAGTAATAAAATAGGTTGGGAATTTTTTACCTTCTATCATATATGTATTCTGAGGGTTTTTATTGTTGGGGTTTGGTATTGGCTGGGCAGGCAATTGATTTTCTTTTTGAGGAAATGGTAATGGAAGTGGTTGATTTTGATTTTGGTTTTGATGTTGTGGATTCTGTTGAAGATTTTGTTGTGGGGGAAAGTTTGAATATGTTGGATATGAGGGATAAGAAGGTGGATATTGATAATACTGGGAAAACCTTCCATAAGGATTTTGTGCTCCTTGTGCCCAAGGTTGAGATTGTTTTGAAATTGGGGCCAAGGTTGCTGCCAAGAATTCCAATTTGGTGGGCGTTGATTATACATTTGATTATTAAACCCTTGTGTCTGAGGTCATTGCCAAGGTCTTCTAGAGACAAAGTTAAGAGATTCTGTGGAATTTGTGGGTGTTTCTTCTTGAAAGACTGCCTTAAGACCAGGGAGTGAAGGACAACTCTTGGTCTCATGTTTTTCTAAAGAAATTGCAAAAGTCTCTATTAATTTTGCATCTAAAGGACATTCTCTCAAAGCATGCTTCTTCCTAAATTTGGGACAAAAGATTGCTAAGACATCAGTTTCAACTTTTTGCTTGTTTTGTAACTTAAGGGTGTCTATTTATTCACTAATAATCCCTAGAATGTTAGATTTGAATTCATCAAGCATATTACCTATTTCTGCCCTACTTACTGTTCCAGATGTAGATTTAATTACCCTTGCAAGAGCCGGGTCTCTTGGTCCTTTTAGAATCTTATATTTTCCTCTTGAAATATTGATACATAACTCAACTATATCAGGCAATGGAAGCTGAGATATGTCCCTTTTTCCCATCATATTGAGGATATCTATCCATTCATCCCTAATTGTTTTCAACAAGAGAGCTTTCAAATTTTCTTGATCTAGGGTTTCCATCTTTGCCCTCTTGATGTTATAATTGAATCTTTCCAACAATTCTTCTAGATTTTCATCCTCTTTTTGCATCATTTTGAACACTTCTTCTTTATGGTTGACTAGTATACAGTAATCCAAATATCTCTATAGAAATGCTCTCTTCATATCATCCCATGTCCTAATATACCTATTGATTAAACTCATAAACCATTTTAATGCTGCTCCTTTCAATGTTGAAGGGAACAGTTTAAGTTTCTGAGCATCTTGTAGATAATCATAGGTTCTACATAGAACTTCAAGTTCAAATAAGAAGGTTTCAGGATCCTCACTTTTTATTTCATGAAAGTTTGGAAGAATATAAGGTGAGATGTTTTTCATAGTTGCATTAGTCTCTTCATCTACTATAGGGAATCCAAAAGAACTTCCAGTTTCCCTTCTACCTCTACCTCCTTCTGCATTTCCTCTTCCTCCTTCTACATTTCCTCTACCTCTTCCTATATCTCCTCCTCTTCCTCTACCTCCTCCAAATATTGTATGTTCTCCATTAAAGAATTCTCCTTCCCCTTCTTCTACCATGATAGACTCTTCTGAACTGATATAAGATTTAGTTGGAAGAGCTAGTTGTTCTACTGGTTCTTCTACTAAGGGTATATTGAAGAAATAGTCCTCTTCTTCCTCTTCACTAGGGGTTTTTAATTCTTCTGCTGGAATATATTCCCCTGTGGAAGTGAAAAAGGTTACCTCTTCTGTAGGAGTCCTTGGATCTTCTTCCTCTAGAATTGTTTCAGTGGATGAAGTGGGGGATCTTCCTGATGGGATATCTGATCTTGAGACTTTTGGAAGCCTATGACCAGTATAGTATGGAATATGAGTTTGGGTTGGAGGTGTGCTACTTCTTGGTCTTGGTGGAGTGAGTGGAGTTGTGGGAATTAAACTTCTGCCTCTTACAAATATACCCCTAGAATATCTTTCTCTACGCATATCATCATTTTTGGGAAATAGGAAATAAGGCTACCTAGTTATACCTCCCCGGCAACAGCGCCAAAATTTTTAGTCAATTCAGTGTCCTAAATTGATAGCATAAATTATCGACCAGGGCTTGTAAACTGATGAGGTATAGTTGCACTATATGTGCCTAAATATCCTTATTCTTATTTCATTGTTTTCAGTATTTTGTTGATGTTTTTGAGTTTTGTTATGTTTAGGTTTTAGTATGATATTCTATGTTCAAAAAGGTGATATCAAATCTATGAAAAAAAGGAATTAAAAGAGAACCCTAGACTCAAAACAGAGTGTAATTGTAAATTCTATCCCTAATCAGGAAAATGATGAAAAACAGAGCATTCTAATCCATGGATGTCCTAGCTTGAAAATAAGCATAAATGTAACTCAAGACATTATATTTCAACCTGATCCTTTTAGTTAGAGGTTTATTGGAATATTTTTTGGAAGAGATTGAACTCCAATGTGATGAGGATCTTCCTAAAAACAGACAACAACTTAGAATATTGTAGTGCAATCCTATTCATATGTTAGAGATATTTTGGAACAGCTTGAGAAGAAAATTGCTACAATATGCTAAGGATCCCCTATGAATATTTAAACTATTTATGACATTACAGCTAGATCTCGTTCATTAGCTACAGATTTATTGGAAGAGTTTATTGAAGGAGACTAGTTATAATGAGATAAGGATTTTCTAAACAACAAGTAACCCACAGTATTACAATTAGGTCTTTTCTATGACTTAGAGATTTATTGGAACAGTTTTGAGAAAATATTGCTTGTAACAATATGAGGATATTCTATCTAATTGAAAAGAAGGAAATAAAACCTAATTAACTTAACATCATACAACCAAATCTCATTCAGTCAATAGTGATATGTTGGAAAAGCTTTCAAGAAAAAGAATGGCTGTAGGATAATGAGAATTTTTTAATCTAAATGACAAAAACTAAAGTGCTGATAACTCAAGTTGTCACAATTAAATCCATTCAATGAATAGAGATATGTTGGAAAATTTTTAAGAAAGGACTAAGTATAACATCATGAGGATCTCTTAGTTGAAGAAACAAAGTAAGACATGATACTAAAAGATATAAACTTAGAAAATTGTCTTAAATGAGAAATATAACAACACAAAATTAAAGGTTACTTATCTAGAAAGCATGTGGAAGCCTCCTTAGATAGCAGGGGCCCTCTGCTATCAAGTTGGCATGAAAGTATTTTAGCTCCTCAAGTTTGTCTTCAACACAACATCAAAGTTATGCTTCTTCTTATTATCAAAAATACTTCAAAACAGAGTATCACAGTATTGGAAAATAGGATTTAACTTATTCTCTCGGTCTCACCGAGCTAAATTTATAGGAAATTACATAATTTTTATTGAATGAAAATAGGCACAGGTGTATTCTAAAGTCAAAATCAAACTAAAACTCCTTTCTAGGACTCATGATTTGCTGAAAGAAAATCAAGAGTCCATATCCTTATAGAAATCTGCTTCTCGGACTTTTGGTTTGACCACATGCACAAGTATCTCCAGATTTTGATTCAGCCTTCGTGGATGACAAGGAACAATGTAGGAAAGATTTAGAATCTAACCATATACTATTTTTCTTCAGATGACACCTGTAATATGTTCAAACACCAAAATGGCTACGGAATATGTAACTGGCTACAAAATGACTGCATTCTATAGCTAAAACTGCTCAGAAATCATTAAGACAACAAAACCACAAAAGTACAACAATTTAGTCATTGCATGTATTCCTTAAGTGATTTTAATCATTCTTATTGATCTTTTAGGTATATAAATGACAAAAGGAATGATAATATGAAGTGGAATTTAGCAAAGGAGAAGACACTTTTAGGGCTCAACATATATCTCCTCTTCCAGATCCCTATGAAGAAATGTTGTCTTCACATCCGGCTGTTCTACTTCAAAATCAAATGTAGTAGAAACAGATAACATTAATCTAATAGAAGTAACTTTGGAAACAGGAGAACAAATATCACCAAAATCAATTCCCGACACCTAGGAATAACCTTTTGCTACCAACCGAGCTTTGTATTTCTCCACCTTGCTTTCTACATTCATCTTCTTCATAAACACCCATTTGCTCCCGATGGGATTCCTTCTAGTCGGCAACTCCACCAGATCCCATGCCCCATTTTTGTGCAAGGATGCCATTTCATTAACCATGGCCTCCTTCCAGAGTTTTCCATCCTATTAATCTACTGCCTCCCTGATGGTTTTGGGATCACCGTCAGTTATAGTTAAAGAAAAATTTCAACAGAAAGAAAATGGACTATACCTTTCTGGTTGTCTTCTTTCTCGAACTGATCTTCTCACAGCTGGATTTTGTGGCTCTTCCTCTTCTGAGTCTTCTTCTATTGTAGAGTCTGATTCATCCTCCTTTAGCTCAAACTCTATATTATCAGGTTCCTTTGGTAGGAATTCATGTTTAACAACATCTTTCACCTCTCTAAACACCACCTGTCAGTTGTACACAACCTTCCTTGTTTTCGGGTTCCAAATCTTGTAACCCTTTAAACCATCCTTATACCCAATAAAGATGCACCTTTCAGATTTATTATCCTACTTTGTCCTTTTCTCCTTTGGAACCTGTACATATGCATCACATCCAAATACCCTATGATGTGAAAGAGAGGGTTTATTACCAGTCCATAGCTCATGTGGAGTCTTATCCTCCAACGTTGATGAAGGTGATCTGTTAACCAAATAACATGTAGTCTCCACTGCCTCTACCCAGAATTTGTGTCCTAACTCGGTACCACTGAACATGCTTCTTGCCTTTTCTATCAGCGTTTTGTTCATTCTTTCTGCAACTCCATTTTGCTAAGGTGTGTATGGAGTAGTATTTTTTCGTGCTATACCACACTTCTTACTGAACTCTTCAAATTCCTTCTTGTGGAACTCTCCACCATTATATGTCCTCAACACCTTTATCTTCTTCTCTATCTGGTTTTCCACCAGAGCCTTAAATTCTTTAAACCTGTCAAAGAATTCAGATTTCTTTCTCAACAAATTCTTACTGAACTCTTCAATTTCCTTCTTGTGGAACTCTCCACCATTATCTGTCCTCAACACCTTTATCTTCTTCTCTATCTGGTTTTCCACCAGAGCCTTAAATTCTTTAAACCTGTCAAAGAATTCAGATTTCTTTCTCAACAAATATATCCATGTATTCCTTGAGAATTCATCTATGAATGAAACATAGTACACAGAATTACCCAGTGATGGAACTGATACAGGTCCAAACACATCACTGTGCACAAGCTCTAATATCTTGTTCGCCCTCTTAGCACCAGAAGGAAAACTCACCCGATTTTTCTTCCCATATACACAATGTTCAAAAAAATAAAAATCCAGAGAGCTATTAGACATACCTTCTACCATACCATTTCCATGCAGTATTGAAGGCCCTTCTCTCCAATATGTCCAAGCCATTGATGCCATAACATGGTCTTTTCTCCAGATACCTCTAGGCTTTTCAATCCACTTTCGGGAACCACAGAACTGTTGCACCCATCAATAACAGTGTTGTCCTGAATCTTGTATAGAGTTCCAATCCAAACTCCCCACATTAATACTAGTGCTCCCCGAACCATCTTATAGGTATCTTTCATGAACATTATTTTTACACCTGCATCATCCATCTTTCTTACAGAAATCAGATTTATGGCCAATGCAGGAATGTGCAAAACACCAGGAAGTGTTCTAATCCTTCAACTGTGCAGCTTCACCTTGAATTTTCCATGTTTGACGATTCTGGCCTTCCTATCATCACCTAAGAAGACATCACCACCATCATGTTTCTCATACTCGCAGAACCACTTCTTATGGGGAGTGAAGTGAAAGGATGCACTTGAGTAAATCAACCATGACTCATGATCTACATGTGGATTTGAAGAAGAAGAAAAATACACATCCCAACCTTCATCCAAGGTGGTTTTTTCCTCTGCATAAGGAGCATCATCAAATCCCTTTCCTTTCTCAAGAGCTTTAGATCTGTAGTCCTTTTTGTAGTGCCCTTCCTTTTTGCATTTCCAGCACACCTTTACAAAATTTCCAGGAGATTTAGATATTCATCTAGATTTAGATATCCCACTCGAAACCTTATTCTTGTTTCTATTTTGGGACCTTCCTCGTACATATAAGGCTTAGACAATGTCATCAAAATTCAAGGTAGTTGTATTGCTACCTATTGCAATAACCAGAATGTCCCACGATTCTGGTAGAGAACACAAAAAATTGATGCACTTGTCTTCATCTTAGATTTTAATATCAAAAATTGATAGATGACTTACCATAGTATTGAAGGAGTTCATATGCTCTGTCACCGAGTCTCCATCCTTCATCCTCAGGTTATACAAATTTTTCTGCATGAAAAATTTATTCACCAGAGACTTAGATTGATAAAAAGTCCCAAGTTTGTCCCACAAATTTTTCGTCGTAGCTTCCACAGATACATTCAACAATACCTAATCTGAGACACACAACCGTATTGTGCTCTTCGCCTTCCGATCCAACTTTCTACAGCCTTCATCCGACATTGCCGTTGGTTTAGTACCCTGATCTACCATGATCCAATGGTCTTTATCCACTAGCATAACCTCCATATTGATCTTCCATAACTCAAAACTCTGACCATTAAATTTCTAAATATCTATCTTTCCATTGCTCTCCATCTTCTTTCACTGCAAGAATTGATCCCACAGATCTCCCATTGAACAGGGTCTACCACAGGCCTGAGAAAAAACCCCTCTGCAGTAAAGGCATCCCCTTGAATCTGAAACAAATCTGATACCAAATGTAGGTTTTAACCCTGTACAAAAATTATCTACAAATGAATCTAAAAAATAGAAAACAAACAATAGCGAGAGCATAAAACATAAAACATATAAATACAAATATTTTCCCCTGGATCCCAAATCGGGTCGACCAACTTGATTTTTCCTTATATTCCTTTTTATGTTACAACACATATATATACATGCCGAAGCATACATAAACCCCAATCCATTAACCCTGGATTAGAACATAACCGTAGCTCCCTTGACCAGATCTACAAAATACCAGGGGCCAAAAACCATCATGCCCAAAAACCATGTGCAAACCCATGCAAAAAACCATGGGTGGGTTCGCCCACCGAAAAATAGGGTCCAATTTTTTTTTTCCTGGGGTGCTGCCTCGGACCCCGAACAAGGGGGCTGCTGCCCCCCCATGACCCCCGTGTTGCACCCAGCGCAACATACAGGGGGGCCTATCACCCCCCCTGTTAACCCCCCACGCGTGACTAGTCGTGGAAAGAATATAACACATACCCAACAACAATGGTACCCTCACCTCGAACACCATAGATGGATCTAGTTCTACATTCTGAGTCAACGAGCACAGAGTGTGCCTCTATCACAAACCACTTACAAGGGAGTCTTTTTTCCAGCAGGTACACAATGATCCTACCATCCAAATTTTATTAGCAGGGGGTGATAGCCCCACAAATTTAAGTACATGAGAGCTTGCTACTTCCTTTTGTAAATATTGTATATAATTTCCCTGTAATTTATATTTTTCCTATTTTGCTGTACATTCTTCATACTCACAGTTGTATCTTTTTACCTTCATTGCCCCTTTTGTTGTTAATTTTTTCTGTTCAAATCTTTGAATGACTGTTGTTCAATCCAATTGAACAGTTTTTGTTCAATCGAATTGAACAGCTGTGTCTTTTGTGTGTTTATTTTTGTTATTCAAATCTTTGAATGGCTGTTGTTCAATCCAATTGAACAACCGTGTCTTTTGCATGTTTTTTTTTTGTTCAAATCTTTGAACAGATGTTGTTCAATCCAATTGAACAACTACTGTGAAATCGAATTGAACAAATGTGTCTTTTGCGTGTTTATTTTTTCTGTTCAAATATTTGAACGACTGTTGTTCAATCCAATTGAATAGCTGCTGTTCAATAGAATAGAACAATCGTGTCTTCTGTGTGTTTATTTTTGTTGTTCAAATATTTGAACGACTGTTGTTCAATCCAATTGAACAACTGTTGTTCAATCGGATTGAACAACTGTGTCTTTTGCGTGTTTATTTTTGCTATTAAAATCTTTGAACGACTACTGTTCAATCCAATTGAACAGTTGTTTTTCAATCAAATTGAATAGTCGTGTCTTTTGCATGTTTATTTTTTATGTTCAATCGTATTGAACAACCGTGTCTTTTGCGTGTTTATTTTTATTGTTCAAATATTTGAACGGTTGTTGTTCAATCCAATTGAACAACCATTGTTCAATTGGATTGAACAACCATGTGTTGTTTTTGATGTTCAATCGCATTGAACAGCTAATTATTTTTCTTCCTTTTCTAAGCATGATCCTTATTCCTTTTTGATGATCTCTTCTTGAAAACCCACTCCTCATTCCACACCCTAGCTGTAAAAGACATTTCTGAGCAGGAATTGACACTTGAAAGGGGGAAAAGTAGTAACATTACTAATATGATGATCCTTTGGAACTTTGATGGAAATCTCTACTCCGGAAGCTGACATGGTATATCTATGCAATTAAGGGCTATACATATCCTGCTCAAACATGTTATCACACAATTCACAATTCATAGTCTTATAACGGTATATTTTTCTACACTCTCGAGAAGCATTCCCCTTTGACATAAGGATATAGGAATAAGGAATATTAATTGTATTGGAATTCTGTTTTTTACTTCTCACACCATCCCTAACTCTTAAGGAGTTAGTGAGCCTCCCTTCATGTATAAAGAATAAATATTATGTTTACATGCAAATTTTTAAAAGAGAATAGGGGGTCTCATCACAAGCCAACCTATCATGATCATACAGATTTAATAGGTGACATGCCCACAATGGCCAACACACCAGGGTAATGACCTTCCTGATGGCTCCAACTGCTTGAAGGACATGAGGTCTCATCACGAGCCAACATGATCACTCTGTTACAATCCCAGTGAATAGCATCGTGACTATCTAGCCTCCACACCAACATAGAGGTCTCTTCATAAAACAAAGCAAAATGTCTACTTTTCAAAAAGAAATATTATGTCTATATGCAAATTTTTAAGAGAAAATAGGGGGTCTCATCATGAGCCAGCCTACCATGATGATAAAGGTTTAGCAGGTGACATGCCCACAATGGCCAACACACCAGGGTAATGACCTTCTCGACATCTCCAACTGCTTGAAGGATAGGAGGTCTCATCATGAGTTGGAATGATCACTTTGTTACAACTACAGTGAGTGGCACCTTGACTATCTGGCCACCACACCAGCATGGTGATCTCTCCATAAAATTGGAAAAATATCTACTTTTACATAGAGGATTCTGGCTCATTTTTCAAGTTAAAATAGCAACCCTGTCGAGGCTATGAATGCCTGCTAGCAGTAGTGGCTTTGCTTGTGGTATGAGAGTATTTTTCTAACCATAGCCAATTACTTTTATATATTCCTTATCTCCTATTTTCATCCATTTCTGAGATAAACACACTACTCGAATAAGTGATAATACTATTTACTTGCATAAGTAACTATGAATGAACTATCCTTTCATGTTTGAATTACGAGATGATGTCACCAACCATTATCCATCACTGTCATGCTTCCGTCATACTATACCATTAAATAAGGACATCATATCATAATAATTTCCATATCCCTTTCTCCCCTTCTTCGGAAATTTACACCTAAGATACACTTATGATAAATTCCAATTTTGACCTTTGCACCGTGTGCATTCATGATTGTTGCAACCTCCCCTCTTTTCTTGAGCTCCAAGGCCATAGACGTCATTATCTCATACAAACTATGATTATTTATTTCTGACATTTTCCCCTGTATGCATTCATGATTGATCAAATCTCTCTTGTACTTAAGGACGTGGATGCCCTTATTTTGAGAGAGGGGGTGTAAATATCCATAAATATTAACCATGCGAATTCCCTGCAAAACTTCTTTAGGATATGCTGATGGGACCAAAATATCATTGCATTTATGATATGAAGTTACATACATTTACGACATAAGGTTGCAATTTATTTTTTCTCTCGCATTCAGTGTTTATTCTAACCAACAAGGCTTGGAATCCTAAGAAAGAATTGATTACCATAGAAACCCAAACAAATTTTGTCACCCAATTGATAGACACTGCTGAGATTGAGGTACAAACTAACACAGTGGACACTATTGAAGCTTCTGTGCAGACTAGGCTGAAACTTACAGAAGAAAAGGAAACTCAAATAGAGGAGACACCTGCCTACAATTCCCTAGTAGAAAAGGCTGTCAATCAAAAATTTCATAATGAATTAACTCAAGCCCAACATGAATTGGCACAATGAAAAAAGGAAGTAGTACCCACACAAGAACATCAGGCACTATTGAAGAAATTCAAAGACCTTTCTATAATCGAGGATGAGACATTTTCTCATCTCAGAGAAGAAAAGGCGATGGTAAATAAAGCACATGATTAGGTGGAACAAGCCAAGAAGAAAACTAGTATCATTTTCTCTCTTTACTCTGATGTACTAATGTGTAGGGAACCAACCACCAAATATGCTCTATTTTTAGTAGAACGATATCTACTTCTAAAAATCAAGGCTATCAGGGCAGGGAAGCCATGACTTTTAAAACCATTGAGGAATTTGTCCAATGTTGCAATGAGAAGAATGATCAAGTCCAATATATTTTGTGTGAATTATACTTACACAATTTCATTTTAGAGGAGGGCAGGGACAGCAATCCTAGCCCCTTTATAGGGGGCATTCAGTTCTAGGCTCTCCTATCTTTTGCCAAGAACCAGACTTGGTGGGATAAATCCTACAACACCTTCTAGAAGAGGGAGCATGGCCTAGACCTATGGGTTAGAGGGGAGCCTACTAGAACCCTGTACCTGTTCACCCAGCATAAGAATTTCATGCAGAGGAAAGGATTAAGGAATAAACTGGGACTTTCTACAAGGATATCATACAGCATGGGAGGGAGTACTTCGAGGAAATTTGAGAAGCAGATTTGGAAGCAACCAAACAGAGGTGGATAGCCATTTGGTTATAGAAACTTCAAAGCAGCTACCTCCAGATTCCTTTTATACAACAATATAATCTTCAACATGGGCCCTACATGGATAGGGTTCAGGTACAAGTTCCCTCTCATCTGGTACCCCCCTGAGGATTATCATCACGATTATGAGCTGCCAGAGTGGCACACAAACTCTACCTTTGAAAAGATCAGACAGAAACATGCCTTCAGAATCTATAAAGAAGAAGTCTACCCTGCATATTCTCTGACCCAGTTACACCTCAACCATTTGTTTTCACGAGGACCTGCAAATAGGTAAGCAGGGGAGTATGTTTTTCCAAGAATAAGGTACATTTCACCTTATGTTTACCACGAATTGTTATGCACTTCTATGAATTTTCCCCTCATCTTTGAAATAAAGGAAAGGGAATTAATGTAAAGTCAGAACAAAATGAACTGATGATAAAAGGTATGTTTAACAACGGAAAATTGACTTGTTGTATCTTTATTGATAGGCAAACAAAGCAGCTGAACTGATGATAACCAAAAGACAGCTAACAAGAGAGGAAAACGGGATCATGATGGCTACCATGGGTCGGCGTAAGATGGAGAGGCACATCCACGCTTGGGGGACTCAAACGATAGCCACGAACATCAGGATCTCATATGAAAAGGACCTATTACCACTATTGAATTCAGCTTTAAAAGGATGAATACGAACAAGATAGACAGATCTGAATAGAAACTTTCTTATGTGATAGATGTATCGGGACATAATTGTCCAGTTGTATTAATGTATTAATCTCCATCTTAATAAATATTTTGGCATTTTTGAATAGTAAATATCTGAGTTTTCCCTAGCAGTAGACTTCTGATGGCTTTGGGCCCAGCCCTGGGAGTTTGTTCGCTACTTCTATGCAATACGTGTAATTATAGACCTTCTGTTTCCGGTCATCTAATGCATTTCGTGAGATATCATTTAATTGGTTGAATTGTGAACATAAGATGCTACAGCTTTCGCTTTCATTAGAATAGTTCATCATTCACACTTTCTTGCTTACAATCAATGTTTTCATAATTGTTTAGATGCTTTCATAATTTCCCAATGCTTTTATACTCGTTTTATTATCTTTAGCATAACTAATGTTCAATTCTGCACATCGTGAAGTTGGATATTTTCTTTATTATTTCGAAGCATCTGGTTGCTATTTGATTCAAAGAGATGGTATTTATTAATTCAAAAGAGAATTCCATTTCAAAATTTAAATATAAATTTGTTGTTCAATTTGTTAGAGTCGTTGTTCAATTTATTAGGACTGTTGTTCAATTCGTCATAGTATGTTGTTCAATCGTAGTTTGCGCTTTTCAGTCGGAATAGTCATTTCTGCATATGCCTAGAACATAGTAGTCAAGAGAATTTTATAATTCCATTTTACTTTGCTTTGATTTAAATTCAAGAAATAGACAGTCTTCCTTATGACAAATTAGAGTAGTTTTCCTTTGATGTCACTTGCATATACTGTGCTTACACTCTTGAAATAACAAGGCTTGCCCTGGGTTGATAATCAAATGAGAATCATTGAAGTCACCCGTAACAATCATCCTTATGACCCAACAATCTCGATGATCAATTTATTCATTGTTATGGTTTTATTTCGACAACTTGGACCACATGTTGCACCCATGCAATGCTTTATCAAATAAGATCGGTCAACTTCTACATAACACTTTCTCTTGGGCCCAACTCGTGGTAAGTTTATTTTCATCAGTTTGGAAAACCTTTTCATTGAAGAAGGAACATAGTTTGTAATTTTTCTTTGTTTACCCTTTTGAATAAAATATTAATGAAAATTGTTATATGAACAAACTTATACTTTATCATTCTCCTCATTAGAGGGAGGTCAGGGATGTTGGTGTATCTCTAGTCATTTTTTCTTCTGCTGTCATAACTTTTAGGCTCATAGCTGATAAGGTTGATCATTCTAGTTTGTTTAATTTCATACCTTACTTACTCTTCATTGTTGAAGCTTTAGTTTCCTGGTAGAGCTTGAAAAGCATCTATAGTTTCTATTTTTTTTATTGTTTCGAATATTTTGTAGAAACATATTTTATTTATAATATTTATATTTACCTTATCACATACAAATTCAGTTGAAATAATAATTGATGATACCATTAGAAAAAAATTAGCCTTTACAAGTTTGTAACTATCTACGTACTAAGTATTTCATGATATATGAATGTATCATATTCACTTAGTCATATGTGTGGTGTTATTTCTTCCCTTGTACATGGATCATCTAAAACCATTGAATATCCCGGTGTGCCTTGCATGAATTTTTAGATAAAAGAGTTGTTAGAAAATTATTTGTATGTTGGCATTGTGCTTGCATGAAGTGAATATAATTTTATTAATGATATGATTGGGTGTCAATTTTAGTACTCTAACACTCAATTTAACAATGTGATTCATATGTTTGTCAATCAAGTAATCGAAAATTGTATTTTAATTCATGATGAAGAATTGCTAATAATGAGGTGGAGTCTATAACTTTGTTGGAACTTTGCACTTAAATATGGAGAATCAAAAACATAAAAGAACATGAACTTTGAAGAAATAAGTTTGAATGAAAAAATATTGATTATTAGCATATTAAAAACTATTGTTTATGTGCTAATTACCTTGAAGACAAAATCCTTGGAAGATATTTAGAAGATAGAGAACTTAGAGAAAAGAGACTAAATTGAATTTTGAAAATGAGTTATCTTGATACAACAGGAGGGAAATTTTTTTGTTGTTTACATGTTATATGGTATCATACTAACTAAATTCTTGATAATGATACAATTTATAGAATTTGAAGGAAAAACAAACTTAATATGTGTAAAGTATAGAAGAGACAATGATCACAAGATTTAAAGGTCATTAATGTGTATATGAAAGAAGAAGAGCAGTTGATGGATAAGTTACAAGAGTTTGATTAGAAGATAATAGCATTGAAAAAATAACTAGACACTTCCACAGGCTTGTTTCCTTTGTTAGATACCCATTTGGTTGAAAGTCGAGAATCTCCACCCTATCTTGGATGGAAGCCAAATAATATCAAGGTGGAATAACTAGGATCTATTCACCTTATTCCCAAGGAATTGTCTTTAAAAATAGTTACCAAGGTAGAAGAAAGAGAAAAATTTAGAACCTATATTATTGTGCTAATTTGGCCAAAGGTGGTGCTAGAGAGTGGCCCTGTGTAAGAAATATTGGATTGACAAAGGAGGACACTAGAGATGATTTATGCATATATTTCACAAGCTCTGTGTGTGAAAAAAAAATATATGATGCAAATCCCAAGGATTATCTATTTTTTGTTTTGTTTGGAAAATGGAGAGGTCAAGGAAATTTGTGAGTATATGCCTCAGGAGAAACCAGAGGAAGATTTTGACTACAAGTGAGCTCAAGAAAATAGGTGATTTATGGTTTATGTGCATGCCAAGTTTCTATAGTTTCTGTTTTCTTTTATTTTTTAAATATTTTGGAGAAACATAATTTATTTATACTATTTATATTTACCTCACCACATATAAATGCAGTTGAACTTCCCATTGATAATACCATTAGAAAAAAAATGAGCCTTTATAAGTTTGTAACTATATACATACTAAGTATAGTTCATCATACATGAATAATTCATGTTCAAGTAGTCATACACGTATTGTTATTTCTCCCCATGTACATGAATCATCTACAACCATGGAACATCGAGGAGTGCCTTGCATGAGTTTTGAGGTAAATCAGTGGTTAAAAAATTATTTGTATGTGGGAAATATGCTTGCATGAAGTAAAGATAATTTCATTAATGATATTATTGGGTGTCAATTTTGGTACACTAACATGCAATTTAACAATATGATTCATATGTTTTTCAAAATCGAAAATTGCATTTGGATTCGTGATGAATAATTTCTAATAACGAGGTGGACTGTGTATCTTAGTTGGAACTTGGAATACATTGATAATCACACACATAAAAGAACATAAACTTTGAAGAAAAAATTTTGCATCCAAAAATCTTAATTATTAGCATATCAATATTGTTTTTTGTGTGGTACATATGTTCAAGACAAAAGTCGTTTAAGTTTTTAAGAAGATAGAGAACTTAGAGAACGAAGACTGAATTCAATTTTTCAAGTGAGCTACGTTTATAAAACTATACATACAAAATTCTAGTGTTTATATGTTATAGGTATCTTACTAATTAAATTCTTGAGAGTGACACAATTTCTAAAATTTAAAGAAAAAGAAAACTTAATATATGTAAAGTACACAAGAGAGAATGTTCACAAGATTTAAAGGTCATCAATGTGTATATGAAAGAAGAAAAGTAGTTGATGGATAAGTTACAAAAGTTTGAGTAGGGGATAATAACATTGAAAAGAGACCTAGAGACTTCCAGAAACTTGTTTCCATTATTAGACACCCATTTGGTTGAAAGCCAGGAAGCTCAACCTTATCATGGAGGAAGCTAGATGATATCAAGGTGGAACACATAGGAGCTCTCCACCTTATTCCCAAGGAATTGTCTTAAAAAATGGTTACCAAGATAGAAGAAAGAGAATAATTTAGAGTCTATATTGTTATGTTTATTTGGATAAAGGGGGTGCTAGAGAGGGGCTCTATGCAGGAAATCATGGATTGGCAGAGGAGAACAATGGAGATTATTTATACATATATTGAACATGCTTTGTGTGCCAAAAAAATATATGGTATAGATCCCAAGGATTATTTTCTGTTTGGAAAACAAAGAGGTGAAGAAAATTGATGAGTGTATGCCCGAGGAGAAACCCAAGGAAAATTATCAAAACGAGTGAGCTCAAGAAAATTGGTTTTTTATGATTTAGTGCATTCCAAGATGATTGTAGTAAGAGTTCTCGTGGTTAATGCATTGCCAAATTATAGTTTTATCTACTTCCTCTCTTCAATGACACCATTTTATGTAAATGTTTGTCATTTTATTTGGATTGGGCCTTGGATTAGCTCTATATTTATGTGGGTCCACCATAATTATCCTGTCTAGTAATTTACGCTTAGTAATTTTTATTTGGTTTTGGATCCATTCATCTTTGGAGATAACTAAAATCCCCAAATATCATGTAAAAGTAAGGATAATATTACTACATAATCTGAATGGAACTAATGACGAAGATTATATGTTCTTTGCTTAAAAAAATCATGGGTTAAGATCCATCGACTAACATTAAATTAAATTATCATTATTATTATGAATTCAAAAATTTAGAAAAAATTATCAGACTAAAATTCAGTTAAATTATTAATACTATTATGAATTGAATGTTTAGATATTTCTTTTGGTTTGGTCTGGTAGCCAACTTGAGATGGTGGGAGTGTTTGTGGACTTGCATGTGTCTAGGTCATGAAGACAACCAAGGAAAATAAGAAAGGGAAAGAGAACTCCTTCAAAACATAGGTTTAAACCATCTGTATTATTGTTTCTTCTTGTTTGTGTTTGTGTTTGCATGGTTATAACTTGTTTTTTATGCACCACACAATACACTAGAGTGTGGGGGCTTCAGGAAATTTTTTTGTATTTTTTGGTACATTAGGATACCAAGGAAAATCGGTAGGAACGAAATCACCAAATTTTGCTAGTGTCTAGAAGCACAGTGTGCTAACTTAAAAATATGAAGAAGAACAAATTATATTAAAGAATATATCCTTAAATTCTAATTTCACTTTATGTAATCCTTTGTACATATCCCATCCAAATTCAGCTTTGAAATTGATTCCATTATTTATTTCATATGTTTTATTGATTTAAATTTCATTATAGAACATTTTGTATCATTAATGTTCAATATATATTTAAATTTTGGAATTTTAATATATAAGAAAGGTTCTTAATGTGATATCCAATGTCCTCTTTAACAATATTTTAGGTTAGATGCACCTCCATACACTTTAGGATGAATTTCAGTATCTTTGAAATTTTTAAAAAAATCTTGTTGTGTCTTCATATACCTAAGTATGCATCTCGATATATTGTTTCACAATCCTTAAAATTTAGAGATATGAAGAAACATACACCCATCCCAAAATTTTGGTGGAAGACATTGTAATCTTTTTTTATTTCTTCACTTTATTATTTTTTCCTTTCATATAATTTTCTTTATGATTTTTGTTTGTCCTACAACTTATCTTAGTTCATGGGTGGTATTTAACTCCCATAAGCAAGAAAATAAGAAAATGTCATGGAAACCAAAAGAATAAAGGTATGAATGGAGCACATTAAATTTTCAATGTATCGATGACATGAATTTGATTTGATATGCATGAAATTTATTTGTGTGCATAATTCTCAAGATGGCATTCTCTTTTCGGACACCCTTATTGTTTCTTTTTTATAATTGATGATGAGTGCATTATTATCGATCAACAAATATGAACCAACATTCCAATGATTGTACAAAATACTCTGAGATAGAAATTTTAGCTTACCAACCATATCATCTGGAAGTTAATGAGCCATCTAGAGGGAAAACCCATGGGTTTAGGGTGTCTCTCTAGTACGAACATAATGGAATGCTATATAATGTGTTCCTTAATCTTGAAAGTGTAAAATGTATCAGGAAACTGCACAAAATAGCAGAATGATATTGGGATTTATATAACAGTGAAAGTTTAAACTGTGATATTCCATGACATTTATTGATGTATCTTGTGGGTGTCATAAAGTTTGGTGAAGTGATAGAGTTACATGTATCAATATTCTTTCTAGATACAAAGGCTTGGGTATTCGACAACAAATCATATTATCTCCCACTCATTTTGACCACATAAAGTTTTGGAGGAGCATCACTCTAATAGTTGTTTGGTATTTTGTAACCCATAATGTATTTGGAGCTCTTTCCCTTTCTTCCCATTATTCGTATTTGAAATAGAATATAGAAATTCATATTTAAAGCTCATGCAAAGCTTGTGGAAATCTATAATCTAGAGAAAACTTATGATTTTTTCTCTTTATTTTCTCTTTAGTCTAGTAGATTAATAAGAAAACTAGAAAACTAATATCAATCTCCATGGTAACCTATTGTGTGATAACCTAAGAGGGATTGCTAAGCATTGACCTCTTGGTCAACAACATTTACATTAAATAGCTATAGAGCTACGTTATTTCTGCATTTGCAGTTTTTAAATAGATTAGTGTTTAATATTTTGCATTCAAGTGGTATGTGAAGCTATAATATAATGTTTTTCATATTTTCCAGGTTTGTTTATGGCATGCATGCTTGTGTTTGAATCCCAATTACACAAACATCGTTATTTCCTTTTCATTATTATGTGCCAAGAAGAACAAGTGACAATTGTGTTTGATGTAACATGATATACTGAAAACATGGGAAGGCTTTCTTGTGTGCTTTATAGAAATATGATTTTTATCACAAAAAAATGATCACCTAGCCATTTCTAACTAGGTGGATAAAAATACACCCTGTAATTTTAATTTGACCATATTAAAATCACTTTTAGTATAGGAAATAATTTAATAAACACTTTTATTAAGTTATTTATGATTAAAACCCTTGAGAATAATTAAATAAACCATTATTTATTTAATTTTCTCTAGGAATAATGATTAAATCATTATTTTATCATTATTTCTTGTCACATTTGACTAAATCACCTAGGAATAATTAAATAAATAATAATTTATTTATTTATCCTTAACTCCATTCTTGCAATAATTGTTAAATCATTATTTAATAATTATTTCATCTCACACTTTTCTTATTATTTTCAAAATAATTAATAAATCATTTTATTTGTTAATTATTTCGAAATAAAGATATTTGACCATTTTAAATATCTTTTCCCTCTCCAAAAATATAATAAAGTATTCCAAATGGTTAGATCTAGATTTTGGTCAATAATATTTTATTATTCTCCATTTTCGAGACCAACCCAATACTTTACTATAAATAATATGTTTTTTCATTCATTTCTCACCATGATTATCATCATCATCACCATTATCGTCTCATACTTTTTGAGCTCCCATTTTGAGTTCTACATAATGTTTTCGTTTTCACACATTGAGAGAGGAAGATCTGAATACTAAAGCGACAAGGACATCAAAGGACCCATCTCACTAAGGGTGACTTATGACCCTTTGTAAATCTCCTTCGCCAAGTGATATTAATAAAATATTTATTCTTTCAAATATTTTCCATGATTGGGTTATTACATCAAATTCATTTTTGTTATTTGTTCTTTTAGATCGCATACACCTATTTTATGCAGGGTTTTCTTACATATTTGTTCCAGATATGAAGTATAAGCAGCCAAAATTGTTGTTAGGGTCATTATTCACCTTTGACTTAAGTGAGATATTTTTGGTACAACTTCTAAGAAATTTCATAAAAATAAATGGCAGCTCTACTGGTGTAACAATTCAGTTTCTTGGGTGACTTTTTCTTCATAAATTTGAAGGTTTTCTACATCTACTTATATCCTCTTTTTTCTATTTATAGGTTTCTCTCCATTATTCTATCAAAATTTTGGATAGTGGTGGTTTCTGGTGTTTTCCGTAGGTCACAGGTACCAACCGAGCAGGGGATGACAACATTTGTGCGAGATTTGATAGCCAAAGGTCATAGGAGAAAAACGCATTGTTCAGCCCCAAAAATATGCTATAATATTTAGGGCACACTATTTGTCCCAAAAACTACGTTGTTAGTCCTTTTCACGTCAGTGCATGCATTTTGAAAAATTTTCAGAAAATTTTCAAGTTTTTTCCAGCATTGCCAAGAGTGTTGTGTGTGTATTAGGTCAGGGTTTTTTCACTTCAGTTTCAATATCCCTTAGGCCTGGATACTCTTATTTTATCTCTTTGAGGAATAAAAAATCCCCTTAGGGTTTTGTTGTAGTATTATAATAACTCCCCATCATCCAAGAAAGTAACTTAGAAAGAATAATGGGGACCCTATAAAATTTTAGAATTAATATTCAATTCTTAGAATTAAAACCCAATTTAGTCTTTTCTTAGGTAAGATTTTAATTTTCTTTTATAAATAATAAATTCACTAAAAACACTTAAAACTAAAAAAATTCCAAGCAAAAGCATATAGTGGGAAAAAATACCAAAATAATGAAGTTGCGAAAAAGCGAATTGCGAAGTACCGAGTTGCGAATTAACGAAATTCCGAAACACCGAAACAATGAAATTCCGAAGTAGCGAATTCACGAAATGCTGAAACACCAATATCACATTCTATTTAAAGACATCGCATAATTGCAGCTTCACATTTCGCATTTCGTCGATTTCTTGAAACACTAAAGCATGCCGACTATCAAATCACCGATGTAACGTCACGATATAATGCCATTTGTCATAATCACGTGGAACTATACTTTCGAATTTAATGTTAATTAATGTGTGTTTGTAATATCGAGGTTTTCAATTGATTATTTAATTTCAAAATTAAATACCAAAGGATTCCCATTACGCATCAATTGAATTGATAAGACTATTAACAACATTTCGAAGTGATTTGGGTTTATCATCTTTGGTTTTGTTTGAACAGGGTAATTCTAAAGTGAAAGGCATAAAAGCATGTCACGATTGATTAAAGCACGAAGGAAATCTACCAACCTACCATAGTTAGTCATGCAACAAGAGGAGAACAACAAAATGGCTCCATTAATTATGGATACCACATGCAATATAGATATTGGTTCTTCATGTTGGGAAGGGATTTACTAACACTTCAAGAATGAGAAACCTCAATTAATTCCACACATGCAAGCCGTAGCTAATTTTACTTCTTCCAATGATTCATAATCCTGGACAGATGCGGCTAACTCCTTTCTTCATAGAATTGCTGCTCCTCAAAAAATGCTTCCATACACTAACTTAGTGAAATGGGTGTTAGAAAATGTGGATATAAGGGATAGAAAATTTGTTACCAATAAAAAAACAGTCATTGGTTCCCTTAGGCCAAAAGATTTAAGGAAGGTGTATAAATTATCAGAACCTTAGAAAAAATATGACTCACAATTTGTTTAGAAGTTCATGCAAGAGAGCAAAATCCTGCAGCATTAATAAAAGAGTGGAGAAATGACCTTAACCGACATAAGCATGATGAAAACGGTATGTATTCAATTGCTTCTCTTAAAAGTCTTTACTCTTAAATAGTTGCAATGATGTGTCGCCTGATTGGGTCTGTAAATACTAATAATTTTAAAGAGAATTAGACACCCTTGATAGAAGTAACCTCTGATGGGTATATTCTAAATTGGGCAACCATTCTTTCCGATAATTTGATAGGACTCATCACAACCTATAGGGAAAATCCAAATGTTACAACCAATACAACCCTCCTTTTTACATGAGCTCTTATATCATGGATGCAGTCTGTTTTTATTGTGAATTTCCCTCCTTTGGATGGAAATGGACTGAAGAAGTAGAAACCCCCATCTTTGTCCAGTTAGGTTTCTTGTGGGAATAAAAATACTACTCTCATATTTTCAAAATATGCAATGAAATAATGCTCCTTGTCTTCCAAGTCATTTTTGAAGTCAAAATCCCTAGAATTACCTCGAAAGCTTATAAAAGTATTAAGTATATAGGTAGGTGGTTTGGTGAGGAGTACTTTACATACATCCATGTTTTTGGAAGCTATGCCCCTCCACATGTATTATGTTTGTACGTACTAGACAAATTATTGGCCGAATAAATTGCGTATCAAACAGTTGGCAACGGTTTGTCAAAAGTCTTGAAAGATGCTAAAAAGACCATTTGGCCAACTTTCCCTTTTTGTGTGGCTCATACGCACTAAACAATTTCAAGCATGCTTGTCTTGAAATTGATCGTTTAAAACCATTTAAATTCCCAGTTTTTCCCAATATAAATTATGATTCTTATGGTGTTTCTAGAGAAATAACAAATCATGTCAAGCTTCGAACATTTCTAAGCGAGCCTGGTAGGTTTGATGATATGTTCGAGTCAATTTCCGAATTTTCCAGAGTTCGGTAAATGGCAGTGGAAAAACTTAGTCCTGAAGACCTGCTAAATTTTAAAGAGTATCAAGAACAAATAAATGCGCATCTATGTTAGCCTCTTTCTCATAAACAATTATAAATCCAAAATAAATTAAATTAATCAAATATTGAAAATTAGGATTTTATGCCTAATTTTCTAGATTATGTTAGTTCCTCTTTATTAGGAGTTAGTTTAGGCCTAGCTCCTAGATTAGTGTGTGTGGTTGAGATATTTTCTCAACCAAGTTGTCCAAGATAGATGCACTATATTGAGACAACTTCCTCATCTATTTATTTGTATTATTACATTCTTTTAATAATGAAGAATATGTGAGGAATGTTGTAAGGCTCGTCTTTTCCGTCAATTCTATGTCTTTATTTTTTTATATGTGTTTTATGTATTTTATGAGTTGATTTAATTTCTTACATGTGGTATCAGAGCTGCAGTGAGATTTATGGGAACATGACGCAGATTCAGTCCTCCAGTCCTATAGTGTGGAATGGAAAGTGTGAAACAAAGTGCGCAGCGTAGTGCGGTGATTTGTGTATAAGTTTTGTCTGTCGTGCATTCAAATAGGTGTCTGGCAGAGCACGTGGGCTATCATATCTGCGTGAGGAGGGATGAGAGGCAGAGCTCGGATCATGGATTGAGGATTTATTTGGTGATCCCATCTGTGTTTGATTAAGCGACTGCCAAAAAACATTGTGACTAGATTTCATAGAAGTGGAACCTGCATTAGAGCATACTTGTAGTCCGCTGGGAGAGTTCATGGCAGAATCTGTTGAATGGAGGACGAATCAAGATCGTTGTTGCTTTTGGTGAGTGTAGAGCATGACATCTCACAACTCGGTAGTGTTGTGTCAGCCTGATTACGTGGAGTAATCAAGGGCCTGGAGCGCATTGTACAACAATTCTAATTATGAAAATGTTAGCTTAACAATGAAGTCAGCAAAACCCCGCAGATGGGATGGAATATTTGGAATATTTTTCGCTTGTGTTATCAATGAAACTTTGATCCAGGAAACAATTGACACGCTTATATCTATTAGGTTGGTAGATCTTGGCTATGTATATGTTAATATTCATGATTGCTACTATTCAATAACACGCAATTCAGAGGGTGACTTGGAGCCAGATCCAAAAAAATTTCCTTCTGCCGTTCTTCTCTCTTCTCTAATCTCTGGAGACTCGGTCGTGCTCCCCACCGTGGGCAGATCCTCTTCCTCGTCATTCTTAACTGACACGCCAACCCACAGAGCCACGTGGTATATGGCAGTTCCCACGATCCATCAGATTTTGCTGGAAATAGTGCATTCAATATTTCTGAAGGTTGCAAATCAACTTATGAGCCAAGCCTTGAGGAGTCACAAGGTTTCACAACCACAAAAAGCTTTTGAAATTTAAGAAAATTAAAGACTCTTGCAGGGAATTGACGAGGACACCTTGGATGCTAAAAATAGTACTATAAATCCATTAGTTTCTGAATTTCTTCTATTTTGACTTTATGGAAATAGTGGAGTAGTGTGCATGCTCAGATTGAAAATGGTATGATGGAGCGCTGGATGGATAGTGCACAAAAATTGAGTTATCTCTCAATTGTTGGGTGGACTATCTCAGTGATTTCCTTGAGTTTTGCCATGTGAATTATCTTCTATTCGTTGCATCAAGTCATGCCATGCCATGCATTTCGTCCATAGCACGAATTTGGCAAATGAATTTGGTTGAAAGAATTTGTGTCGACTACGCAGAGCTGTAGGATTGGTTATTAATGATTCTATGTAAAAGTCCAAGGGTGAATATTCCAGTAATTGAGAAAGTCAAAGAAAGAAATTCACTCAGCTCGATGTAGTCCCTCATTTTCAATTGTTAAAAAGACAAAGTAAAAGGAGTTGTAGGAGGGTTCTATTGATATTTACTATTGGCTCATGGAATACTGTTGTTGTTGTTGTATAACAGATTGTTGTGATTTTTTTTTGCCTAAGGGTATATTATTGATGTTGCAAAAGGGAAGAATGAGATACTTGTTGTAGAGCAGATTATTGAGTTTTTTGATGGACAGATTGTTGAGCTGCTTGTATGATATAATGCTCGGATGGCTGGAGCTGACTTTGTGACAAGGTCGATTTTTGTTGCTGAAGAGTAAACGAATAGTTGGCTCCTTGGAAATCACTTAACGTTTTCCTGGAATCCCAGAAGGAAAAACATTTCTAGTTTGTATGCCGCAGAGTCTAGATTTTCAAGATCGTTGAAGATTTTTATGATACCGTACGTAACTTCTTCACAAAAGTTTTTTGAAAGTGTGCTTTAAATCTGAAACAACAAGTCTCTTTTTTGAAAGTAAATTCATAAAAAAATTTAATGAAATTTTAAAAAGGGGAATATGTAAAAGTGAATGGTTAATATATCATTACATATGTAGGTTGTAAATTTTAAGTGGCATACATTTTTCTTTATAAAGTATTAAGTCTCGATTCACTTTTTAAAAAGTGAATTCATAATTTTTTATGTAAATTTAAAGAGAGACTTAGTATAGTCATGAGTGAGAATAAGTGGAAACATAATTAGTGTGTTTTAACGAGTGTTTTCAAAGTGAGTGGTGAGTGAATTAGGAGAGAGGAGTGGATAAAATATTTTGGGATTCATAAAGGTGTAGATTTTAATTATGATTGTAATTAATTTTGTAATAAGGGTGATGTTTAAAAAAAAAAATGGAGTGATAAGGTGCATTAAAATTTTGCAATGTGGATAAATAAGGTGTGAGAGGGTTGTTTTTAAATTTTGAAGAAACAAGGTGAATTAAATTTTTTTCATTTGGAGAGAAGCGATTTTATTTTTTGGAGTGATAAGGATTGACTTTTGTAATTATTGGAGTGATAAGGATTGATTTTTGTTGTAAAATTGGAGTGATAAGTAGGAGCTGATTGTTGAAGTAAAAATTTTACCTCTAGGTGGTTGAGTCAGTTTATGAAGACATTTTTTTTCCAAGAAGTTCTGGAACTTTGATTCCATGAAGATATTGTGAAGCTGAAAGATTATGTACTCCAAATTTTAATAAAACATATATTTTTTTGTGGTGATTGTGTCCTAGATCCACCCGAAATTTAATAAGGGGATCTTAGGTACACCGTGTGTAGTGAATGCGTGTGCATGATTTTTGTCTAGTTTCTGAAACCACTCTTATTTTAATATGGAACAAAAAATTACACAACTACATACACATAAGAAAGCTGAAGTATGCATGTCATCGCACTTAATTAATCAAGCTCATGTAATCAAGCTGGAGCACAAACAAGCACAAACAAGCACAATGCATTTATGTGACACATAATCAACTCAATAAGAGATCTTTACATAACATATTTTAATAAAGAAATCAAGTTGAAGACACTACAAAATCAATCATTCCAATCCAAGACAACATCAACATCAACAACACTTTTTGTATCACTCGTCGATAAACATTTTTGTAACTAGGTTAAATTGTATAGGTGCATTCTTGGTTGAAACTGACACCCTAATTTGAATTGTTAAGGTGATTACATTAAGTCAAGTAAGTCTACAACCGAGTCATCAAGATTGAACTTTTCATTTTTCTCTTGGGTGCATTTTCGACACCCTTATTTTGCCAATAAGCACAATCAAGTCAGTACAAAGTTCAAAACATCAAGCAAGCCAACGTAAAGTTCAATGAAGCAACAATCAACGCAAGAGAGTAAGATAAAATCTAACACAAGTAAATGTAATATTAAAACAATAATCAAGAAAGTTGAAATCTACAGCAAGCGAGCATGAGTTCCAATGAGCGTGAAACAAGCAAAACAAGTTTCACCAAGTAAGAGATCAAGAAAATTCAAAACCAAGTGAGCGTGTCATTCAAATCAATCGAGTGAATTCAACAAGTTCAAATCATGTGAGAAAGTTAAAGACAAGTGAACCTGAATTCAATCGAGCGAGATCACATGGCGAAACAAATCTAGCTATTACAATTTCTTCACAATTTGATCATATCAAGTGTTGAAGACATGGTGCAAATTAGCAAAGCAACTCTTGCTGAAATTTCACAGCATCTACAACAGACAAATGAAACTATTGAGTTCCTTCATCTAGATTCGCAACTACAAAGAAATGAGTTGTAATAGAAGAGTGATGATTTCGAGTCTTTGAACCATACAGATGATAAGCCATTCATCCCAACAACTTCAAGTGTCAAAGTTGTTCAAGTTCAACTTTCTTTCAAACCAATCATCAAGCCATGGGAAGAAATTCAAAGCAACAAAATTCAAAGAGGATTAGGATATGTCAAAGATGATGACAACTTACATATCCTAGATTATTCAAATCCCATCAAGTTCGGCAGTGCAGGAGTTCTTGAACAAATCACATGATGCAGGAACATCAAGCACCTATCTAGCAATGTGACATCTTGGTCACATGTTGTGGCTAGTTAGAATAAATTAGACTTAGAAATAATTTAAATAATATATTTATTTAAATTTGTTATTTATTTTTAGAGAATTGTTAGTTTTTTTTTCTATTTAATTAGATTAGGCAGAATAATAGAATTGGTTTCTTTCCCTGCGTGGAATAGAACCAAAATAGGGATAAATGCTAAATAATAGGGAGGTATTAGTTTGTTGAGAAACTCTAGAAGAAATCTATTTTGAGAAGAATAGTTTCTCATATTTGTATAAATTAGAGAGGCTGGAGGTGTGAAGAGTGTGAGTGTGTGGAAGAAAATCTAAATTATTTATTGAAATTGCTGAGGGGCAGCTAATGCCTATTCGCCCATGTAATATTATGTCGATTAGAAGTTTAGTTCACTCATTCATTTCTGTACAAGATCAATTTTTGTATGTATTGTGTACGTATCTGAAATTGCAGGTAGCTAGCGCCAAGATGGAGTTATGATAGCAGTTTTTTTTTCTAAGTTTACAAATCGTAGTGTTGGTGGATGGGTCTGTAGTCACTTGAAGGAGCGCTGGAGGGGAATAAAGCTCTGCGCAAGCCAGGAACTTCTTCAAGAGAAGAGCGCTGTGTGAACTTGGTTCACACGTTGGAAAATTGCAGCTACGTTGGACCAGGGTGCTGAGGTGAGCGGCGTTGAAGGTATCAGACATCGTATTGACCAATATAAAATGGTGGAATGAATTGTTAGACGCAGCAAAGGTAATGCGTGTTCAAGATTTGTGAATGACTACTGTTGTTTGTGAGTAGAATTTGTGAATGATTGCTGTTGTTTGCAATCACTATGAATGTTAGAACACCGATGAATGTTGGGTATTTGCGGTGGTAATCGATTAAAGTTTGGCATCGATTGTTGCTGTGTTGGGCAATGGGAAAAATCGATGTATATAGAGATCGATTTCCTTGTGATGGTCGATAGGAAGTTGGACTCTGCGTTGTGATGGTCGATATAAAGTTGGACTCTGTGTTGTGAAGGTCAATTTGAAGTTTCGGTTGTTTGTTGTAAGGGTGGATGATATTTAACACAGAACTTATGATTATTGTTATCGCTTTTTCATTTCAAATGAATGTGTATGAAGTTCCTCTTTTAAAAAAACACCATTCCAGCTGCTTCTAAATGAAGTTTATATCAAAGGATCCAATAAAAAAATCACAGTTTGTTAATGAATGCAAAGTTGCATACCAAAGAACAAAGATAACTTATTTGCAATCGGTTAAGGCAGTGATTCTGGGATTAATTCAAAGGGGAATATTTTATTAATAATTGCACCTTCTTTAAGAGCAGGAAAATTAAAATTTTCCTACATCATTTTGGTATCAGAGCTTGTTAAGATGTTTTGAAGTATTGCAGAAAATGCCGCCTAGAAGAGGAGCTGGGATAGGTCGAGGGAGACCTGCAACAAATGCAATTTTCCTAGATGATATCTGGCATTTACGCACAAGAATGGCTACCATGGAAACTACTCAACAGAGAGCAGCAGATGGTGCAGTCGATAGTGGCAATGAAGAAGAGACCACTGACGAAGAAGTGGAGGAAGAAAATGAAGCAGCTAAGGTCATGAAGATGCTAGTCAAAGCCAACAGTCGACCAAGAATAGAAGTACCTTTATATGACGGAAGTCTTAGTGTGGAGGTGCTAATGGAATGGATCAGTTCATTAGATAAGTACTTCGACTATGAAGAGGTCGATGACAAGAAGAAAGTAAAGTTTGCAGCCATGAGATTGAAAGGCCATGCAACTTTATGGTGGGATGAATTGCAGCTATCAAGGGAGCAAAAAGGGAAGCCCAAAATCAAGCAATGCGACAGAATGGTAAGTAAGCTTAAGGGTAAGTTTTTACCGAAGGGTTACCAATTAAATTTGTTTAGACAATTGCAGAACTTAAAACATAAAGGGATGAAAATCAAGGAATATACTGAAGAATTTTATAAGCTGAGTATTAGGTCTGGCCATGTTGAAGATGATCTAGAAAAGGTAGCTAGATATATAAATGGTTTGAGGTATGAAATACAGGATGAAATCAGCTTGTTGAATTTGAAGTCGATTGAAGATGCTTATCAAGCAGCCTTGAGGGCGGAGGAAAAACTGGTGCACAAACAAAACCAGAGGAACAGAGGTAAGAACCCGGCAAAAGGAAAGGGAACATTCAGAAAAAAATTTCAACACTCGCAGAATGAGACAGGGAGTGCAAGAATTAAACCACCACAAAGAGGAGATTCTGGCCGCGGAAGATTCATGCCCAGGGGCAGAGGGCGAGGAAGAGATGTACAGTGCTATGTATGTGGTGAATGGGGACATATGCAGTGGGATTGCCCTCATCAGAAGTCGATAACCCCACGTAATGTTAATGTTGCAGAAGCCAAGGAGGAGATTCCTCAACCTGAAGCCAAAGAGGAACCACCAGAAGCTGGAGAATCCCTGTTACTGAAGAGAGTATTGCTTAAAGAAGCCAAGGAGACGAAAGAACCTATTCAAAGGAAAAATCTATTCCAAACTATATGTAAGTCAAGGGGTAAGTGTTGCAAATTAGTAATTGATAGTGGTAGTACTGATAACCTTGTCTCTACGGAAATGGTAGACAAATTGAAGTTGGAAAGAACAATACACCCCACTCCTTATAAAGTATCGTGGCTCCAGAAAGGCCATCAAATTTTTGTAACTGAACAATGTAAAGTTGACTTTCAAATTGGTACTTATAAGGATGTTATTTTATGTGATATAATGCTGATGGATGTATGTCACATATTGCTTGGAAGACCCTGGCAATTTGATCGAAAAGCCATACATGATGGTCGAAGAAACACTTATACTCTTGAGAAAGACGGTAACAAGCATACACTACTGCCATTGAAAGCTGAAGCTGATGAAGAAGCACTTAGAAATCACGTCATATTGATAAGTGGGAAAAACTTATTGCAGGAGGTTGAGAAGGGTAAGGAGATGCATTTTTCCATTATCGGAAAACCCAAGGTAATCTTAACTTCTACAAATTTGGAAGATTTACCTGAAGAAATTCAAAGTTTATTGAATGATTTTGTTGATATTGTTGTTGATGAGTTACCAACTGAGTTGCCACCCATCAGGGGTATTAGCCACCATATTGATCTAATTCCAGGAGTCATTTTACCGAATAAAGCAGCCTACAGGTTAACACGACAGGAGAATGCTGAAATTGGAAGACAGGTCCAAGAGTTGATGGACAAGGGATTGATCAGAGAGAGCCTTATTCCATGTGCTATACCAACAGTACTCAGTCCAAAGAAAGGAGGCGAATGGCGTATGTGCATAGATTCTAGAACTATAAACAAAATCACCATCAGGTATCGTTTTCCTCTACCTCGAATGGATGATTTAATGGACTGTTTGAGTGGGTCGAGTTATTTTTCTAAGATAGACTTGAAGAGTGGGTATCATCAGATAAGAATAAGAGAGGGGGATGAATGGAAAACTGCATTCAAGACAAATAGTGGCTTGTATGAATGGTTAATAATGCCCTTTGGACTTACTAACGCACCTAGTACTTTCATGAGATTGATGAACAATGTTTTGAAAGAGTATATAGGTAAATTTGTGATTGTTTACCTCGATGATATACTTATCTTCAGTCGAAATAAGGAAGAGCATCTAGAACACCTCAAATTAGTTCTAAGAACTTTGCAACAAGAGAAATTGTTAATAAATTTGAAGAAGTGCAGCTTTATGAAGGAAGAACTAATTTATTTGGGTTTTGTAGTTTCTAAGGAAGGGCTGAAAATGGATCTAGAGAAAATTCAGGAAATTGTAAATTGGTCAACTCCTAGAAACACATTTGAGGTAAGAAGCTTCCATGGGTTGGCAAGTTTTTACCGAAAATTTATTCGAAGTTTTAGTCAAATTTGTGCACCCATCATCGAAACAATCAGGGATACTAAACAGCCATTCAAATGGACAGAGGCAGCAAATCAAAATTTTAAATTGTTAAAGAAGAAGATTACTGAGAAACCAATCTTGGCTTTACCAAATTTTGAGAAAAATTTTCAAGTTGAAACTGATGCTAGTGGAATTGTAATTGAAGCAGTTCTAAGTCAGGAACAGAAACCCATAGCATACTTTAGTGAAAAACTAAATGAAGCTAAACAGAAATATTCATCATATGACAAAGAATTTTATGCTGTCATCCAGGCCTTAAAGAAGTGGAGACATTATTTATTTCCAAAAGAGTTTGTGTTATATTCTGATAATCACGCATTATAGTTTATAAACAATTGACCAAAATTGAATCAGAGACATGCTAAATGGGTAGAATATTTACAAAGCTTCAATTTTGTAATCAAACATACAAGTGGGAAATTGAACAAAGTTGCTGATGCTTTAAGTAGGGCGAATTTGATCATGCAAGAATTGCAGGTTGGTGTTGTGGGATTTGAAGAAATGGTTGGCATGTATAAATATGATGCAGAGTTTAAAGATGTTTATGCAGCAGTGGAAAATACAGCAATCCACAATAGAAGCCAGTGGTTGGATTATTCAATTCAAGGGGGATTACTATTCAAAATTAATAAGTTGTGTATTCCAAAGTGTTCTATGAGGGAAAATATAATCAAGGAGAAGGATAGTGGAGGTATGTCTGGACATTTCGGACAAGAAAAAACTTTCGCTCAGGTAAATACTTTTTATTATTGGCCAAAGATGCAAATTGATGTTAAACAGTTTGTGAAAAAGTGCAGGATTTGTCAGCATGCTAAGGGAAAAATCCAGAATACAGGATTGTATCAGCCGTTACCAATACCCGACCGACCATGGGATGTAGTTAGTATGGATTTTATTTTGGGTTTACCAAAAACTCAAAGAGGGAATGATTCTATTTATGTTGTTGTGGATATATTTTCTAAAATGGCTCATTTTATTGCATGCAAGAAAACAAGTGATGCAACACATATCGCTAATCTATTCTTTTCAGAAATTGTGAGATTGCATGGATTGCCTGTGAGAATTGTGTCTGACAGGGATACCAAGTTTGTCGGACATTTTTGGAAAACTCTGTGGAAGAAACTAGGTACCAACTTTAGTTTCAGTTCAGCATATCATCCTCAAACGGATGGGCATACCAAGGTCGTGAATATAAGTCTGGGAAACATATTTAGGAGCCTGGTGTACGACAATCCCAAACAGTGGGATTTAGCCCTTGCTCAGGCTGATTTTGCTTATAATGACACTCCGAATCGAAGTACTGGTATGAGTCCATTCCAAATTGTTTTTGGGATGCATCCAAGAGGTGTGTATGAACTCAGAGACTTAGGAAAACAAGAAGGAAGGAGTGCAAAGGCTGAAGAATTTTCAGAACAGATGCAGGGATTACAGGAAGAGGTAAAGAACAGATTGCAGGTAAGCAGCACCAAGTACAAGCAAAGAGCAGATGTGAAAAGGAAAGAAAAGGAATTCCAAGTAGGTGATTTAGTCATGGTCTATTTGAGAAAGGAAATATTTCCTGTTAGAACATATAACAAGTTGAAACTCAAGAAGATAGGACCATGTAAAATCATAAGAAAATTTTCTTCAAATGCATACGAAGTTAATCTGCCAACAGGAATTGGAATATCCCCTATATTTAACATTGTCGACTTGTAACTATACCGAGAGCCAGAAGAAGAACTACCAGGAGACACGACAGTAGGAGGAAGCCCAACTGTGAGTTGGGAAGAGCAGATGCCCAAAGCAGAGAAGAAAGAGGTAGAAGCTATTTTGGATAAACGAGAGTCAAAGAAAACGAGGCATCAAATTTATTATTAGTATTTGATCAAATGGAAAGGACAACTAGTAGAAGACGCCAGTTGGATGACTACAACAGAGCTACAAAAGTTGGGAATTGATCCTAAAGAGCTACAAGATCACTTTCTTCCCTAGGAGTCTAATGCAGGAGCATCAAGCACCTAGCTAGCAATGTGACATCTTGGTCACATGTTGTGGCTAGTTAGAATAAATTAGACTTAGAAATAATTTAAATAATATATTTATTTAAATTTGTTATTTATTTTTAGATAATTGTTAGTTTGTTTTTCTATTTAATTAGATTAGGCATAATAATAGAATTGGTTTCTTTCCCTATGTGGAATAGAACCAAAATAGGGATAAATGCTAAATAATAGGGAGGTATTAGTTTGTTGAGAAACTCTAGAAGAAATCTATTCTAAGAAGAATAGTTTCTCATATTTGTATAAATTAGAGAGGCTGGAGGTGTGAAGAGTGTGAGTGTGTGGAAGAAAATCTGAATTATTTATTGAAATTGCTGAGGGGCAGCTAATGCCTATTCGCCCATGCAATATTCTGTCGATTAGAAGTTTAGTTCACTCATTCATTTCTATACAAGATCGATTTTTGTATGTATTGTGTACGTATCTGACATTGCAGGTAGCCAGTGCCAGGATGGAGTTATGATAGCAGTTTTTTTTTTCTGAGTTTACAAATCGTAGTGTTGGTGGATGGGCCTGTAGTCACTTGAAGGAGCACTGGAGGGGAAAAAAGCTCTGCACAAGCCAGGAAATTCTTCAAGAGAAGAGCGTTGTGTGAACTTGGTTCACACGTTGGAAAATTGCAGCTACGTTGGACCGGGGTGCTGAGGTGAGCGGCGTTGAAGGTATCAGACAGCGTATTGACCAATATAAAATGGTGGAATGAATTGTTAGACGCAGCAAAGGTAATGCGTGTTCAAGATTTGTGAATGACTGCTTTTGTTTGCGAGTAGAATTTGTGAATGATTGCTGTTGTTTGAAATCACTATGAATGTTAGAACACCGATGAATGTTGGGTATTTGCGGTGGTAATCGATTAAAGTTTGGCATCGATTGTTGCTGTGTTGGGCAATGGGAAAAATCGATGTATATAGAGATCAATTTCCTTGTGATGGTCGATAGGAATTTGGACTCTGTGTTGTGATGGTCGATATAAAGTTGGACTCTGTGTTGTGAAGGTCGATTTGAAGTTTCGGTTGTTTGCTGTAAGGGTGAATTGTATTTAACACAGAACTTATGATTATTGTTATCGCTTTTTCATTTCAAATGAATGTGTATGAAGTTTCTCTTTTAAAAAAACACCATTCCAGCTACTTCTAAATGAATTTTATATCAAAGGATCCAATAAAAAAATCACTGTTTGTTAATGAATGCAAAGTTGCATACCAAAGAACAAAGATAACTTATTTGCAATCAGTTAAGGTAGTGATTCTGGGATTAATTCAAAGGGGAATCTTTTATTAATAATTGCACCTTCTTTAAGAGTAGGAAAATTAAAATTTTCCTACATCATCACATCAACAAATTTTGAAAAAGTTGCAGAGAAACTGATATGCACGAAAACCGAAGTTGCAAACAAACCAACATGCTCATATTGTAAAAGAACATGTAATATGGAAGATCATTGTTTTGATCTCCATCCTTGTCGCCATTGTGGAAAGCCGAATCATGCATCAGAAAAACGTTGCAACCAAAATCAATCGGCTAGATTAAAGATCAATTATGAATGGGTTGATTCTTGGGAATGGCCGTCAACAGTCAACATACTGTATAAGTTTTATAACCGAAATCAATCACACCTAGTGAAGCCAACAATGAAAAGAAGATGGTACTCTCATGCAGTTGAACAGAGGAGTACACCAGTGCAACACTCCTACACCTGAAAGGTGGAGTTCAGAAATAATTTCCAGATGGTTGTCTCTCCTTTCAGCTGACATAGGGGGGAAATGTTAATGAAATTGACGGTGGTTTCCAGATTGAAAGTATCAACAACATCATCAAAGTATCCAGTGGGCATCTTCATCAGCGAGTGGGCATCAACAAATTCACTAGTGGGTGGTCGACAGCAAAAGCAGTAGTGAGAAGTTTTCGACAACTGAAGTGAGCAGTTTACAAAAGCATAAAAAAACAACAGTGAGTTATTGTTTAGTCAATTTAGTGTCCTAAATTGATAGCATAAATTATCGACCAGGGCTAATAAACTGATGAAGTGTACTTGCACTATATGTGCCTAAGTATCCCTTTTCTTATTTCATTGTTTTCAGTGTTTTATTGATGTTTTGGGTTTTGTTATGTTTGAGTTGTAGTATGCTACTCTATGCACAGAAGATGAAGTTAAATCTATGTCAAAAAGGAAGAGAAAGGAAATATTAGAATTAAAATAGAGTTTAGTTACAAGTTCTTTCCCTAATTAGAAAATGATGAAAACAGAGAGTCCTAATCCATGGATATTATACCTTGCAAATGAACATTCATAAAAAATGAAAGGTAACTCAAAACACTACAACTCAATCTGATTCATTTAGTTAGAGATTTTTTGGAATATCTTGTGAAAGAGATTAAATTCTAATGCAATGAGGATCTTCCTAAAACATAAAAGAAGTATTAAAACAAACAGTAACTTAGATCATTACAATGAAATATCATTCATATGATAGAGGTGTATTGGAATAGCTTGAGAAAAATATTACTATAATGTAATAAGGATCTCTTATGAAATGTTGAAACAACTTATGACATTAGAACTAGATCTCATTCATGAGCTAGAGATTTGTTGGAAGAGTTTATTGAAAGAGATTAGGCATAATGTGATAAGGATCTTCTATAAAACAAACAATCAGTAACCCACAGTATTACAACTAAGTCTTATTCATGATTTAGAGGTTTATTGGAATAGCTTGAGAAGAAGACTGTTTGTAATAAGATGAGGTTCTTATATCTAATTGCAGAACAGAAAATGTTAATGACTCAAAATAGTACAACCAAATCTCATTCATATAGTAGTGATATATTGGAAAAGCTTGAGAAAGAGAATAGATGTAAGATAATGAGGATCTTCTTAATCTAAATGACAGAAACTGAAGTGCTAGTAACTCAGAATATTACAATTAAATCCCATTCATTTAATAGAGATATATTGGAAAAGCTTGAGAAAAAGACTAACTGTAATATCATGAGGATATTTTATCTAAACAAATGAAATGAAACATAATGCTAAGAGATGTAATTCCAGAAAGCAGTCTAAGTAAGGAAATATGACAAAACAGAATTGAAAACTACTTATCTAGAAAAAATGTAAAGCTTCCTCGAATAGCAGGGGCCCTCTACTATCAATTCAGCATTAATCCTTTAACTCCTCAAGGTTGTATTCAAAACAACATCAAAGTTTTACTCCTTCTATTATCAAAATGCTCGAAAATAGAGTATCACAGGAATGATAAAATATGTATAAAAAATTATTCCTCTCGGAATTACCGAGTTGAATTTATATGCAGTTACATAAATAACATTGAATAAAAGTAGGTACAGGTGTATTTTTAAAGTTAAAATCAAAATAGAACTCTTTTAGGATTCTTGATTCCTGTAGAAGACAACTTGCTTGAATTTTGTTTTGACCACGTACATAGGCACCTCCAGCTATTGATCCAATCTTCGTGGAAGGGAATGAATGATGTAGGAAAGATTTGAAATCCACCTATGTGTTCCTTTTCTCCAGATGAAACCTGTAACATATGTAAACACCAAAACAGCTACGGAACGCTTGACTGGCTACAGAATGACTGCATTCTGTAGCTAAAACTGTTCAAAAATCATTAAGACAGCAAAATCACAAAAGTACAATAAGTTAATCATTGTATGCAACCTTTAAGTAATCTTGGTCATTCTCATTGAGTTTTAGGTTTATGAAATGATAAAGAAATGATGAAATGAAGTGAAGTTTGGCAAAAGAGAGGATAATTTCAGGGCTCAACATACCCCCACTGCAAAACTGTTGCATGTCCTCATGCAATTTCATCAAAACTTTATTCCATTTTCACTGATACTTTTGCAAGAACATCTAGCCTCCTTTTTCTGCTTCTTCTGGTAGTCAATGCCATTCTGGGTTTCCTCATGAGTGATTTGAACCTAATATCAATGAGTGCCCTGTTCAATTTCTTGTTTCTTTTCTTTAGCTTCTTGTTTTATTTATATAGTGTTTTCATTTGCTGAGAGAGAGTGATGTTCATGCTACCCTTCAATTTGACCTGCTCTCTTAAGATTTCATTTTCATTCTTGATATGGTTATTCAGTATCTCCAATTCATAATTTTCTCTTCTCAAAATTTTTATTGGAGGTTCTTGTGGACTGGGAGATCTTTCTCTAGTGATTCCACATAGTCATAAATCTGTTGTTGAGCCGGATCTATATCTGGGGTTCTTCTGTTAGGGTTTTCTTCATACTGGTATAGAGGATATCTATCCACTGGAGATTGGATTGGAGTTTCTTCTTGTTCAATGTTTATGACTCTTGTTTCCTTAATGCATGTCTTTTTCATCATGCCTTTAAGCCTAGAGCTACTTCTCAATTTAGGTGGATTTTCATCTTTTTCTTTAGCACATTCACTGGTTAATTTTTCCTTTCTTTTATTCCTGAGTTGTTCCTGATCTTTACCAATTTTTTAGAGATTACTTCTTCACTATCTTCCTGTGTTGATGTATCAGGTTTGATCTCAACAGATTTAACAATTCCCCCCCTCCTACTTCTTCTTACAGGTTTTTCTTTAGATAGTGTTTCTTCTGGTTCTTCAAAATGGTTTCTTAGGAGGAATTCATCCCAACTATCTCCTATTTTCTTCAAATGAAACTCAATTAACATTTTAATTAAGCCATGATGATGTAAAGTAGTTTCTAGGAACTGAAGTCTTTTCTGAACATTAGAGGCCATACTTTTCAAACTATTAAGCAGGAAGAAGGGTAAATTTATTTCGTCCTCTAAGAAATTCATCATCAGTCTAATATGATAGACATACAAAATGCCAAATCTACCCTCACAGGTTATGAATTTTTGTAAAATCAACAACACATTCCTCCATTTATTTTTCAAAGCTATACTAGGAATACCTTTTCTAAACACTGAAATGTCCATACCTGGTTTTTTTAGCATTTGTTTCTAGGTTTCATTATGAAAATATTTGTTTTTAAACCAACGTTCACCCTATCGTGGTAATTTTGTGGCCTCAGCTATGAATGAATCTGTGATGGTGAACTTAATATCCCCAATTTCTACCTCTGATCCATCGAATGACCTTGCAAATGACTTCGTGAATTTTTTGTGGAATCCATTGAACTTATTTATAAAGCTCATCCAGCCTACCTGCTGCTATAATCCCTTAAATATAGGGTATCCTTCTAAATATTTGGTCCCAATTGGCTCTGATCTCATAATAAGCCCCATTTCTCTCCTTGATACAAATTTCTTCCTCTCTTTGGCTTATATTCACTGCTCTATTTCTGATCTCCTGTCTGAAGAAAGAGTAGTTGTGGAAGGTTGTTTTACCCGTAAAATGACTTCCCTGCAGATGAAAACTGGCTACGGAATGTAATGGCAGTGAGTGGATATGGATAAATGAATAAGTTAGTGGTAAATCATGAAGATGATTGGGTTTAATAGTATGTGGGATAAAAGACCGCGAAGAGATCTTATAATGATTTTCAAAATTCATCAATAAATGATATGATCTAAGGCTGTGACCTAATAGGTCACATCAAAGTTTTATCCGTTAATCTTTTAAATGATGAATTGTTATGGAGCGGAATGTAAGGGATTTGGTCGAGAATTTTTTTTTTATGATAGGCAAGGATCAATTCGAATGATAAGATAACTTTAGGAAACACATGATTTAACTGTACTATATCTTTCATGTTTTGCTATCAAAATAATTTCATATAGTTTACCTTAGCCTTTTTTATTTTGTTGCTTTGTTGTATTTTTCCTTCATCTGAAAAATATTGTTTTTTAAGCTCCATAATCTTCTTTGACTCATCCTTTTTTTATTGAAGCAGGCTTGCAGGGTCAAATTAGCTACAAAACAAGATTGGCTACATAAAAGGTAGCTGCATAATGTACTTGTTAAAACTCTGAAATATGTAATGAAATATGGATGAAGTGAAATATGGAATGGAATGAGATATGGATGAAGTGAAATATGGAATGGAATGGGATGGATCATGGAACATGAAATGGAATGAAGTATGAATTGAAGTATGAAAAGTGAATCTATAACTTATGATTTGATGATACTTCATTGCAGAAAAAGAATCAATTTTTGAAAGTCTAAAGTGTCAGAAGAATTCTGATTTTCACCTTATACTTTCTGTATAAACATGCCAATCAATGATTGGTTTTCATATTTATACTTATATATATATATATATATATATATATATATATATATATATATATATATATATATATATATATATATATATATATATATTTATTTAATTTAATTTAATTTAATTTTTTATTTTATTTTATTTTATTTATTTATTTTATATTCAAATGATTGAAAAAAAAAATACAATTAAGTTAGTGAAGAAGAAGAATTATTCTTCACTAACTTCATATCAATGTTATCTTGGAATTTCTTGACAAATTCTTCTCTTTAAAGTGGCTTATGATACAATTTAAGTCTTTGTCCATTTACAAGAAAAGCTACCTTTCCTTCATCTATCGCCCTGATTTTTATTGCTCCATTTTCAAAGATTTTCACAATTTCATATGGCCCAAGCCAATGAGTTTGGAATTTACCTTGAAAATCCTTGAACTTTGAATCAAACAAGAGGGCCCAATCACCTTCTTTAAATTTCTTTTATTTGATGTGATTATCATGCCATCTAGTCCTTTGTTGTTGGACTATGCTTGTTCTATGGAATGAATCTTGTATGATCTCATCCAATTCATTAATCTGCTCCAGTCTATGCTTTTGTGCTTCTGTTAGATCAAGTCCTAACTGGACTGCCATTTTGAAAGTTTGGATCTGAAATTATATGGGAAACAAGACTTGTTTTCCATAAACAAGTTCATAACGGGTGTGACCTATTGTGTTTCTCCATGTAGTTCTATAGGCCCATAAGGCTTCAGGAAGCCTTTTTGCCCAATCTCTTCTATGTAAATGAACAGTCTTTGTCAGGATCCCTTCAATGACCTTATTGGTAGATTATTCTTGACCATTTTCTTGTGGATGGTAGGGAGTAGATTTCCTGTGTCTGATTTTGTACTTTTATACCATTTTCTCCACCATATTCGATGTGAATTGAGCTCCTTGATTTGTAGCAATTTCTCTTGGGACACTAAAATGAGCGAAAGTATCCTCAAAAATAAAATTAACTACAAATGCTTCAGTAGCAGAAAGTAATGGTTTCGCCTCTACCCATTTGGTATCATAATCAGTGAAAACTAATATATATTTCTTTTTCTTTGATGGAGGATCAATAGGTCCTAAAAAATCCAAAGCCCATTTCTCAAAAGTTTCAATATGTACCTGAGGTTGCAATGGCATCTCACATGAAGGGGATGGTTTCCCTACCCTTTGGCAACTGTCACACCTTTTTACATACTCAGCATATTTAAAGAGGGATGGCCAATAATATCCTAGGTGAAGGATCTTATAAGTTTTCCTCTTATAAACAAAGTCTCCACCACAAGGTTCATCATGACATGCCTTGAGAATCTCAGGCATCTCGTCTTCTCGAACACATCTTCTGATAATAAATTCTGGACCTATTTTGTATAAATCATTAGCAATCCATGAATATTTTGCATTGTAAAAAATTATCTTTCTTTTGTCTCTTGCATTCATAATTGAAGGAAATTTCCCTGAAACTAGATAATTGACAATATCAGCAAACTAGGGAGTTTGAGTAGTAATTGCAAAGAGATATTCATCAGGGAATTTATCTTCAACTCGAGTGTTGTCTTTAATGTTTTGGAGTCTAGATAGGAAATTAACCACTGTATTTTGTTTTCCATGCCTATCTAGAATGGTGATGTTAAATTATTGTAAAAGAAATAATCATATTGTGACTCTGCCATTAGTAATTGATTTATTCATTAAATACCTAATTGAAGAGTGATCTGTGTGAAGAAAAGTTTCATAGCTTGTTATATAGTGTCTGAATTTATTTATGGCATGAACAACAACTAAGAACTCTTTTTTAGTTACAATATAATTTAACTCTGAAGGAGTCAAATTTTTACTTGTATAGTATATGGCATAAGGAATCAGGTCTTTTTGTCCCAACACAGCTCCTAAAGCCGTATCTAAGGCATCTGTTGAAATGTGAAAAGGTAATTTCCAATTAGGCCCCCTTAAAATAGGCGCTTCAAAGATTTTTGTTTTCAAGGTTTCAAAGGCTAAATGGCAGTTAGGATTCCAATTGAATTCACAGTCCTTGGTAAGTAGTTTGAAAAGTGGAGATTCTATCTTAGTGAAGTTTTCTATAAATATTCTGTAATATCCTTTAAATGCTACAAAACTCCTAACATCTTTCTGACAACTTGGAACTAATATTCTAGAGATGACTTCAACTTTTGACTCATCAACTCTAATCCCATCTCCTAAAATATGATGTCCTAAGACAATACCTTCAGTGAACATCATGAAGCATTTTTCATGACTTAATGAAAGGTTTTCCTCTTTACATCTTTTTAGAAAGTTTTCCATGTTTTCTAAGGCTTCTTCAAATGTGTTTCCATAGACTGTAAAGTCATCCATGTACACTTCTACATAGTCATGTACTAGATCTGGAAATATTCCCAATACTGCCCTTTGGAATGTTGTAGGTGCATTACACAATCCAAAAGGTAATATTCGGTAGGCATAGGTACCCCAAGGACATGTAAATGTGGTTTTATCTTGATCCTCAAGTGCAACTTGAATTTGGTTGTAACCACTGAAACCATCCAAAAATGAAAAGTACTTTTTGCCTGCTAATGTATCTAACACATGATCTATGAAAGGTAAAGGAAAATGATATTTAAGAGTAGCTTTGTTTAATTCCCGGTAGTAAATGCATACCCTCCATTACCATTATTATTAGGTACAATCACCAAAGGTGAAATCCACTGGCTATTTGAAATGGGATAAATAAAGTTGACATTTAACAATTTCTGCAACTCTTCTTTAACAACTTCCCTAAGGTTTGGATTCATCCTTCTCTGAGGCTGTCTGATTGGTTTACAACTTTCCTCTATGTAGATATGATAAGTGCAAGTCTTAGGGTTTATTCCTTTCATATCAATGTACTCCCATGCATATGCAGACGAGTGTCTCTGCAATATTTTGACTAGCTTTTCTTGTTGAAATTTCTCTAGGTTTTTTTTTATGTTTAAGGTTTTTCTTGGGAATATTTCAATTGTAGAGTTGCCAAATTCTTCCATGGAGTAAAGAGACATATGTCTTGATTATAAAAACTCAATATTGGATTCTTCTTGAAAATTTTCACGTTTGTATTCTGAAGAAGATTCATAATTTTCTAAGGTATTCAGAATTTAACTATATTCACTAATTTCTAAAATAGTGAAGAGAGGTTGTATATCTTCTTCATCATCAATCCAATGAGTATCATCTAATTCTGTGATTGTTCTTGTTAGAGGATACAAGGTGAATTTCTTGGTTGAACTTCCATGAGAGATGTACATATCACCAGATCTACAACTAATGAAACCATCATTTGTAGCTAACGAAGGTCTTCCTAATATAATAGGATGTCCTCATAGATCATTTTTAGGAGTTAGGATCATGAAATCCACAGGATACTCCCAAGAATATAAGGACACTATAATGTCTTCTAATACCCCATCTGGTTTGATTACAGATCTATTTTCTAGTTGTAATAGTGTGGGTGTAAAAAGAATATTAAGAAGTTTTAGTTTTTCCATGATTTTCCTACTCATGATATTGATTGTTGCTCCTAGATATATAAGTGTGTTTGGAATTTCAATTCCATTGATATGTATCTTAACAACTAGATTTCAGGGATCTAGATATTTTGGAATGGCAATCTTTCCCATCATTATGTCTGCTATTTTTCCTACCAGTTGTATTTTCCTTATCTATTTTATTCTTTTTCCTGATTTTTTCATACTCAACTCCTGTATTATCTTTGCCAAAATTGGGATTTCCTTGATGGCATGTAATAATGGAATCTTAATACAAAAATTTCTTAACTCATCTAGGAAATCATAGTTAGGCATCATAATTTGTTTCTCTACACCTCTATCAATTTGTAGTCTCTCAGGAAAAGGTGGTGTAGTAGTAGATGTTGATGGTTGTTCTAATATAGGAGTTGAAATTATTGGTTCTTTCTATTTTGATTTTTCAATACTTTGGTCTTGAGAAGATTTGCTTTCTTCAAGACTTTTATTTACCCGTATAGAATATTCCTCAAAATTGTTTTGTTCCTGTATAATTATAGAAGGTTTCTTCTTTTCAAGTATTCTTCCAGACCTAATTTGAACATCATTAAGGTCTAAAGGAGTAATCAAATAGGTTGGAAATTGTTGACCTTCTATCTTATATGTATTCTAAGGGTTTTTATTGTTGGGGTTTGGTATTGGTTGGGTAGGTAAATGATTTTATTTTTGAGGAAATGGTAATGGAAGTGGTGGATTTTGATTTCGATTTTCATTTTGATGTTGTGGATTCTGCTGAGGATTTTTTTGAGGAGGAAAGTTTGGATAGATGGATATGAGGGTGGATATTGATAATACTAGGAGAACCTTCCATAAGGATTCCGTGCCCCTTGACCCCAAGGTTGAGATTGGTTTTGAAATTGGGGCCAAGGTTGCTTCCAAGAGTTCCAATTAGGTGGGGGTTGATTATACATTTGATTACTAAACCCTTGTGTTTGAGGTCCCTGCCAAGGTATTCTAGAGATAAAATTAAGAGATTCTGTGGAATTCGTGGTTGTTTCTTCTTGAAAGACAACTTTAAGGCCAGGGATTGAGGGAAAATTCTTGGTCTCATGTTTTTCTAAACAAATTGCACAAGTTTCTATTACTTTTGCATCCAAAGGACAGTCTCTTAAGGCATGCTTCTTCCTCCATTTGGGACAAAAGATTGCTAAGGCACCAGTTTCGGCTTTCTTCTTGTTTTGTAACTTAAGGGTATCTATTTGATCACTAAGACTCCCTAGAATGTTAGCTTTGAATTCATCAAGCATATTTCCTATTTCTGCCCTACTTACTGTTCCAGCTACAGATTTGCTTGCCCTTGCAAGAGGAGGGTCTCTTGGTCCTTTTAGAATCTTAGATTTTCCTCTTGAAAGATTAATACATAATTATGCTATATCAGGTAATGAAAGTTGAGGTATGTCTCCTTCTCCCCTCATATTAAGGATATTTATCCATTAATCCCTAATTGTCTTCAACAAAAGAGCTTTCAAAGTATCTTGGTCTAAGTTTTCCATTTTTTCCCTCTTGATGTTATAGTTAAATCTTTCCAACAAATCTTCTAGATTTTCATCCTCTTGAACACTTCTTCCTTATGGTTGACTGGTATATAGTAATCCAAATATATTTCTGGAAATTCTCTTAGCATTTCATCCCATGTCCTAATAGACCTAGTGATTAAAATCATAAACCATTTTAATGCTGCTTCTTTCAAAGTTGAAGGGAACAATTTAAGTTTATGAGCATCTTGTAGGTAATCATAGGTTCTACATAAAAATTAAAATTCAAATAAGAAGGTCTCAGGATCTTCAATTTTTAGTCCATGAAAGTTTGGAAGAACAGAGGGTGAGATATTTTTCATAGCTGCATTAGTCTCTTCATCTATTATAGGGAATCCAAAAGGACTTCCAGTTTCCCTTCTACCTTTTCCTCCTTCTAAATTTCCTCTTCCTCTACCTTCTTCTGCACCTATACCTCTTCCTCTATCTCCTCCTTTACCTATACCTCCTCCAAATAATGTATGTTCTACATTAAAGACTTCCCCTTCCCCTTCTTCTTCCATGATAGATTCCTCTGAACTGATATAGCGTTCAGTTGGAAGAGCTAGTTGTTCTACTGGTTATTCCATCAAGGGTATATTGAGGAAATAGTCCTCTTCTTCCTCTTCACTAGGAATTTGTAATTCTACTGGAATATATTCCCCCGTGGAAGTGAAAAAGGTTATCCCTTATATAGGAGTCCTTGCATCTTCTTCCTCTAGAATTGCTTCAGTGGATGAAGTGGGAGATCTTCCTGATGGGATATCTAATCTTAAGACTTTTGGAAGCCTATGACCAATATAGTATGGAGTGTGGGTTTGAGTTGGATGTGTGCTACTTCTTGGCCTTGGTGGGTTGAGTGGATTTGTGGGAATTAAGCTTCTACCTCTTACAAATTTACCCCTAGAATCTCTTTCTCTATGCATATCATTGTTTTTGGGAAATAGGAAATAAGGCTACCCAGTTACACTTCCCCGGCAATGATGCCAAAATTTTTAGTCAATTTAGTGTCCTAAATTGATAGCATAAATTATCGACCAGAGCTAGTAAACTGATGAAGGGTAATGCACTATATGTGCCTAACTATCCTTTTTCTTAATTCATTTTTTTCAGTGTTTTATTGATCTTTTGGGTGTTTTTTCATTTTAGATTTCTAATATGTTACTCTATGCTAAGAAAATGAAATTAAATCTATGTGAAAGAGGAAAAAGGAAATGTTAATAAATGCATTAAAATAGAGTTTGATTGCAACATCTATTCCTAACTAGGAAATGATAAAACAAAAAATCCTATTCCATGGATATTACAGCTGCTAAATGAACATTCATGAAATGTAAAGTAACTCAAAACACTATAACTTAATCTGATTCATTTTAGTTAGAGATTGTTGGAAGAGCTTGTGAAAAAAATTAATTCTAATGCAATGAGGATATTCTAAAATTGAAACAAATAGTAACTCATGAAATTACAGTGGAATCTCATTCATTTGTTAGAGGTTTATTGGACTAACTTGAGAAAAAGATTACTATAATGTAATAAGGATCTCCTATGAAATGTTGAAACAACTTATGAGATTACAACTAGATCTCATTCATGAGTTAGAGGTTTATTGGAAGAGATTTTTGAAAGATATTAAGGATAATGTGATAAGGATCTTCTATAAAACAAATAATCAGTAATCCATAGTATTACTACTAAGTCTTATTCATGACTTAGAGGTTTTTTGGAAGAGCTTTTGAAAAATATTGTTTGCAATAAGATGAGGATCTTATATCTATTTAAAGAACATAAAATGCTAATAACTCAAAATAGTACAACTAAATCTCATTCATATAGTAGTGATATATTGGAAGAGCTTGAGAAATAGAATAGCTATAAGATAATGAGGATCTTCTTAATCTAAATAACAGAAACTAAAATGCTAATAACTCAGAATATTACAATTAAATACCATTCATTTAATAGAGATATATTGGGAGAGCTTGAGAAAAAGACTAACTATAATATCATGAGGATCTTTTATCTAAGCAAATGACATGAAACATAATGCTAAAAGATATGATTTCAAGAAATAGTCTAAGAAAGGAAATATGAAAAAACAGAATTGAAAACTACTTATCTAGAAAGAATGTAAAGCCTCCTCGAATAGCAGGGGCCCTCTGCTATCAATTCGGCATTAAATATTTAACTCCTCAAGGTTTTATTCAGAACAACATCAAATTTATACTCCTATTATCAAAATGCTTGAAAATAGAGTATCACTGTAATGATAAAATATGTATCAACTTGTCCCTCTCGGAATTACTGAGCTTAATTTATATGCAATTACATAACCAACATTGAGAAAAAGTAGGTACAGGTGTAGTTTTAAAGTTAAAATAAAAATAGAACTCTTTTAGGATTCCTGATTCTGTGAGAACAACTTTATTGACTTTTTCTTTGACCACGTACATAGGCACCTCAGTGGTAGTTCGAGTCTTCGTGGAAGGGAAGAAAGATGTGGAAAGATTTGGAATCCACGTATGTGTTCCTTTTCTCCGGATGAAACATGTAACATGTGTAAACACCAAAATAGCTATGGAACACTTGACTAGCTACGGAATAATTGCATTAACTGCTTCAAAAGCTGTTCAAAAATCATTAAGACAACAAAATCGCAAAATTACAATAAGTTAATCATTGTATGCAACCTTTAAGTAATATTAGTCATTCTCATTGAGTTTTAGGTTTATGAAATGATAAAGGAATGATGAAATGAAGTGAAGTTTGAAAAAAGAGAAGACAATTTCAGGGCTCAACAGTTTTTTTTTGACATTATCAACATAATCAGCCGGTGGGTTATCATCATCAGTAAATTCGCCAGTGGGCGTCATGAATTTTTTTCCAGTGGACAAAGGGTGTTGATAGCAAGAAAAGGAAAGATGGATCCTTTTGCAGCTTGGCATGTGATGGAGTTGTCAAGAAAAATTTAGAGATGAATTAGACATACAACTAACTTATGGTCTCTTCAGATTGCAGTTTTTTCGGCATCCAGCCTTGGCCATTTTTCAGGCAATGTTTTTGAGGAGCAACAATTTCAGCATGAGAACTTGGAAGATGGTTCCTCATTCTTATTTTGGATTTATCATTGAGGGGGGGAATGTTAGCCTCTCTCTCATAATCAATTATAAACCCAAAGTTAATTAAATTTTTGAAAATTATGATTTTATGCCTAATTTTCTAGATTATGTTAGTTCCTCTTGATTAGGAGTTAGTTTAGGCCTACCTAACTTAGCTCCTAGATTAGTGTGTGTGGTTGAGATATTTTCTCAACCAAGTTGTCCAAGATAGATGCACTATCTTGAGACAACTTCCTCATCTATTTATTTTTATTATTGCATTCTTTTAATAGTGAAGATGTAATATTCCCAAATGGGAAGAGCAGGAATATAGTGCATAAAATGAAAGAAACAAAAAATATTTAACACATGAAGCCATGATACCAACGTAGAGCCATATTATTGATCATATATGCAGCGAATGAGTACAAAAAAATGAGGCACCAATCATAGAATGTGATCACACAAGCCTCCAATACATAAATACTCTCGAAAGTAAGATGTTGCTGCTATAAAAAATGCTGGAGAGCAACCACAACACAGTCATATTAAGAATAAATACATCTGTAGATGATACAATGATGTAAAAATACTAATATAGGCCCCAGTATATTCTATACAAACATATCTGGGCACTAGATCATCTTTCCAAGACAACCCAATAGGGTTTCCGGAAAATGCACACAATGTGCCAATGTAAGTTGCAACACTAGGTTTGAAGGTATGCTGCAATAATAGAAATGAGAAGATATGGTTGAAGTTGATGTAGAAACCTACAAATCTCCTCCAATATATCCTCTAGATGAAGGAATGGCTCCTCCATTGAAGAAATCACCTCCCAAACAACCACTTCAACCACCCGTGCAACTCCTCCCTAAAATAACGCAGATCTCGGCTAAAAATGAAATGTAGGGGATAAATAATTCTTAGCATCATACTCAATGTGTCAATAAAGCTCAAGGGGCTTCTTTACATGCCTTCCAATGGATGGAAACCTTCCTCCACTGCAAAAATAGCTCTGACGACACCCAACATGATTCTCTACTGCTACACCCTGCAACACAGCACAATATTATGCAGAAACTGCTCTGACGAAGAAAGTTGTAGCTTGGCATTCAGCCTAAGTGTGGAAATGTAGTGAAATACTCCTCCAAGATGCCTCTCAAGGAAAGATATGGGATTCCTGCTCGGGATCACCCTGTGCTAAACAACACTGCAAACTCAACTAAACAGCTGAAGAATGCCGAAAGTCTAAACAAACCATATACAAAATAATAACCCAAAACATGACCAATATGGTTGCCATACCCTTCCTTATATAAGTTATGGGCTTCCTTACCCTTGGCCCCACTCAATTACGTCACTACCTCCATGCAATCAATGTCCCTCCAAAACTACTTTATTCCTCACTAAATGTCCACTCCTCCATAACAACGATGTTGATTTGGTAAAAGTTGACCTATTCAACATGTTTCATCCCATGTTCACACTAAAAGGTGCTTTATTTAGCTGCTTATAGGGTATCCTTTCACACTTGAAGTGTTTTATTGCTGCTAAGGAGATTTATGGGCATCCCTACCCATTTATTCACCTACCTAGTGACAAAATAATCTATAATATTCCATTTAACTGAAAGCTAAATTTTTGGAATAACACAGTCCTGCCCTCCAAAATGTTGCTTGTCCTCAAGCAACTGTAAGGGTTGAGAAAAATTCTCCCCTCCTCCTCTTATGGCCTCCTCATCAAATAGCCACCACCACTGCTTCAGATATTCTGCAACAATTTTGTTTCCCAATGGTTCCTCCCAAATGTGCAAGTTTGCCTGTGATGGATAAACCAAATGGCTCTTATCATGAGAAAATGGAAGGTCTATATGGAAACCTTTTTGTTGTCTAATGGACTCCCAATTAAAACCATCATTGAGAAAACTTAAGGTCTATATGGAAACCATCATGAGAAAATGGAAGGTCATTCCCAATGAGAGACTCCCATCTCCATGCTATCATCCAAATAAAGTGAGCCATTATTGGTAACTCATAGAAACAATCACCAATTCCCTGCTTATGCAATGTGTAGGGGTTGCATGGATGAAATTCAGAGATAAGGTTGTTCAACTTACGCTATCTCTCTCTCCATTTATGATAAATTTGGAGTTGCTGATCCTAGATTGCAATAATATAGTCCTCATGAAGCCAAAATATGCTTGGAATCTCATGATTCCACTCATTGGTTCTAGGAAGTCTTCTTGCCCAATAATTCATGCATATAGTGAATAGAGTTTCATTCCCATATGGGCTCCAAAAGAAACATGGACTAAGTGTCATATGAAATTTTGGATGGTGACAATAGTCCCTTAAGTGATACCAGCATTGTTCTTATTTTTGTTGCCTCAAAATATGATATGATAAGTGGCCATCCAACCACCTTCTTGTTTTCATAATATTATCAAAACATTGAAAATGGTAGAGGACATTAGGTGTTGGATAAATATGATCCAAGTAAAACATATCTGTAATATTCCAAAATTGGAACAACTCAGCAAGCCTGCTGAAATAACACACTTCTGAGAATATTGTGCATAGAAATGAGTTTTCAGTTCCTGGATCCCTTATATCAGCTCATCTAAGGTCTAAATCCAAGAGGAGAGAAAAAAAAAATTAGACTAGGTGGGTTAAATAGATCTCCCACAAACTAGTCTAGCTGAAAATCACCCAAAGAGAGGGGCTGCAGCTCTATGCAAAGGACTGCTTCAGAAATAATGTAGATCCACTGAAGAAAATTAGGAGGCTGATATGGAGGTTTATAAATCAGATGTAGAATAGTAAATCAGATGTACATTACAGCCCATACACTGTACAAGAGAAGGAATGAGACAATACAGGAAAAACCCTCAGAAATGAGGTGCTACAACCATGAGAAAAGACTATATAGCCATGACAATGTTATTTTTAGTGGCTGAAGTAGTAGTATATTAATATTAAGATCTAGAGCATATATTTACATAAAAATTTATATCTAATACAGATCTGTGTACAAGAAATGTTGATCTATACATTCCCCTTGGGGTTTTGTGCAAAACATGAAGTACAGAGAGTAGATCTGAGATCTAAGCTTGCAGATCTGTAGAATGATTCAGAAATTTCTGAATAATACAATGGTACATCAGATCAGATCTGAAACTAACATGGATTGGATGGGCAATCCATGGATCACCACAGTGAGAGTAATAATACCAACACCGGAGATCTCTCGTCCAAAATGTAGACAAAACACCCTGCAACTATAGATCTGCAAATAATGTTGTCTAGGGAGAAAAAAAACATTTTAGCCTCTGAGAATTATTTGTCCTGATGCCAAGATGTAGATTTGAAGCACAATCAGCTAATGAACTCTTCCAGGAGGTTAAAATACACGCTCACTGAGAAGAGCCACTAGTATAGGCTAGAACTGAACAAATCTAGTGTCTTCCAATACTGCAACTCACAAGGACAACTCAACCCTCAATAGGAGTAGTGCTGTTGGTGTAAGGTGAGCTTGGCCTAAAATCCTGATGTTGAAAAGGTAGCACAAGTATCCTCCAAGAGCTGCTCAAGGAAGGAGGTGGGATTCCTGAACAGGAAGACCAAACAAGGGATGTTTGAGCAGACAATACCTTCAGAAATGATAATATTCAACAACCTTTTCTTGCTTCCCTCCTCTTCCTTTTATAATATAGGAGTCCTTCCAAACCCTAAACCACTTCATTGGTTTAGCCCCTTTCACATTTAGAGTCTTCTTCTAGAACTGCGCTATCCCTCAAAGAGGTTCAATGCATCTAGACTGCGTTGTTGACTTGGTCAAAGATGACCCAATCTTGTGATTTAGACCCATTCACACCTGCAGGAGTTTATTTAAATAGCCCAGATATGTCTCTGTTCACATAGCCATTGATTTCTTCTTGTTTTTCAAGGGTTTTACATGTCTTGCTTTAAAATTTATTCATCAATCATGAAATGTGAAAATAAACAAGGAAAAAATAATATTCCTATTAGCTGAAGCTAATTTAGGGATATTACAGTCTCCCCCTCCCAAATGTTGCTTGTCCTCAATAAATTGCAAAGGTGCTGCAAAATCATCCCTTCTTCTCTTGTGGCCTCTTCATCCAATAGTCTCCACCATTGCTCTGAATCTTATGCAATAGTTCTGTCCTCCAATGGCCCTTCCTCCATGTGCAAGTTGGCCCTTGGTGAGTAAACTCAATGGCTCTCATCATGAAAGAATGGAAGGTTGGTATGGAAACCTTCTTGCTGATCCATTGCCTCCTCAAGATAGAAGTGATGACAATCATGGGGATTTTCATGATTCATGAAAGTCTCCCATCTCCATGCTATCATCCAAATGAAGTGGATCACCTCCCAGCGTGGCAATCCATAGAAAAAATCCTCCCCAATACATATGAGAGGCATGTTCCCAAAAAAAATATGGCTCACTCTACTAAGAGATAAGTGTTCTATCATAGTGGCCATACAAAATCTGATGCTCCCATTGAAGCATGCAATTCAAAAATAATGGGGAACTCCTTTCCCCAAGGACACATCCAAAAAGTGTGCCTCTCCTCCAACCATGCCCCCAACAAAGATAAGGACATCTTAAGCTTGTGGGATCATGATTAGGATCATGCTATCTGCCATGTATGATAAATGAGAAGGAAGATGTTACCTCATGTGCAACCAGTGCAGTTTTATCCTCAATTGCCATAGAATAGGATATGACAAGTGCCTTTCCGAAAACATGTTTGTTGCACCATCTCTTCTGAATGCTTGGAGGAAATGCATCATAATTGGTGTAAAATAATCAAACCATGAGGAATGTAATTGCTTGCCAAGATCCTCCAAGGAATGACCTGCATCAACATAGTTCATGGCCTGGAGCATTCCATGAAACCCATCATAAATAGTGCCCCCTTTAGGAGAAATGTTCTGCAAATGAGTGTTAGAAAAATATAAGCATATATGAGATACATGATAACATTTAGAAAGACAAGTCCCTCTATATACTTGTTTTGCATCAATGGGGTAACTCATGGATGAGTTCCCTCTCACACTCAATGAGTAAGGAGATGTGAATGATGACTTTTCCCAAGAGCTATGTTCCTCCTCCTCTACCAAGTAGTCCATTCACATCTTCATATGAGAGTGCACCTCTTCTTTGAAACCTTCCCATATGAATCCACCCAAGAGAGTATGATATGCTCTAATGAAACCGGTGGTTTTGGAAAGCAGGATCTCATAGGTTGCATCTAGGAGTCTCTCCTTGAGCTTGGAGTCACTAACCAAAAGAATGAGATTATAGAAATAGATGACTCCATCAACCACCTTGAACCTCTCATCCACTACCTTTCCATCAAGAACCCCACATGTGAAAAGGTCCTTGGAGTATTCCATCATGAGTTGGGAGCCCCAATAAGGATCCAAGCTCTCCAAGAATGATAGCGCTGTAGAGGTCTGAAATGCAGCCCCTGTCTTCTCATGGCTCCCATATTTAACATCATTGATATCAAAATCACATGTTGGAGCATCATAATCTCCCCTTTTCTACCCCATTTGCAGTTGATCTTGCTTAAGACAAGATTGAAGCATATGGAAATCAACTTCCCCTTGGAAAGTCCTTGTCTTCCAAAACTTCCTCATTTTGGCCCAAGTATACAAGAGGGACAGAATCCCCTTGCCATGTTCAGAAATATTCTTTGTGAATGAAGAGATCATAGGCTACCCCAAGGATATGGAGTTTCCTTGTGTCCTCATGCTCATACCATCATAGATCCCTGATTTCTCCTCTCTCAGTGCAAATCTCTGAGTGGGAGTTAGCAATGCCCCTTTCAAGAAATTGCTCATCTCTCTTCTGAATTCATGAGATATTCTCTATGTTATGCTAGCTTCTCCCAAGGCTACCTCCTTAGGAAAGTATGCATATGCTTCCCATATTTGAGAGAACACTTTATATTTCCTCCTATCAAGAGGTGCTCCTAGTAAAGTACCTCCTTGCAAAGAGGTGTCAAGGCATAGAGTAGAATGTGGATGTAGGTAGACAAATTTTCCCCTACCTTTAATGCATAGGTCCTCTTGCCTTCTTTGTGCTCCCAAGCTTTGAAATAGAGAAGGATCCATGCTCTTCCTTTTGTGATGCCCTTCCTCCTCTTTTCCTCCTTCTATCTTCAAGATCTCATCATTTGAAAATGATGGTACATGCTGCTCATGTGTTATTCCAAGAGCCTTATGTGTGAGATCTTGTGGAAATCCTTGCAAGTGTGCAAGAGCTTATTCCATTGGAGAGAGTGCTCCATCCTCCTCTCCATGAAGTTCTTGAGGTGCCTTTTTTGTGACTGCGTTATCATCTCCTGTCTTCTCCTCCTCTTCAATAACTGCAATTGTCTCATCATCAACAAGAGACCTTAGATCTTGGTCATATATTGAACGAGAAACCTTCATGCTTTCCTCTTGAGAAGAGGAACCTTCATCCAATGGACATCTTTCCCTTGGTAATGCATCAAACAAACTTACACCTTATTCCATGGTTTTCAGAAATGGAGTTGGATTCATAGACCCTTCCAACTCATGAAACATATTTATCTGATGTGGTTTGATAGTGTCAACAGAAGATGTTACACATGGAGCTTCATCAAACCTTTCTATCAATCTTGCAATAAACCTTGCATAAGTAGGTGTATTGGCATTCTTCAAGGAAAAAGTCTCAAATAATCACCAAGAATATGATTTACCTTCAAAATGCAGCGCTGCTGCTTTGATGGCTTCAATCTCTGAAACTTGATGTTGTTGCACAAATTTGTCTAGCTCCTCCACCCAAACCCTAACTGGACATTTAGGTGATCCATAAAAGGTATATAGATAGAATCTACCCTTACCATGCTGCTCCTTCTTTGTGCCTTTGCTGTCCTTGATCTTGCAAAACCCTTGGAAGTTCAAGTTATCTTTGAACTCCTTGGATTGATGTTCATACTCCTGCAAATACTCTCTAAGAGTCTGCTTCTCGGGTACACCTCCTTTCTTCCTCTTCATGAAGAAATCACAGATAGAACGTTGAAGCTTTGGTGATATGGCTGAGTGCACATATCCATAAGGTGAGGATTTATAATTTTCCTCATGTATAGATATTTTAGATCTAATCGGAAGATCTTCCTGCTCTTGAAACCCTCTAGGAGTTTCACTGCTCCTCTTCTCTTCTTGCTCAACCTCCTTGGAGAGGTTCTTGCTGGATCTGAAAAGTGATGAGAGTAAACTCATCTTCTTCATCATTCTGAAATTTCTCCTTGATCTACAACACTTTGGCTTGAAGCCCACAGGCTGGGCCAAATATCTTGCTTTGATACCACTGTAATATTCGAAAATTGGAACAGCTTAGCAAGCCTGCTGAAATAACATAATTCTAAGAATACTGTGCATAGAAATTATTTTTAAGCTCCTAGATCCATTAGATCAGCTAATCTAAGGTCTAAATTCAAGAGGAGAGAAAAAAAAAATCAGACTAGGTGGGTTAAACAGATCTCCCACAAACTAGTCTAGCTGAAAATCACCCAAAGAGAGGGGCTGCAGCTCTATGCAAAGGACTGCTTTAGAAATAATGCAGATCCACTGAAGCACATTAGGAGGCTGATATGGAGGTTCATAAATCATATTTAGAATAGTAAATCAGATGTACATTATATCCCATACATTGTACAAGAGAAAGAATGAGACAATACAGGAAAAACCCTTAGAAATGAGGTGCTACAACCATGAGAAAAGACTGTATAACCATGAAAACGTTATTTTTAGTGGCTGAAGTAGTAGTATATTAATCTTAAAATCTAGAGCATATCTTCAGATAAAAATTTAGATCTAATACAAATCCGTGTACAAGAAATGCTGATCTATACATTTCCCTTTCTGGTTTCGTGAAAAACATGAATTACAGAGAGTAGAATTGAGATCTAAGCTTGGAGATTTGCAAAATGATTCAAAAATTTCTAAATAATACAATGGAACAGTAGATCATATCTGAAACTAACATGTATTGGATGGTCAATCCATGGATCACCACAGTGAGAGGAAGAATCCCAACACCCGAGATCTCTCCTCCAAAATGTAGACAAGACACCCTGTAGCTGTAGATCTGCAAATAACGTTCTCTAGGGAGAGAAAAAATGTTGTAGCCTCTGAGAATGATTTGGCTTGATGCCAAGATGTAGATCTAAATAAAAATCAGCTAATGAACTCTTCCAGGAGGTTAAAATACACACTCACTGAGAAGAGCCACTAGTATAGGCTAGATCTAAACAGATCTAGTGTCTTCCACTGCTGCAACTCACAAGGACAGCTCAGCCCTCAACAAGAGTAGCTTTCTAGGTGTAAGGTGAGCTTGGCCTAAAATCCTAATGTGGAAAAGATAGCACAAGTCTCCTCCAAGAATTGCTCAAGGAAGGAGGTGAGATTCCTGAACATGAAGACCTAACAAGGGATGTCTAAGCATACAATACATTCAGAAATGATAATCTTCAACAACCTTTTCTTGCTGCCCTCCTCTTCCTTTTATAAGATAGGAGTCTTTCCAAACCCTAAACCACTTCATTGGTTTATCCCCTTTCACATTTAGAGTCTTCTTCTAGAATTTCGGTGTCCCTCAAAGAGGTTCAATGCATCTAGACTACGCTGTTGACTTGGTCAAAGATGACCCACTCTTGTGATTTAGACCCATTCACACCTACAGGAGTTTATTTAAATGGCCCAGATATGTCTTTGTTCACATAGCCATTGATTTATTCTTAGTTTTTAGGAGTTTTACATGTCCTCCTTTACAACTTATTCATCAATCATGAAATGTGAAAATAAACAAGGCAAAATTAATATTCCTATTAGCTGCAGCTAATTTGGGAATATTACAATATCCTGCCCAAAGTCCTCCATAAAGTGGTCATCCCCATCACTGAATGTAGTCCCAAAAGGACCATGAAATTCACAAAGAAGTTTGCTCTCTTGTGGAGCAATGTGATACAATTGCATGGTAAAGGAGTGCACATACATTGTTAGTTGATAAATAAGCATCAAAACAGAATATTTACCATAGATTGTAGACAAGTTGGTGAAGAGGTTCATAGATGAGCCTTCCCATCTCTCCAAAATAAGGGGAAGTGATTGAAACAACCTTGCAAGGTGGTTTCTTTCCTCCTCATACATAAAACAAGCTACATATCTCCTGATATGTTGGTGAACATCTTCTTGGAGATCCTCCCAATAGAATCCATCCATGATGGTGTGATAAGATTCAATGAAGTCTACATGTCCTGAAGAGAGTGCCTCATATGCTACATGTAGAATCTCCTTTTTGAGCTTGGAGTCTCTAGTCAAAAATATTTGATCATGGAAATAAATGACTCCATAAACCACTCTATACCTCCCATCTATCACTTGCCCATCAAGAACCTTACATGTGAAGAGGTTCTTGGAATATTCCACAAATAGTTGGGACTCCCAAAATGGATCCAGGCTTCCCAACAATGACAACATTGTAGAAATATGAAATGAAGCTCTTGTCACATCATAACTCTCCTCTTTGACATGCTTAATGCCAAAGCCACATGTTGGAGTATTGTTAGCCCACTTTTTCTGCCTCCCTTGTAGCTGATCTTTCCTAGAACAAGATTGAAGTACATGGAGGTTAACCTCCTCTTGGAAGGCATTTCCCATCCAAAACTTCCATAGTTTTTCCAATGCGTGCAAAAGTGTTAATAAACTCTTTTCATATTTAGAAATTTTCCTCATGTGTTGGAGTATCATTTGCTACTCCAAGGCTATGGAGTGGTCATTTGACACCATGCTCATGTCATCATATATTTATGAATAATATTTTAGCTCAAATAGTTGAGTGGGAGATAACAATGTCCATATCAGAAGATTTATCACCGCTCCTTTGAACCCATAAAAGGTTATCTGCGCTGTGCTAGCTCTCCCTAAGGCTCCTTCCCTAGCCAAATATATCAATGCTTCTCCATGTTGAGAGAACTCTTTATTCATATTTCAGTCAGGGGGTCTCCCTGGTGGAATGCTTCCATGTAATGAAACATCAAAGTTATTGGGTATGTGTTATATTCTTTCCACGACTAGCCCCACGCGCTGTATGATGCGCTGGGTGCAACAGGGGGGTCACAAGGGGGGAGGCAGCCCCCACTGTTGGGGTCTGGGGCAGAACCTCGGAAAAAATTGTTTTGGTGTGCAGACCCACTCATAAGCGGACCCACTCATGTTTTGTGCATGATTTTGCACATGGTTTTGGGGTACGATGGTTTTCGGCCCCTGGTATTTTGTAGATCCAATCAAGGGAACTACGGTTATGTTCTAATCTAGGGTTAATGGATTGGGGTTTATGTATGCTTCGACATGTATATATATTTGTTGTAACACTAAAAGGAATATAATGAAAAATCAAGCTGGTTGTCCCAATTTGGGATCCAGGGGAAAATCTTTGTGTTTATCTGTTTTATGTTTTATGCTCTCGCTATTATTTATTTTCTATTATAATATTCGTGTGTAGATAATTTCTGTTCAGGGTTAAAACCTACGTTTGGTATCAGAGTTGTTTCAGCTTCAAGGGGACACCTTTTCTGCTGAGGGTTTTTTTTTTGCTCGGGCCTGAGGTAGACCCTGTTTAGTGGGAGATCTGCGGGATCGATTCTTGTGGTGAAAGAAGATGGCAAGTGGCGGAAAGATAAAGATCGAGAAATACAATGAGTCGAGTTTTTTGAGTTGTGAGAGCTCGAGATGGAGGATGCGCTAGTGGATAAAGATCGGTGGATCGCAATAGATCCGAGTAATCGCGATAGATCGAGGTACTAAACCAACGGCAATTTCATATGAAGACTGGAAGAAACTGGATCGGAAGGCTAAGAGCACAATACGGTTGTGTGTCTCAAATTCAGTATTGTTGAATGTATCTAGGGAAGCTACGGCGAAGAATTTGTGGGAAAAACTTGGGACTTTGTACCAATCTAAGTCTACGATGAATAAGTTGTTCTATGGGAAAAATTGTATAACGAGGATTAAGGATGGAGACTCGGTAATGAGCATCTGATCACCTTCAATCTAAATACTGTGGTAAATCAGGTGTCATATGTTGATATTAAAATCTCAGATGAAGATAAGTGCATTAGTTTTTTGTGTTCTATACTAGACTCGTGGGATAGTCTGGTTATTGCAATAGGTAGCAATACAACTACCTTGAATTTTGATGACATTGTCTCAGCCTTGCTGTCAGAGGAAATGAGACGGAGAAATATGGAGGGCCAGAATGGAGATGCCTTATCTGTACGAGGAAGGTCTCAAAACATAAACAAGAATAAGGTTTCGAGTGGGAGATATAAATCTAGAGGGAGATCTAAATCTCCTAGAAAGTTTGTAAAGGTGTGCTGGAAATGCGGAAAGGAAGGACACTACAACAAGGAATGCAGATCTAAAGCTCCTGAGAAAGGAAAGGGATCTGATGATGCTCCTTCTGCAGAGGAAAAAATCACCTCGGATGAAGGTGGGGATGTGTATTTGGCTTCTTCTTCAAATACACATGTAGATCATGAGTCATGGTTGATTGACTCAGGTGCATATTTTCACTTCACTCCCCATAGGGAGTGGTTCTGTGAGTATGAGAAATATGATGGTGGTGATGTCTTCCTAGGGGATGATAGGAAGGCCAGAATCGTTGGACGTGGAAAGGTCAAGTTGAAGCTACAAGGTGGAAGGATTAGAACACTTCCTGGTGTTCTGCATATTCCTGCATTGGCCAGAAATCTGATTTCTGTAAGCAAGATGGATGATGCAGGTGTAAAAACAGTGTTCGAGAAAGATGCCTGCAAGATGGTTCGGGGAGCACCGGTATTAATGCGGGGAGTTCGGACTGGAACTCTGTACAAGCTACAAGGTAGTACTGTTATTGATGGGTGTAACAGTTCTGTGGTTCCTAAAAGTGGGACGGAAAGCCTAGCTATCTCTGGAGAAAAGACCATGCTATGGCATCAAAGGCTTGGACATATTGGAGAGAAGGGCCTTCGGATACTGCATAGAAATGGTATGGTAGAAGGTATGTATAATTTCTCTCTGGATTTCGATTTCTATGAACATTGTGTATAGGGGAAGCAGAATCGGGTGAGTTTTCCTTCTGGTGCTAAGAGGGCAAACAAGATATTAGAACTTGTGCACAGTGATGTGTTTGGGCCTGTGTCAGTTCCATCACTGGGAAAGTCCGTGTACTATGTTTCATTCATAGATGACTTCTCAAGGAATACATGGATATATTTCTTGAGGAAGAAATCTGAAGTCTTTGACAAATTTAAAGAATTTAAGGCTCTGGTGGAAAACCAGACAGAGAAGAAGATAAAGGCGTCGAGGACAGATAATGGTGGGGAGTTCTGCAAGAAGGAATTTGAAGAGTTCTGTAAGAAGTGTGGTATAGCACGGCAGAAGACTACTCCATACACACCTCGGCAAAATGGAGTTGCAGAAAGAATGAATAGAACACTGATGGAAAAGGCAAGAAGCATGCTCAGTGGTACCGGGTTAGGACAAGAATTCTGGGCAGAGGCAGTGGAGACTGCATGTTACTTAGTTAACAGATCACCTTCATCATCGTTGGAGGATAAGACCCCACATGAGGTATGGACTGGTAAGAAACCCTCTCTTTCACATCTAAGGGTATTTGGATGTGATGCATATGTACATGTTCCAAAGGAGAAAAGGACCAAGTTGGATAATAAATCTGAAAGGTGCATCTTTATTGGGTATAATGATGGTTTAAAGGGTTACAAGCTTTGGAACCCAGAAACAAGGAAGGTTGTGTACAGCCGAGATGTGGTGTTTAGAGAAGTGAAAGATGTTGTTAAACATGAAGTCCTACCAAAGGAACCCGAGAAGATAGAGTTTGAGCTAAAGGAGGATGAATCAGACTCTACAATAGAAGAAGACTCAGAAGATGAAGAGCCACAAACTCCAGCTTTGAGAAGATTAGTTCGGGAAAGAAGGCAACCAGAAAGGTATAGTCCATCTGCTTTCTGTTCAGGTTTTGCCTTAACTATAACTGATGATGAACCCAGAACTGTCAGGGAGGCAATAGATTTAGAGGATGGAAAACTCTGGAAGGAGGCCATGGCTGATGAAATGGCATCCTTGCACAAAAACGATGCATGGGATCTGGTGGAGTTGCCGGCTGGAAGGAAGCCCATTGGGAGAAAATGGGTGTTTAAGAAGAAGATGAATGTAGAAGGCAAGGTGGAGAAATACAAAGCTCGGTTGGTAGCGAAAGGTTATTCCCAGGTGCCGGAAATTGATTTTGGTGATATTTTTTCTCCTGTTGCCAAAGTTACTTCTATTAGATTACTTTTATCTGTTGCTGCTGCATTTGATTTTGAGATAGAACAGATGGATGTGAAGACAACATTTCTTCACGGGGATCTAGAAGAAGAGATCTACATGAAGCAACCTGAAGACTTTATGGTGAAGGGTAAGAAAGAACTGGTATGCAGGTTGAAGAAGTCTCTGTATGGGTTAAAACATTCACCAAGGATGTGGTATCAGAAATTTGATACCTATATACGGGGACTTGGCTTCACCAGAAGCAAGGAGGATCACTCTGTTTATTTTAAATTAATTGGTGACCGTGTTATTTATTTGGTCTTGTATGTGGATGATATGTTGTTGATTGGAAATGACAAAGAAATTATCCAAGATTTGAAGACCCAACCGTTCTCCAAATTCGACATGAAGGATCTTGGTGCTGCAAACTATATTTTGGGCATGGAAATTAAGAGAGATCGGGAAAAGAGGAAGCTCTGGTTAAACCAGAGGAATTATGTCGAGACTATATTGCAGAGGTTCAATATGCAGGATAGTAAACCGGTGAATGTTCCTATTCCTGTAGGTGTAAAGCTATCTGCTGAACAGTGTCCCAAGACACAAGAAGAAGAGGAGGATATGTCTTGTGTTCCATATGCAAGTGCAGTGGGTAGCCTGATGTATGCAATGGTCTATACTAGACCAGACATTGCACATGCAGTGGGAGTATTGAGCAGGTTTATGTCAAACCCAGGGAAGGAGCATTGGACAGCAGTGAAGCGGGTTTTCAGATATTTACGTGGCACTAGTGATTATGGCTTGTGCTACCAAGGAAGACTAGGATTAGAAAGAATGTTGGACATTCGTGGTTTTGTTGATGCAGACTGGGCTGGAGATCTGGACCAAAGAAGATCTACAAGTGGGTATGTGTTTAGCCTATTTGGAGGCGCAGTCAGTTGGATGAGTAAAAGACAGCCTGTAGTGGCTCTTTCAACTACAGAGGCAGAATACATAGTAGCCACTCATGCAAGCAAGGAAGCAATTTGGTTGCAGAGATTGTGTTCAAGTATGGGGTTGGTACAGCAAGCTATAAGGATAGACTGTGATAGCCAAAGTGCAATTTTCTTGGCTAAGAACCCCGCTTATCATTCAAAGACAAAGCACATTGATGTTCAATATCACTTTGTTAGAGATATGGTTGAGGCTAAAAGGGTGTTGCTGGTAAAGGTGGACACTTTGAAGAATGTTGCAAATGCATTGACGAAGTCTGTGAGCACTTAGAAGTTCTCTTGGTGTAGTTAAACAATGGGTGTTGAAGAATTGGCCCAATGACTAAGCTCTCATGTGGCCCCCTTTGGAAAGAAAACAACAAGTGGGAGAATGTTGGGTATGTGTTATATTCTTTCCATGACTAGCCCCATGCGCTCGTACATTATGCTTCGGTGGTCACAAGGTGTGAGGTAGCCCCCACTGAGTATAGTCGGGGGCAATGCCCCGACGAAATTTTTTTTGGTGTGCGGACCCACCCATGTTTTGTCCATGAGTTTGCACATGGTTTTTGGGTACGATGGTTTTCGACCCCTGGTATTTTGTAGATCCGGTCAAGGGAACTACGGTTATGTTCTAATCCAGGGTTAATGGATTGGGGTTTATGTATGCTTCGGCATGTATATATATGTGTTGTAACACTAAAAGGAATATAATGAAAAATCAAGCTGGTCATCCCGATTTGGGATCTGGGGGAAAATCTCCGTGTTTATCTGTTTTATGTTTTATGCTCTCGCTATTGTTTATTTTCTGTTATAATATTTGTGTGTAGATAATTTCTGTTCAGGGTTAAAACCTACAAAAGTCTGAAGTAGACTGTATCGATGAGTGGACTGATTTGTCCCTCCTTTCACTACGCAAACCAGTCTCCTTCTTCTATATATAAGCCCCTTCAAATAAACAAGGGTGCATGCTCCCCATCCTTTGATGCTGATCCACCTTTTCTCCTCCTTTGATCAAGGTGTTACTGCCCATCACTACTGTCACATGATGCTCTTTGATAACTTTTTGCAAAGATGAAAAAGCTCCTCTAATTGAAGCAATAGCTTCATGTCCTTCACCATGTGGTGATGGTTCTCCTCCTGAAGTGACAGTGCTATTACTTCCTCTATGCTCTTCCTCATTAATATTTGAGAATACCTCATCAACAATGATAAACCCTAGATCTTGGTCTTCCCTTGAAGGAGGAATCTCCATGTCTTCCTTTTGAGAAGAAAGTTATTCTTGCAATGGGGATCTTGCCCTTGGAAAGGTATCATACAAGTTTTTATCCACTTTAATAGAAATCTAAACTAGATTGTTGTAATGGATCTTTCCAACTTATGCAAAGGTTTTGAATGTTTATGTTTCTCTAGCTCAATCAAAGACGTTTTAGATTATTTTACATCAAATCTCTTCACTAATTTCTTAGTGAATCCTACATAAGTAACTATATCTGCATGATTAAACGAAGAATATTCATAAAACCACCAAGTACAAGCCTTACCTTCAAGATGCAACGCTGCTATCCTAAGGGCTTCCTTTTCTGAAACTTGATGTAGATGCAAATATGAGTCTATCTGCTCTATCCAATCCTTAGCTATGCATTTGGATGACCCATGAATTTTTTTTAGGAAGAATCTACCTCTTTTGCTTCTCTTGTGATTGTTGGGCCTTCTATTGTCCTTGAGTTGGAAAAACCTTTGGAATTTCAAGTGCTCCTTGAATCTCAAAGATTGAGATTCATACTCCTGAAGATAGTCACTCAAAGTCTCCTCATTTGGTGCATGTTCTTCCTCCATCTCTCTTACAGTGAATGTGGGCATAATACTACATTGTGGATCAGATTTTGTGGCTGAATGCTCACATCCATCATGTAAAAATCTAGGGTTGCCTTCATATTCAAACCCCCTTGGAGATTCCCTACACATATCCCTTCTCATCTACTTGATATCTTCATTGATGCTCTGCATAGTTTGAAAAAGAAGCTTTGAGAGTCCCTCTTCCTCCATTCATCCAAATAATGGAGTCTTGTCTTTGTTTCTTCTGTACATCTCATGTTCTTGTGAGAAGATTCTCCTTATGGTGATATATTGGCTAAATGCATAGGCTGAGCCAAGATTATGCTCTGCTACTGTTGGCTTAAGGGGTCCTAACCCATGTTTGGTGTGCAAGGTTTGCCAACAAACCCCTATACTACTTGCCCTTTCGGCAGTGACCCGCTTGCGCAGGTCACAGTCTCACCCGAAGTAGTACGAGTGGGTGCTGGAACCAGGTTTCCGCACCCTGAGAAAGGAAGGGTAAGGCAAGCAGGGTTGTGTTATGTTCAGATTACCTTGTCTCTGCATAGGGTGAAATATGTATTCAATTGCAACCACGTTCACTAGATATACAATTATATGCTTTTCAGAACATCAACACAAAGTTACATAACCAGAGCAGAACAAATCTAGATCTAATTCAATACAAAAAATTTCGTAGCATGATATAACCAGAGCGGAACAGATCCAATCATTTAATATACAGACCTTCGTAGCGCAAAGATAGAAAATGCATAACACAGTAATTACCAGCGATCCATTCAATAGTACTCACAAATTTAGATCTAATAATCCAGCATATTCATTCATTCATCAACCTTTTCTTACAATTCCCTTCCCAACTTGCACACACAGCAGCAAGGTCTGCACACAACTGGACTAGGATCTCCGTGCACATAGCTAGCAGGAGTCCGTTCCCCAAAAACCCAAACAAATCGCTTACACAACATATCGCATCAATAGCTTATCAAATCCTAACTCTTACAATCCAAAATGCTTCTCTATTTATAACAATCTAGCTTTAAAAATCCGATGGTCCGCAACCCATGGTTTTTGAACCCCTAGTTTACCCTTTAACCCATTACAATGCATTTGGGGCTTTGACCCACCCCAAAACCCCTGCAATATACTAAATATAATAAAAAATAACCAAAATGGACCATTTTTATAGCTTGTTAGGAGACCCCATTCCAACAGTACTCCAACACAATCTTCTGACTTGTCCCAAGTCACTGCACTGTTGCGACCCCATGATTTGTAGCTCGATATAGTTTGAGTTGATCTCCATTGACAAAGACAGGGAGGAGGTCACCGCGCAGGGTAGCTAACTGGACTGCTCCGTCATTTTTCACCTTCTGAACTATGTAGGGACCAAGCCAGTGCTGTCAGAATTTGCTAGGATGTTTCAAAAATTGGCTGTCATATAACAAGACAAGATCACCTGTGACAAATCTCTTCTGGTGACTGTGTCGATCATGCTAGGATTTGTCTCTAGCATTTTGTACCTGCTATTGAAACTGATCAATAAACTGATCTTCTTCCAAGGCTACTGGTTGCGCCAGGCATTCTTCTATGATATCGGAGTCTACCATATTTTTTAATGTTGCAATGCATAGGCTAGGAACAACGTATTCTATGGGCACGATGGCCACCTTGCCATAGACCATTCGGAAAGGTGTCCTACCGGTCAGCTTTTTGCAGGTCGTCCGGTAAGTCCATAGGACCGAGGGATGCAAATATCCCACTCACTACGATTGGCATTACAAACCTTCGTTAATGCCCACTCCAAAATTTTGTTGAAATATTCAACCACCCCATTAGCTTGGGGATGGTATAGTGTACTCTTGACATGGTGGATCTGGAATTTTTCGTTCAAAGCTCGAATCATTTGGTTAACAAAATGTGTACCTGTATCGCTCATTAGGATTTTTGGGCAGCCAAACCTGGTCCGAATCTGCTCAAAGATGAAGTGCGTAGTAGTATTAGTGGTACAATCCTTCACGGCCTATGCCTTATCCCATCGTGTAACATAGTCAGTGGTAGTGATAATGTAGCGCGCACCGGTTTTCTTTCCTGGTGGATTAATGGGTCCTATAAAGTCAATGGCCCATTTATCGAAAGCCTGTAGGGCCATTTGGGGCTGTAACGACATATCATCACGTCGTGAAGGGTGTCTGGATCATTGGCAGGTATCACACGTTCTACAGTAGGTGTAAGAATCCCATTGTAGGGTAGGCCACCACAAGCCAACGCTCAAAATATTTTGCGTTGTAGCCCTACCTATGTAGTGGCCGCCAGTGACTCCCTCATGGGCTTCTCCAAGGACGGTGGGTCATTCATGTTCTAATACATATCTGCAGAGTATTTCATCTGCGCCTAGCTTGTATAGCTGTCCTACGATGATAGTAAATTCTTCCACTCGGGTGACCAACTCCTTTTTTTGTTGCAATGAATATGCAGCAAGGGCCATACCTGTAGTAAGGAACTCAATGATATCAGTGAAGTGGTCATCCACCATTTTAATGGTAAAAAGCTGCGCATCAGGTAAGCCTTCGTCCAAGTTAGTGGGTTCTTCCCCTATATTAATACGAGACAGATGATCCAGGCTTGCATTCAACCTTTCAGGCTTCACGATGATCTCAAAATCATATTCTTGAAATAGCAACAACCAGTGGCAAATCTCCCCCCCCCCAACACAGGCTTGCTGACCAGGTATTTCAAAGCTGAATGGTCTGTAAACATCTTAAAGTGTCCTCCCAGCAGACAGTGTCGATATTTTTGTAGTGCATACACCATAGCCAGTCCCTCGCGTTCAGTGGTAGAGTAATTACGTTCGACACCTGAGAGTCTTCGACTAGCAAAGGCAACTGAATGATCAATATCCCCTTTGCCAGGCTACGTAAGGACCACACCCAAGGCAATGCCTGATGCATCAACAAGTACATGGAATTATTTTTACCAGTCATGGAATATCAGTATGGTTGGAGAAATCATCTTCTCCTTGAGTAGTTCAAAACTCTTCTGACATTCATCATTCCAAAAAAAAGAGACATCTTTCTTTAGCAGCTGTTCCATGGGAGCTGTGATCAGGGCGTATCCTTGAATGAATTTCCTGTAATAGCCTATGTGACCGAGAATGGAGCACAACTGTTTCTCCATTGTAGGGGCTGCCAGATTGATAATTACATCTATATTCACAGAATCAGCCATCAGACCCTGCCGATAACTATACGACCCAACAAGATTCCGAACGACATGCAGAAGACGCACTTCTTGACATTCAAGGAGATCTGGTGCTTTCGACACACATCCAACATTAATCATAGGTTTGAGACATGTTATTTTACTAAGCCAAACACCGTCCAATCATCGAAGTAAACCTCCAGAAACTTATGGATAAATTCTTTGAACACAGCCACTATGACTCTTGAAAAGATAACAGGTGCATTCTTAAGACTGAATGGCATGACCGTGTACTAGAAGGAGCCCCATTCAGTGGCAAACGTGGTCTTACTGTGATCCTCTGGTGCAATTCTGATCTGATGGTATCCCGAGAATCCATCTGTGAATGAATAGGCCTCTCGGCCACCCACACTCCAAGATTTCATCAGAGAAGGGAGTAGGGAAGGGGTCGTGTACGCAGGCATCGTTTAGTTTCTGGAGGTCCACACAGATATGTATTTCTCCTTTTGTTTTTTCTCCTGAATGACCATCGGGCTGATCCAATCTGACTGTTGAACTGGTTCAATGATACCTGTGGTCAGCATTTTGTCCAGCTCTTCTTTGACCTTTTTCTAATACTTAGGATTCAACTGGTAGGGCCGCTGCTTGATGGGTCGTGCCTCCGGTTTTAGAGTGATGTGCATAATGCCGAGGTCCCCTGTTTAAGCTCAGAAAACTTTGTAGGGAATAAGTCCTGGTACTCCATTAGTAGCTCAGCGACTTTGCCCTCAGTGCCTTCATCCCAATAGTCCCCAATTTTTTCCAGTTTAGGGTGTTCATCTGTCCCAATATTAACCTCATGTAGCCAGAGAGGTTGCGTTACATTGAAATTTAAGAGCGATGGTCCGATAATGGTACGTTCCCCTTCAGATTATGGAACAGAGATATTCTGCGGGTTATATTCCTCTTCATTAATCACCAAGCTTTGGCAGTTGACTATGTCTTGCATCTGGGCCTCCCACGTCAGAATGGCTGGTGGGGTGTGGGGGTGAGGCTTCGTAAAGACGAATGCATCAATGTCTTGCAGGGATTCGTCAAGCATTTTTGTTCCCCCAATGAGTCCGAATGTTCCAAGGAATTCCTCTTTTAATATCTCCCAATGGCGGGTCCGCTAATGTAATTTGGCATCTAAGTACCAAGTAGTGGGGATAGGGCCCAGGGCATGTATAAACAGATGGATCCACTCGTCTGGGGTTCGGTCGGCCCACTTGGTTGTCCATATACGCAGATGCACATGGGGATCTCCGGGTCCCAGGAATATCTTCTTGCGCACATTAGCAAGGGGTGTGAATCGCACCACCATCCTATCCTGACACGTCTCCCAGTCAAGAAATGCTTTCTTGTGGGTATCCCACCATCGGGCAGGTGTGCTGCGTAGCGCTAGATTGAGCACCAAGAGTCGTCAATCCTTGGGCACCCTAGCTTCTAATGTTCTTATGAAGTCCTGGACAGTACTAGACTTGTCAAAGTGGGGAAGGTCCCTTACCTCCGAAGTGATGCGGTAGAGAGTCCTTGCAGTCCGAGTGCATCGTAGGGTTGAAACATCACGTAGCTGAGTCTGCCACTTCTCAAGTTCTTCATATGGGTCAAAAAAGTACTCCATGTTTTTCTCCTAGTTGAATACTCCACCTGTTGCAGGATCATCTTGGTCCTCATCTTGTGTTGTCATCTTGTAGATGTGATCGAGCTCCTCGTCCTCATATGCTGGTTTAGTATACCGTGTGCCCACAATGGGATCTAGTCGTACTATTACACATGTCCCATTCTTCTCAAACACCATGTTGAGTTTTTTTAGATTAATGACACCTCCTACATCGATAGCCCAGTCTATCCCTAGGATCGCAGGATAGGGGTCCGTATCTTCCACAATTTCTATGACCTCAAAGTCAGCCAGGACCTTTACTCCTGCGACATCAACCATAACCCTTGGCAACTGTCCCATAGGGATGATCTTATGTTCATTTTCCATTTTCAGCTGGATGGTGGACCAGTCTAATTTAGGTTCCCCAATTTTTTGCCAGGTTTGTTTTGGTAAGACATTCGCATTAGATCCAAGATCGAGAATAATCTGATCTATCTCATAGTCACCAATCTGTGTAGTCAAGCGCATCTCTCTCCTGGTGCACCTTTTATAGCTGTGTAATTTGTGTACTTCCCTAACCTCCTTCGTCATGCTGGGCTAAGCTGCACAGTCCTGCAGTAATACTTGAAGACTTTCTCCTGCCTGCGGGCTGTGTAGGAGCTTCAATCATGCCCTTAAAAAGGTTTCAAATTCTTCTTCTGGCAGTTGCGCAGGGGCTCCCAGTGATTCCTGCTTTCCAGGAGCTAGTTCCTTTCGAACAACAAGCTCCTTTCTTGCTTTCTGGGTGACCATGCTACACGTTATGCTCCTTAGCTCCGTTTTTACTCTCTGTATATTTCATGTGGGAGTAGACTGTTTGTCCTTCATCTTTGTTAGCAAAATTGGGCAGTCTTTGATTTCATGGTCCAATTGTCGGCATTATTTACAGGTCTGTCCAGTGGATTTGAGCAGTCCCGGGAAAAGTGCCCTACCTCTCCATAGTTGTAGTAGATCATTTGGCCCCATCCTCGTCCAGCGTTTCCTCCCCGCCCCCTGCCCCATGCAGGGGAGCTACCAAAGCTCACGGGGGATCTCGAAGAGGCAGGATCGGATTGTACACTATAGAGGGTTCCCCAATCTACTAGTAAGTCTTATGTTCAGCAATTCTTCTCATCGTATCATATAAATTAATAGAACCTGCACCATTGTTGCTTCAATTCACCTCTATTCATCCGCGGACATTGGGTTGTATCATGTAGTCCCACCACCTGGCAATCCTCGCACCAAAGGTCCGTGCTTACTCCCTTCCTTTGTTCCATTCATAAGCTTTGTATTTCCATGTGCATGGCCTTAAGCTGCTCTTGAATTTTCTGTACTCCTTCCCTTGTGTCATCCTTAGGTGCAACTTCAAGTTTCATGGCAGCTTCCAAGGCTTTTTCTTGTGATTCAAAAGTCTGATGGCCCATGGGCGTACGCAAGTGAGGTAGGAGCATAGCGATAAACCATTCTGTGTGCTGTTTGTCATCGTACTTGAACTCGCCTTCCTGGATTTCTATTTTTAACCGCTGATCAGCCTCCCAGACTGACTTAGATGCTCCTTTCTTGAAGTCTTTTACTTCTGATACCAGTTGGGAATAGGATTTTGGTTTTCGGAATTGTCGTTTTATGGCATCCTTAATATTTTGAAGTGTTGCGCTCCCATTTTGAGATATGTACCGCATATACCATTCCAGCGCCCTTTCCTCAAAAGCCAAGGATAGTTGTGCTCTTTTTACAGTATCACTTACCACCCATTGTGCCGTCCATATTGAATCGGCCATGAACCAGAATCGTTCTATGTCCTCGTTGACTTCTCCTTTAAAGGTAGGTAATTTTAAGTGTGTCGCCATGGGCTCCTCCGGTTTACCTTCTTGAGGCCCTAGCGTTGGGGCGACTAAAAGATTTTGTGTAGGTCTCGACGGACTATGGGCAGGGCAATATTCCTCTCACCTGTTCTGATAATTCTCATTGTTCCACACTGTGCCTTGGATTATTTAGCCCTACGCTAGATCTCTGATGCTGCTACCCGATCCTGTTTCTCAGATGTCTTCCTGTCCCGGCAACGGAACCATTTGTTGGCTTAAGGGGTCTTGACCCAGGTTCGGTGTGCAAGGTTTGCCAAGAAACCCCTATACTATTGGCCCTTTTGGCAGTGACCTGCTTGCGCAGGTCACAATCTCACCCTAAGTAGTATGGGTGGGTGTTGGAACCAGGTTTCCGCACCCTGAGAAAGGAGGGGTAAGGCAAGCAGGGCTGCGTTCTGTTCAGATTACCTTATCTCTGTGTAGGGTGAAATATGTATCCAATTGCATCCACGTTCACTAGATCTAAAATTATATGCTTTTCAGAACATCAACACAACGTTAAATAACTAGAACAGAACAGATCTAGATCCAATTCAATACACAGACTTTCGCAGCATGATATAACTAGAGCGAAACAGATCCAATCATTTAATATACAAACCTTCATAGCGCAAAGAGAGAAAATTCATAACACAGTAATTACCAGCAATCCATTCAATAGTAACCACAGATTCAGATCTAACAATCCAGCATATTCATTCATTCATCAACCTTTCCTTACAATTCCCTTCCCAACCTGCGCACACAGCAGCAGGGTCCGCACACAGCTGGACTAGGATCTCCGCACACACAATGAGTAGGAGTCTGTTCCCCAAAAACCCAAACAGATCTCTTACACAACAGATTTCATCAATATCTTATCAAATCCCACCTCTTACAATCCGAAATGCTTCTCTATTTATAACAATCTAACTTTAACAATCCTATGGTCCGCAACCCATGGTTTTCAGACCCCTAGTTTACCCTTTAACCCATTACAATGCGTTATGGGCTTTTACCTTCCCCAAAACCCTTGCGCTATACTAAATATAATAAAAAATAACCAAAATTGACCAGTTTCGTAGCTTGTTAGGAGACCCCATTCCAACAGATACCACTGTAATATTCCCAAATGGGAAAAGCAGGAATATAGTACATAAGATTAAAGCAGTAGCAAATATTTAAGACATGAATCCATGAGACCAATATAGAGCCATATTACTAATCATATATGCATCAAATAAGTACAAAACAATGAGGTACCAATCATAGAATGTGATCACACAAGCCTCCAATACATAAACACTCTCAAAAGTGAGATGTTGTTGCTATAAAAAATGCCAGAGAGCAACTACAACATAGTAATATTAAGCATAACTACAGTTGGATATGATACAATGAGGTAAAAATACTGATATAGGCCCCAATAGATTCTAGACAAATAGATCTGGGCACTAGATCAACTTTCCAAGACAACCCAAGAGGGTTTCTGGAAAATGCACACAATGTGCCAATGTAAGCTATAGCCCTAGGGCTGAAGGTATGCTGCAATAAAAAAAATGATAATATATGGTTGAAGCTGATGTAGGAACCTACAACTATCCTCTAATAGATCCTCCAAATGAAATAATGGCTCCTCTAATGAAGAAATCACCTCCCAAAACAACCATTGCAACCACCCCTACAACTCCTCCCTAAAATAATGCAGATTTGGGCTAAAAATGCGTTGTAGGGGATAAATACTCCTTAACCTGATACTCAATGTGTCAATAAAGCTCAAGGGGATTATTTATAGGCCTTCCAATGGATGGAAACCTTCCTCCAGTACAAAAATAGCTGTGAAGACACCCAACATGATTCTCCACTACTGCACCCTGCAACACAGCACAATATTCTGCAAAAACTGCGCTGATGAAGAAAGTTGTACCTTGGCCTTAATCCTAAGTGTGGAAATGTAGTGCAATACTCTCCAAGAGGCCTCTAAATGAAAGAGATGGGATTCCTTCTCGGGAGCACCCTGTGATAAACAACATTGCAAACTCAACTAAATAGCTGAAGAATGCCAAAAGTGTAAACAAACCATTTACAAAATAATAAGCCAAAACATGACCAATATGTCTGCCATCCTCTTCCTTATATAAGTTATGGGCTTCCTTACCCTTGGCCCCACTCAATTAGGTCACTACATCCATGAAATCAATCTCCCTCCAAAACTGCATTATTCCTCATTAAATTTCCACTCGTCCATAACATCGTTGTTGATTTGGTCAAAGTTGACCTATTCAACATATTTCATCCCCTGCTCACACTTAAAGGTGCTTTATTTAGCTGCTTAGAAGGTCTCCTTTCACACTTGACGTGTTTTTATTGCTGCTAAGGATATTTATGGGCCTCCCTACCCATTTATTCACCTACCTAGTGACCAAATAATCTATAATATTCCATTTAGCTAAAAGCAAAATTTTTGGAATATTACAGAAGAATATGTGAGGAATGTCGTAAGGATCTCAGGCCTTTTCCGCCATTTCTATGTATCTGTTTTTTTATGTGTGTTTTATGGATTTTATGAGTTGATTTAATTTATTACAATTTTTCAAAATATTTGTTCCGAAGACCAGCACTAGAAATAGAACAGATTGTAGTTTCAACTTATTCATCTCAGGTACCAATTGCAGAGACAGTAATTGCAAATATTGAGAAAGATTATAAACTCACCCAAGGCTGGGAAGAGTTTGAGAAGGTACTCTCTACAGATGATATTCTGACCACTCATGATACTATTCAGTTAGATACCACACTTATTTTTAGTGCTACAAACTCGGTATCTTCTATAGTGGAGGCAAGTGCACAACACATGTCTACTGATAAATATAATTCAAAGAGTCAAGAATAAGGAAAAGAAACCTCATTCACTACAAAGATTCCTAAAAATGGTGTTGAGCGAAGTGAAAGCCAAAGAAATAGCGATATAAAAGAGAATATAGAAGCTACATCTACCCAAGACATGGAAATCATCCCGGATTTCCCCATTGATGAAATAATCCTCAACGTTGAGGAAGTACCTCTGTTGGAAATATTCTATAGTCCAAAACATAAAGCTTTCATGACCAGACCAAAGAAGAGGCAAAGGATGGAGAAATATCCAGATGTAACTCCAAATGTAACACCAATGCAAGTTATCTGGAAAGAGACTCAATCGGCTCCATAGGAATAACTTAATAAAATTTCTAAATTTGCAGGTGCTTGCACAGATGAAACCATTCATAAAGAAGTAGAAATTCAACCATTAATCAAAGAAAAGGACCATAAATTTCTCTAATGAAGCAATTTTTCTTGAATGAAAAGAAAAATTTTGAGCAGGAGCTCCAATTAAATATCACTACTCTTCAGTAAGAGTTTGAGGGTCTTAAACTCAAACTCGGGAGTGAGATTAAAGAAAAGGATCAACCAATTCATCAGTTACAGCAAAGAATTGCGAACTTCCAGGAAAATCCCGGAATCAATACAGTCAAGAAGGAAGTAGCAGAGTTGGAGACATTATTGTCAAAACAAAAAACAACTTTCTATCACAAGCTAAACCAAATTCAAGAGCTAGTTAAAACCAGTGATATATTAGTCACTCATATATCTGATTTGAGGACTTATTATGATGATATTGATGATAAAGTGTCTAAGTATATAGATTGGAAAGACACTGCATAGGGTAGAGCGATCGATCTCCCTTGAATTGAAGAATCAATCAAAGACATAGTATTTGGAGACTGGGACATCAAAATGAAAAGTGTTGAATTAGCTATTATTAGAGCTAAGAATACATCTTATAGCATTTCTGAATACATAAAATATTCTCTTTTGCAAGCCAGCCTAATTCAGGATTCTCCAAAAGAAACTTTGCCAGATATCAAATTCCTAAGCAAATCTTGGAAAGAAAGATCTAGAATAAAATCTCTTGACATTCAAATCTTGACAAAATAAAATATGGAAAGTTACTGGCACTTGTTGATTAAACCTCATAGCCAATGGCTAATGTTGAAGTGTCTCTCCAACGCATAAGATCAAATTATTCCAGCATTAAAGGATGCATTATTCACGGGGCAGATGTGAATGCAGGCAATTCATCCCCCCAGCTCGAACATATGGTGAAATCATGCCAGCTCAAGGATCAGTTAGAGAATGAGCTTGGGAAACAGTCATGAGACTGTTCCAACTGATGCAATTTATTTTCCTAGTTTTTAGTTATATAGTTTTAGAGTAATAGTTTTAGAGACTTGTTTCACAAGTCTTCTATTTTTGTAATATTAATTGGTATTTAAACCCCTTTCATGCATTGAGAAAGGGGTCCAAAATTTTGAGAAGACTACTTTTAGATTTTTCACTATTGTTGGATCAAAATTTATCTAATTGGAAATTTGACCCCGAAGTTATCTTTTTTAGATCTAAAGCTATGATGCGGCGGGTACTATTCTCTGTGTATTAATCATTTAATGTTTCTGAGATTTATAGAAAACTTCTTTCTATCTACTTTTTTCATTCTGATAAGCATTGAATTGATATATGTTCTTATTACTATTGATATAATATATTGAGCAATATGTTTTTAGATGTGAAACGAAGAAGTATTTTATATGATTGATGTTCTTCATCAACTAAATTGATTATATTGATTTATTTTCTTACATGTGCTCATATTCATTAAGTATGTGACGAGGCTATATTGTTTCATGCTTGTGAAACCTTTCTCTATAATCATATAAAAGAGTTTGATCCCAGGAAGTAGTTATATTTAGTTGTAATTTATGTTATCATTAGAAATAAATCACCCCACTTGTGTTGATTATATTCCTTTTTGTTATTCTTATAAACTCTCTTTATATGGGAAAATGGTCCCTATATCCCTAGTCGGACCCACCATTTCAACAGAAAAGGAGTTGCTTTAAGATCCCAACCGGGTGGAATCCCCAATGTTGAGGCAGTTGCCTTCCAGCCTTCAACAGGTTTGTAGAAAAGCTCCACCATTTTAGGAAGAGTTTGGTTGAGTGAGGAGTCTGGGTTTTCAACACTTTTAGCTATTGGTTTGTAGGGTTTTATCCAATTTATTTCGGACCTTTAGGATAGGTTCTTTTATCACTATAAATCCATTTTGCGTTTGCTCTTGACTTCCCCCTTAGGATCCCTCTGAGTGTCCTCGATTTGTTGAGCTTCTTGCCTATCCTTTGCATAATATTTCACCTCTAAGTTTTGTTGTTTGTCTGCACCATTTTTAGCATCTTAGAGTGTTTAGATCCGAGTCCCTTTGGAAATAGATCTTGTAGGCCATTTAGTTTTTTTTTAGTATCTTGTTTTCCTCTTCTGTTCTAGTTGTTTGAGAGCCTTCTTCAGGTGGGGTATGTTCTTGATTGGATGTTTATTTTACTGTATTTTTCATATCATTATTTATAGTATTTCAATATTTTATTTCAGCAGCATATGGCATCACAAAACATGCTCAATTAAATCATCCACTAAACAACCTTTTTGACACACATTCACACACCCTAAGAAATCCCTAGAGAGATTGGTTACTCTAATGTTGGAATATTCATTAACAAAGATCACCAATCCCTTAACTGCGGTCAAAAGTTCTTGAATTTTTCAAATTCACTACAAATTCCATGGCAATGTAATCATCAAACTCTGTGAGTTTTTAAAATAATCCTAACCATTGACAATATTCCAATATAAAAACAACCTCAATATTCTGGTGCATTCTATTTGTATCAGTATGTTTAATTATATTAAAGGCACCCCCCATTTTTTATATTAGAATTATTTCAAAGGTTGGGGGTTGATGACTTTAACAAGTTCTCTTTAGATGCAGACAAAAATAATGTATCTATGTTATTATAGGATATAGAGTTTCTTGTGGTAGTAGGGTACCCTATTTTTTCTAAAACTATAAAAGCAACAAAACCTTAACTATTTTTTCACTATCATACTGAGCACAAATATATGAAGGAAAAAAATATAGACCAAATTCTTTCCCTTATTTCACAATTTTGTCACGAGAATTTTGATAAATTGGGTGATAATTCTTAAGAAGCATGCAATAGGCCCATGCCAATTGTAATTTTTTAGAGTACCTAACTTCTTACAACATAGTTATTGCTATTTGTGAGTGATGTTGATAGCCAACTATGCTCCTATAGCAAACCCTTTGTCTCTTACAACATTATGCAACCTATTTCTTGTAGCTCTGTAACATTATTCATGTAGCTCTATAACTTCAACTTCGCTTCTTGTAGCATTTGGTACCTCATTGTGGGTTTTTCTATCATATTTTACATGCACAAGACTATAGATATGTTTGGGTTGTTAAGAAGGAGGTCTTAGTGCACAATATTTGGCTGGTCCATATACCCACATAAATCGTCATGATGGATGCATGTATGCCCACCTCAATCACTCATCATTAATGACAACGACCACCCTTTTGAAGGATAGTTGGTTTGTCTTATTTTCTTTTCTCATATGTGGGAGAAAATTTAGATAAAGTCAGGTTAACTAATAAATCATTTGAGACCATTGTTAGTTAGGTTGACCTACTTAAACCATCCCTTTTGCACATATAACATTTTCCCTTAATCTCAAATGAATTCATAGGGTGAGTGCTAGAGGTTTCATACCTTACGTTTAACTTTCATGGTGTTGGAGCATGATGATTTTCCATTTTTTGGTGCCTTCAATGTTATTTGTAGTGAAAAAGAAATATTATAGTAACCTAAAAGGGATATGGTAGTTTCTCAAGCCTCTCTCATAGAATTTTGAGTGAGTGTCTGGAGGTTATGATATTTTTGGGGGGGTGTGGTCTTATTAAGGATAAATTATATTGTTTTGTAGCTTGAGCTTGTAGGATTTCTACAATCTATTACATGATTGTATGGTCTCCTATAGCAGGCACAAAATTCCCTCATGTTCACTGAAAATTTCTTCAGAAGTTTCAGGGTGACTTGGTAATCTATGGAGAATAAAATGATGCTAATGGATAGAGATTTTTTTGTGAATGTGATGGAAAAAATGGAGGAATTGAGCTATTACAGTGTGAAAGATGGTGAACAGTAGGAGAAAAAGTAAGTTATGACGTATGATGATGAAAAAAACCAATTTATAGGATTCCACTCGTATCTTTCCTCAGATCGGATGTTGAAAATTTCGTCAATCTATATATTTTATCAAAATTGGGCTTTCCTATTAAATTTCATGGAAATGGAAAAAATAAAATAAATAAATATGGGTAGTGTTATGCAGAATTGTGATCTATGGATAAATAAAATTCCCTAAGTGTGGTGTTAGGCACTTAGAACAACAGATGAAAGAGTTTTCTAACACTTTCTCTAAAATAATAAGATACATAGAATGATAGAACAACCTACTTGTAATCCAAGCACTTCTCCTTCTCCTTTTGTCGCTTTTGTTGTCGCCTTCAATCCAACTCAGATCACCAGATTGATTCCTACAAACATAAACAGAGAACCAAAAACATATTACAATATATAGATATCCACTTATTTTAATCACTCAAATCGATTAGATGTGAAGCATATATATCATTCAAGAATCCATTACATGAGAAATAGAAACATAAAGAGATAAATATATGGGAAAATGAACAACAATATTTATTAAAGAGTAGAAGGCGAGGGGGGGGTTACAACCAATGATCAATTGGATGCCAACAGCTCTAGCTTCATCCCAACCTCATCAAATCCAACATCACACAAGAAGCATATTAGTACTTTCAATCTCTCAAATGAGAATCCAACAAAATTTATTTACCAAAATTCTTCCTTCCCTAGCACTAGGATCTGTGCTCAATTTATAGGGAAACTGATGGTAGTTTCTCAATGAATGACTTTCTAATAGTAGGAAAGACATGTTACCAAGTTCATAGGTGTTATATGGACACTTGGATTGGAAGTTTGACACATATGGACTCTTCTAGAAGGCACTGTCCATGTCGAGATTCCCGAATCAATGAGAATTCTGCTCCCAGGTGAAAAACACACTCTTGAATGTTGGGAAGTGCATTGTAGTGCACCCTTGAATGGAGGATGCTACATATGCAGCGTGGTTAGTCCCTTTAGAGGCTATGTTGATGAGTTTATAAGTGATATAATATATACTTCAAACCTTGGAAATGTCACAATAGAAGCCATGAATGAATTGTTCTTCTCTTATGGCATATAGCAACTAAAATGTAAGGGGATGATAGACCCTAATTCATTGGTCCTGTAGATGATTTCCAGTTTGAGTAGGTCATGGGTGATGATGCCCAAACTGACCTATAACAACTACCCCCTAAAGGATGAAGTCAAAATAATAATAATATATTTGAATGAGATGCTTTACAATGTGATGACTTGGAACTGAAGTGGAGTGGCAACCTACATCAATCTTACAATACATTACAACATGATATTTTCATCTTGATCACGAATTGTTGAGGGAGGAATTCCCATGCTTAGCACATAAACTATCTAATAACATGTACAAAATGCTGAAATTCGTCTATATTGGAATTTTTCCCAATACAGACATGCCTACAGATATAGGCCCATGTTTGGATGATGATCTGTATGTAAGGTCACCGTATAGATGATGTGCACAAAAATCCTGAAAACACAACCTCGATGGATGAAAATAGATCTAGGGTATTCTTATCTCATACACTCGATCATTCGGGTAGAATTCTGGCCATGCGTATATATGATTTGTAGTCGAAAATGGTAATACATCGTTTGATTATCAGTCAATGATGTGAGATGTTAACAAATGCAAGAGAACCACCATTGATGTTAACAAAGGTCCGACAAGGATCTTGGTGATATTGTAACAAGCCTCATGGTACTAGAAGATGATGTTTCTAAGTGAACTTCCTACATGATTATTTGATGTCGACATGAAGCCACTTTATTGTGAAATGAGAGATACTAATTTCAAAGACAAAATGTGACTTTATATAGCAATGTTCAGGGATTACTGTCATGAAAATGAAAGTTTATGAGTATTGCAGAAGGATGAGTTTTCACTGGATGACTTGTCTTGAACATATTGATGACACTGAGATAAGTTGGCAGCATTGACCCAAAACCGAAGTGAAGGTATGATGAACCATAGGTATGAATGAACTTTCAAGAAGATTACCAAACCCAAAAAGTCAGAATGATGGAGTGAAGTGTCATGTTCAAAAGCGACTTGCTACCGTAACAGTTTTATTCACTTTCACAAATTTTCCCCGGTCATTTGTCGACCAGTACCTCTTTATTTTTTAATAAGCTTGAGGAGGATAACATATGCTTGATCTATAATTCAACCCTTCAGGCTAATATGCATCATTATTTAATAATTTAATGAGTCTAGTGATCAATGAAACTTGATTCTTGCCATGATCGACAAGCCCATCACTATTTTATGTTTTAATGAGCCTAAAGACAGTGACAACCCAATCGTTTTTCATATTTAGAGAGTTTGAAAAAGAGGAAAAAAGAAAAATCCATGAGTCCTTTTTCATAAATTTGTCGCTCAAATCCGAAAAAGTGTAAAATGATATCTGAGAGAAGCTCCTAGCCATGTTTGACTAAGGTTTTCCTTTTTCGTAAATAATCTATCTCAGTTTGGAAAAGGGTTAAAATTATACTAAGTAAATGTCGTTTCATTTACTTTTACGAGCTTGAAAATTCAAGTGCTCGGCAATATTTTCACATTATTAGAGTCTAAAAAGAGCTAAAAGAAGACTCTAGGGGTTCCTGTTTTGCCATTATCGAAGCTTGAAAAATAGATAAAAGTGTGCTTCAAGTCCTTTTACGTTTTTATCAAAGCTCGAAAAATAAGGATAAAAGTATGCTTTGTGGTCAAATCATTCTTGGATAAGTGTGCATGAATAATCTACTCTGTCAGTTGTAAACCTGTTCAGAACAACGTCAAATGGATTAAAAATACCTGTTTCATGATAAAAAAAATGAATAAAAACCATAGTCACAGCAATAAATATGATTTGCAAATAATCAAATGACTAATTAAAAGAGTTTTACTATTCATTTTTACCATTTGAAAGTTACCATTTGGATTTTGGAGCTCTGAACCTAGTTTTGCCTTTGAACTTCAACTATTGATTGTGATCGATCCTGTGGTTGGCTTTCCTCATTGTTTGATCTAGGTTGGAGCTATAAACCTTCTCTTTCATTCAATTGTCTTTTTGTTTCATTTCATTGCAATTTTTTTATGGATTTGGGCCCGTCAGGGTAAATTTATTTTTCACATAGGGAAACACACCCTTGAATGTCGAAAGGTGTGTTGCAGTGCACTAGAATTGAAGGCTAGGTGCACTTGCAACACACTGTCCCTTGACCAGGGGTGCGTTGGCCACAATTTACATTTTTGTTCTTTGTAGTGTGCCCAAATTTTGCCTGGCTTTTTGCATGAAATGGGTCCTTATGAGTCTTATGTTTGTGCTTCAGGGATTCAACGAACCAAAATGACGATTACATGGAGGGAAATAGAACACGAGGAACAAAAAATAATTTCCCTAAATAATATAGGTACTATAAAATCCCTCAAAGACTGTGGGTTGCTGAATTACTTCAGACTATCGGGTATGAGGCAACATATGGAAATATTGGAGCTCCTTGTTCATTCATGGGATCCAGTGATTGAGGCATTTCATATTGGGGAAAAAGTGGTCCCAATTTTAGTGAAGGATATCTATTTTCTCTTTCAGGGTCTACTTTGGGAGGAGAGACTGTGAGAGATTATATATTGTAGTATTGAAATCCAGGGGTAGAACCTATAAAGGATGTGAAAATAAACATTCGCGATGTTCATGATTTTCCATTGAGAACCATTTATTCATGATCGCAAAGCTTGCTTGTACTGCTACACTACATGTAGCAAACAGATCTTACATGTAGTATTCACTAGAGTGCTTGTAACCAATAGTTTTCAACTAGGCTGAAGTTGTACTCTCTTAAATGAAAGAACACCTAAGCAAGGAAAAGGGAGGAAGGAAGAAAAATTTCAACTATGGTTCGATCCTCATTTCTATTGCCTTAGAGCAGATTCCTTTGATGTAGCCTCGACATGTGATGTTGGGTATATCTAATCCTGGAGATCCAAGGATGCAGAGATGGGTACAACTGATGGCTAGACATGTTGGTCAATCGACCATCATGTTCTCGACAACATTCTTCGCCTAGTTCAAGCGAAATATGATCACCATTGATGATTATGCATATGCAGGTGTCGACTTACGAAAAGATCTAGATTTAGATTTACCAGAAGGCGCTCAATGGGGTGCAATTGGTAAGAATATTTTGACCATGTTTTTTTATTTTTCTAAGGTTTATACATGTTTTTGTATTTTGATTTTTTCCCAAGACTAAACTAGAGTTTTGATGTAATGCAGATGTAGGTCGAGTTCGATTAGTGGGACAACTAGAGAAGGGAGTAGATGAGCCAGTAGAGAGGGCTGTGGAGAGAGAAGTCCTTCAGGATTTGGATATAGCTAAGACTCTTTCTGAGATTCAATAGCACATACAGGGGTTGACCTTCGGGATTCTGGATTTTTGGATTGAAGAGTTACCCATGTGAATGTAGCGCCATACTATTGGTGTTCCTAACCATTGGATGCGGTTACTATGTAGGATAGCTAGATACTTAACATGCTATCATGAGCACCACTAGTTTCCTTTTGACATGTTGCATACATTTTGAGGTCAGATGACCAATGTGTCTTGGCCACAAATTTTGTAAAAATATGTAACTATCTATCTATTTTTTTCAGTGTTTTCCTATGTTTATGGCCCAATCCTATTCAATTATGTGATTTGAATTGAAAATATGTCTTTACATGTGTTGCAAATGTAAAGCGGATTACTAAATTCAAGAAAACTCTATAAAAACAAAATAATAAATTAAATGAAAATCAATAACATATATTCAATATAATACAACAGTTTACTACGCTCATGTTTAAGCATAGTAACATTTGAGATACAACCCATTTGGAGGTTGCGCCAACAAAATTTCATAGTAATCTACCAACTCATATGCACCCTTAGCAAGAACTCCTTTGACAATATAGGGGCCATGCCATAGTGGCTTAAATTTCCTTGTACCTATTACATCATCTTCCTGATCATAAAGAAGGACCAGGTCACCCTCTGAGAAGATGCAAGGCTGGATATGCTTGTCGTATTCACCTTTATACTTCTCTTATGCGCTTTGTTGGCCCATGCAGCTTTAGACATGTTTCATTAAGATGGATGAGGTTAAAAAGATGCGCTTCTTTGGCATAGGTGTTAGGTAACAAGCCGATTGTGAGTTTTAATAATGGTATTTCACATTGGATTAGAAAGATAGCTTCCAGACCATACACCAATTGAAAGGGGGTAAATCCGGTTGCATTTCTCACCGAGGTTTGGTACACCCATAAAGCCGAGTACAGGATTAAATGCCAATTTCTCTTATGAACTCCTATCATTCCTTGAAGCATTCGTTTAAGAATCTATTTAATAGCCTCAACTTGTCCATTTGATTGTGGATAATAAGGAGTAGAACTATCATGGGACAATCCTAATTTGGTAGTCAACTCATTCATCATATGATTGTGAAAATGTGAACCATGATCTGTGACTATAGCCTGTGGAACACCAAACCATGAAATGACAATATTAAAGAAAAAAATGAAGTTGTTTGTCCCGTGTTATTAAATGTAGGCATTGCCTTAGCGCACTTGGTAAATTAGTCTACTACGACAATAATATAACCATTCCCCCTGGACGAATGAGGGTTACAAGTCATGAAGTCAATGCCCCATTTTGAAAATGGTCCCACAAAGATAACAGGATGCATTGGCACTGGCGGGTTGTCGATTTTACGATAAAATATTTGATACACATGAAAAATTCTGACCACGAGGATGTAGTCGTGAAATATGGTAGGCCAAAAGTAACTGGTGTAGATTATTTTCTGTGTAGTAGTGTATCCAGATAATTTTCCACCACAAGCACTAACATGACAATCATTTAAAAACTTTTCAGCCTCCTCATGAGTGAGGCACCTTCTTAAAATTGTATCGACGCCACAACAATAAAGTGTATCATTGATGATTAGATAATATTTGGCTTGGTATCGAATACGTGACTGGTCAGAGCAAGAGGTATCAGGCTGAAAAGTCTGGGTCTGGAGATAAATGATGAAATTCCTAGACCAAGGATCATATGATCCAATCAGAAATAGAGAATCATTAGGAATAGATGGTTCTGATGTAGTAGTAGTACTAGCATAGGGAAGGTCACAGAGAAGCTCAGCAAAAAATAAAGACTTCTTTGACTTGGATTTGATGAATTCCAAATCAAACTCCTGCAAAATGAAAATCCATTTTGAATACTTTCCCCCTAGCAATTGACGTGATAAAATGTAAGTCATGGGGTTGCAATCTGAAATGAAAATGTCTACCGGAATAGGATATAGTGGCAAAATCTTTGGATAGCTTGAACGGTCGCCAAGGAAAGATTTTCTACGTATGAATACTTCACTTCCGTATCATTGAGATTATGACTCAAATAATAGATCGGATGTTCTATCCCATTTCTACTTGGACCAATACCATAGGAATGGTCATATCAACTGCGGCGATATATAAGAAATAAACACTTTGATAATTGGGGGGATACATTAATGATGCCCAGACAAGTGTATCCTTGACAACATCAAAAGAAGCTTGTGCAAACCTATCCCAATGGAAGGGAATCCCTTTTTTCAAGAGCCAAGTAAATCCTTTAGTCATTTTGGTGTAGTTGGGTATGAACCTCCTCAGGAAGTTAGCCTTTCCTTGAAGTTTTTGTAACTAAAGAAAATTTGATGACGTAGGAAAATAAAAAACGGCCGGCACCTTCAGTGTGTCGATTCAAATTCCTTCTTTTGAGACGAAGAATCCTAGCAAATGATCGGAACCAACAAAAAAAACAAATTTATGTGGATTGAGGCATATTTTTAGTGTCGACAATGTAGAAAGATAGCTCTCAAATGCATCGGGTGATCAGTTTGGTTTATTGAATGTGTGGGTAAATCATCTAGGTAAGGTTGAACAAGGTGCTTGATGTCGTTGAAGGCATAATCCATTTCTCTTTGAAAGGTTTCCTTAGCATTTTTTAAACCAAATGAGATTTTTTGATAAGCGAATGTGCCCTAGGGACAGATGAATTTTGTCTTATATTGGTCCTCTGGGTGGATATTGATTTGATTGTCGCATAAAATCCATCCATGAACGAAAATATTTTGCATCCAGCACAATCGTTAATAATTTGGTCGATAAAGGGAGTAGGATAGTTGTATTTTGGACAAGCAAGATTGACATCCTGATAATCGACACACACTTTGATGGTTCCTTGTTTTTTCATAACAAGAACAATGTTGGAAACCCACTTAGTTAGCAGAACAGGGTAAATGAAACCAGCACGCAAAATTTTTTCAACTTCTACTTTAATGGTAGAGGCCTTCTTCGGATGAATAGGATGAAAACATTGACGTACCGGTTTGACATAAGGGTACATATTAATGGTGTGTTCAATGATACTAGTATCTATGCCTAGAAATTCCTCATAAGACCAAGAAAATACATCACGAAATTCATGAAAGAGAGAATGACATGTTTCGAGTTCTGATGGAGAACAAGACACGTCGACATGAATGTTTTCTACAATGCCAAGTTTGGTCGAAATATCGATAGAAATGGTTTCTTCAATATTTGATAGATTTTGCTCGGATTCGATTGCATTAATAGGAAAATAATTCAAAAAGAAAGTTTTGATCGATGAGTGATATAGTTATTTTATCACTCAGTAATTTGTAATATTGGCAAGAATAAATGACAGAGGACAACATGAAACCACTTGGGAGTCTAGGACCTAGCCCTAGACTCAGAGAGGGCTCTCTCTATTTTTATGATTTAGCTTGATAATTATAAATGCTGATATTAGGCTAGTAATAGAAATTATGAGGGTTGTTTCTCTTGATTGATTGGGTGGTTGGAAAAACAGAGTTGTGAAACTTAATCCATTGGGCTATGGATTAATAAAAGGTTGAATTGTGCATAAAATTTTCAAGGGAATTCATAGGGAAAGCTAACTATGCAGACTAGATCTTACTGGCAGTGTGAATATGAGATGAAAGAAAGTAGTGAGTTCAGTAATAGATAAAGAGAAGTTAAGAATTATTTAACTATACTTCAAAAGAAAACATTAAGATAACAAACACATATACAATTAAGGTGCTCTCTCAACAAATCTTAATCTAAATTTTATGTTTTGAAATCAGATAAATTGATGCACATCATGAAAAGACAGAGGAAAAAAATTAACACAGAGGAAAACATCACCATTAACATAGATCAAGAATCCTATGAATGGTCTCTTATTATTGATGCCCAGCTAAAACAGTGACAGTCTTCCAATACAATGATCTGTGCAATGCAGAGTCTAACAAGGTCCAATCCATGATAATGAAAATTATAGCAATATTTAACTAAAACTTGAGTTGGTTTCCCTAATATACTTTGGCAAAATTCATTAATTACAAACAACTAAAATGAAACAGGTGTGGCCATGCAAGGCTTTGAGAAAAATATTTCTGTCAACACATCACCTGTAAAATTAATTTTGAGCAGCTCTTCATGTATCTAAAAGCTTGGATGGCTCTTCATAAGATCAAAGGTAGGCTTGAAAGTGGCATGTGATGATCCCAAAGAGGCAACGAATGATGGCTCTGACATCTGGCCATACTTTTCAAAATATCGGTGTTGGGTAATTAAGTCTGGTCCAGTGCTAGCTAATTTTCATGGAATGGTGACTGTGCCGATGAGTTTTTTTCCTTTTCCGTTTCTTCCATTATAACATAACAAGTTTGAAAAAACACCTTTCGTGACTTGATCCTTGGTGTCTTTTTGACACCCGAGTCCTTTCGATCGTTTTTAACCCTTTTTCAAAACAAAACAGCGTAAAACAGTCATTACCCAGACTTGAAATTTCATAGAATTCAATTATGAACTTCATCGCATCCATAGAATATCACACATCGCATGATTTACAACTTATAATAAGAGAAAAGGAATCGGTGATGTGATGCAAAGAGGGAGGTGACGTGGCATATATGATGGGACCCGACTGCATCACAAATTGTAAGTCACAAGGTTTTGTTATAAGTAGCGGAAAGTAAACTCAAACACGCTAAGTGCGAAGTGCAGGGAGAGAAAGTGATGTGATGGGTAAGGTGGGACCGACCACATCGAAAATCATAAATATTAGGTTTTTTTATAAGTAGCGGAATGTAAACTCTAAAACACGTGAAGTGAAAAGTGCGGGGAGAGAAAGTGATGTGGCGAGTAAGGTGCGACTGACCACATCACAAATCACAAATCTTAATTTTTGTTATAAGCAGGAGAAGGTAAATGAGGGGCATAGAGGGTGAATGAAATGGAATGAGGGAAGAAATGAAGTTTTATCACCATCACACCTTATCAGCAACACTTTATTCCTTATTTTCTAAAAATAAATGACAACCATGGAATATCATTCTCAGTCATGACAAAATCTACGAAATAATTAGTCACCTGGTGATATTGTGAAATACAGGGGTCTAACAGTGGCTCCATCTAGGGATGGAAGCTCCTTCAGGAGGTGTCAATCACACCATAGACTAGTGGCCTAATCCATTGGGTTGATCCCAACCCTGCAACCTCATCTGCTACAAATTTCATGGCTGAAACCTTCAAGATGAAGTCAACACTCTCTGCAAACTGAAGTTTGGAACACACTTGATCCTGAAACTGAAAAGTAACCTGAAACTGAAAAATGGAAAAATTCTCAAAATACTGAGCTCATTTTCACACCTACCTATCCAATCTACAATTATAATAAATTTTATTCCTTTTGGAGTGCATTTAGACTTGTAGACCGTGACCTCATTTTTTCTTTTGAATTTCTAACCTATCACCTATCCCTTATTTCTCCTATTGGTTCAGATTAGGCTATTGAACCAAATTCATTTTCTACCTAGCTACTAATAAGCAAAGGTTAAATGGTTTGGAAAATCTTCATTTTCTAACCTATTAGCAGAAAATTCAAAATCTTACAATCATGGTTAGATTGTATGATTGCACAAAACTCTTTTCAATATTACTGGCACTTTGATTTGCAATACTTTCAGAAATATTTATTTTTTGTGTGGGGCTTTTCTTTTTTCTTTCTTTAAATGCCCTATTTTCTTCTTCTTTTTTTTCTTTATCTTTCTTTGGCAAAGACTTTTGAAAATTTGAAACCTATGTACAACATGAAAAATTTGGAAAGAGGAAGTACACAATTACCAAGCACACAAAAACCAGTAGCCTTGTATACTTCTCCTCTGCAACGTTTTGACTGATCTCTTTCTTCCCTTTTTTTATTTTCTTTTCAAGCGAGGCTTATGGCCTTCACTTCAGGCTTCAACCTTTTCCAATGGATTTTTTTTTTAAATTTTAGGACTATGGTATTTACAATGATGAAATTTTAATCTGAGTTTTTAACAGAAATAATGTTTTAGCATCTTGCCATTGACAGGACCTCGAAATAGCTTTGTTCCATCCATCTCTTGCAAGAAAAATGCATTATCTCCTCTAAAAGAATGAATAATGTATGGTCCTTTCCACAGGTTGTCAAACTTGCCATGTTTACCTTTATCTTCTCTTATGGAATCCCATTTCAGCACTTTATCTCCAATATTGAAATCATTTTCCTTTGTTATTTTGTCAAAGATATTCTCTATATTTTCTTGCACCACCTGAGATCTGTTGTACACCTCTTCTCTAGATTGCTGCAGCTGAATGGTCTGGCTTATTCTTCTTTTTACATCATTTTCTTCAGCCTACACTTCTTGAATGAGTTTCATGGCTGGCACTCCTAAGGATGTTGGGAAAACTACATCCATTCCATAGAATAACTGGTATGGTGACATTCCAATTGATTTATTAGTTTTCAGTCTATCAGCCCACAATGCATACACCAATTTTTTATGCTAGGATTTCTTGTTGTCTTCCAGCAACTTCTTGATGGTGTTGACTAGGCTCTTTTTGGAAGACTCAGCTAGTCCATTACCTTGAGGTTAATAAGATGTTGAATGCCAAAAAGAAATGTGATATCTGTGGCAAAAATCCACCATCTTCTTGGACTTAAAAGAAGTAGCGTTATCTGTAATGCTTTTCCTAGGACAACCGAATCTGGACAGGATGTTGGCTTCAAGGAATTTGATAATCACTGAGTCAGTAGCAATTCTCGAAGGGATGGCCTCTATCCTTTTGGTAAAATAGTCTGTAGCAGTAAGGATCCATTTATGCTGGGTAGAGGAGGAAGGGTGGATTTCTCAAATGAAGTCTAAACCCCATTTCTGGAAAGGAGTTTCCACAGAGATTGGCTGTAAAGGCAGAGGTAGTAACTTTCTTTTCCCTAAAAAAATTGGCATTTATGACAGGTAGCTACCATTTTGTGGATATCTGGGAAGAGAGTAGGCAAATAGAAACCAGCGCTAAGGATCTTGTTATCATTGGTTTTCCAGTAGAGATGGCCTCCACAATCCCCTTCATGGAATTCTTTCATGACCCTATCTACATCTTCTTGAAGAAAACATTTAAGAAACATACCCCCACCATATTTCCAGTAAAAAACATTTTCTAGGATGCATAATTTTACAGCTTTCAATTTCAAGAATCTAGATTTTTTTTTTGGACAAACCAAGAGGAGAATATAAATAAAATAGGACATATATTATATATGCATACTAGGGAGAATTTATGAATGCTTCCTCAATAGTTGGAGTCGCCAACTCCTCTTGTTCATCCAGTGAATGAATCATGTTAATATCTAGTGCTCGAATTTTTTTTTTCGGCCATCAATTTGGATAATCCTTGTCCCTCAATTAGTTTGGTGGGTCTAATCTCTAAATAATACTCCAAAATGACAACAATCCACTTGCATATTTCTCCATCAGGATCATGTGTCAGGATGTCTTTGGCGACTGTATTGGGCAAAAATGCAATGATGTGTGAATGCAGAATGTAAACTCTGAAATCCTTCAGTGCTTTGATGAAGGAAAAAGCCTGCTTTCCATTATATTTTAATTCAAAGGTGCATCTCTTAAATATTGGCTAAAAATTTATATGGGCTGCTCTTGTCCCTGTTTGTTTTTATGCAGCAATACAACAACAATTGCGTTCATTGATGCAAAAGAAGAAATGATGAAATCCTTGGTGAAATCAGGGTTGATCCGAACTGGTGTTGTAGCGAGTGCCTGCTTTACCAAGTCAAAGGAATATTTAGCCTCCTTGGTCCACTTGACTCCTAAATCTCTTTTGAGCATGTTGGTGATATTCCTTAGTAGTTCTACAAGGTTTAGTCTAAACCTCCTCAAAATTTTTATCTTTCCAATGAAATATTTCCTTGATGTTTCTGGGATGACTGATTTGTAGTATGCCCTCAATCCTACTAGGGTTGATCTTGATCCCTTCTTCATATATGATGTGGCCTAGAAGCTTTCCTTCTTCAAGACAAAATAATGATTTCCTAGGATTTAGAGATAGACCGAGCCTTCTGCATTTTTCAAAAACTCTTCTCAAATGGGCCAAATGTTCTTCGTTAGTTTTTGAATATATTGTAATATCATGTAATGTTCCAAAATTTTCATGAAGATAATTGTAACATTAATTTTTGTTTGTTTCATCTATGAGGTGAATAAAATGGGTAAAAGGCCCATGAGTAGGAATAAGACCCTTCATAATGTGAAAAGGATCATTGGAGCAGCTTATTTTGCACCTTCTAGTGTGAAAAGGGGAAATTTGCATGAGGACAAGGTCAAGTTTGACCAAGTCAATAGCACTGCCTAAGAGATGTAGCTTGCTTGGGAAGACAACGCAGTTTTGGAGGGAGAAATATTCTTTGTGGAAGAAACCGTAATGTGTGGGGTCCATGGAAAAGAGGTATTCACTTGTATAAAAGGAGGAAGGGGCAGCCATTGTGAGATATCTTGGATAATTTGATATTTTTCTATTAAGACAAATTGTAGTCTCCAGCTGTTCAGCTAAGTTGCAGTGCTACTTAGCACGAGTGATTCCTGTTTAAGATTTAATATCCTTATTGAGAGGCCTCTTGAAGGATTTCACTTCATTTTCTCCACATATTGGCTCAAGGCCAAAGCCATTATTTATTCATTGTGTTATTTCTGTTGAATTATAACGTAGTGTTGCTGGGTGTTGCTGTGGAGGGGTTCCACAACACCATTCCTTGTCTCATCTTTCAGAGGAGTGAATCTATATTCCTCAGAAAGATTAGAAGGAATGTTTCTGAGCTAATTTTCATACCTTGGAATCAATGCCAAGCATATCCCATCATAGACAGCGTAGTCCATTCTCCATACTACATTATTCCAGTGCACACTTGCAGTGAGGGGTTGCACCACTATTTTAGAGGAGGAAATATTTAGTGCCGGGATCAGCCTTGCACTAGATAGATCTATTGGAGGAGGTCTATTTTAGATTCTACATCATCTTCAGCCATCTCCAGTATTTCAGAGTTGCAGCTGCTGCCCAGTAACTCGGGCATTTCTGCAGATTTTCCATTTGTACATGTATTGCAGCCAATCCTTCTAAGGATTGTGTATTAGTGTTGTATTAGTGTTTTACGGGGTTGAGAGCTTGCTCCCCCTCATTTATTTGAGCTGATATTGTCATATAATCCTATTCTCATTTTGTATGCAGCAGTATCTCCTATAAACTGCGTTATTTTAGTCATATGATATTTTGCATAGCAGTATTGCTTCATTGTCTTGTACATGCTTCATTGAGGCTTCCATTGCCTAGATGGAGTGATTGATTCCTCCACACATTATATAAATTTGCTGCTATATCAGACCTTTGTTGGCTATACATATCTTCATGTGTTCACAGCTATAGAATAACGCTGTCTTTCCATTTCTTACTTAAGATTTGTTACAGTCCCTCATTGGACACTTTCTGAGGACATCTAGTAGTGGCAGATATTTTTAACCACTCTAGAAGGATTTATTTGGATCCTCCTCTTGGATTCAGGTCTTAGATGCATTGATATAAGGGATCCAGGTCCTGGTTTCAATTCCTGTAGTAGCCATTACTGGAAAATGCACTTTCCAGTCATGCGTTACTAGCTGTCCCAATTTGGGAACAATACAGTGGTATCAGAGCAACTTTCTTGGCTCAGCTTATGAGTCTAAGCCTAAGAAGATCAGAAGATTAGAATGATGGGATTTATCTCACCATATTTCAGATCCATGAAGAACCTCCCCAAGGAGGATAAACAGAAAGAAGAGGAAGAACCCTGCACTTCCTATTCTCATCAAGGAGACAAAGAAATAAGCAGGAAAAAGACTCCATCTTTTGGAGAAGAGAAAGAAAAAGGGGATAAGCTTACCAAGCTTCTTCCTAAATCTGTACATATGATCCATGAAGAGTATGAGGAGATCTGGAGGGAGATATGTGAAGGATCTCTAGGAGGGTTTGTACCAAGGGAAAACTCTGGATTTGCACATAAGGAGTGTGAGCAAGAAGCTACACACCATGTTGTACAACGTAGTCACATGCCCAGGATTGATGGAAGAGAGATGGAAAGAGAAGAATAGGTTTCTAGGAGGGGAACCGTTAGTGATTTCTTGAAGGATTATGAGTCTCAAACTCATAAATTCAGAGATCATCTCAGTTTTTTAGAGTTTTGCACGATGAAGGTGAATGGAAGAGAGCAGCAGGATAGATTTCATCTATCTACCTTTGAGGGTTCACCTACATGTTCAGCCAAAGCTTGGGTGGAGGAGTTAGATATATTCTTGCAGCAGCACCAAATGCTAGAGGATGAGTCCGTCAAAGTTGCAGCGCTACATTTGAGAGGTAAGGCTTATGCTTGGTGGATCTCTGAATCTTTTTCTTTGAGAAATGTAAACATTGCATCTTATGCAAATTTCACTAAGGCATTAGTGAAAAAATTTGATAAAAAGATTCATGAGACACACATGGTAGAAGTAAACAAGAAAACTCCAGAAAAACCCTTACATGAAAACTTGCACCATACTTTGCCGGAAGAAAGGTTTTCATCTTACACCTTTGAGCAAAGGAGCATGGAGATCTCTTTTTCAAAAAGGGATCCAATCATTGGAAGGTTGCCCATGCATGTTGCAAATATTGAGGGAAACAACACTGTCAAATCTAGACTTGATCTAGCACCTCAAGTAGAGGAAGGAGGAGCTCTTGCTCCAAATATAGGGATGCTTGCATCTTTGCAAGGAAGTCCCTAGGATCTCATGTGTGGAGATCAAGGCAAAACTCATGTTTTTCCTGTGCCATTGTTGAGGAGGCGTGGAACCATGGAGACACAAGGAGGAAGTAGGGAGAAGACCCAACATCATGAGGTGAGGAGTACACATGCCTATCCATTTTTGGAGGTTGATGCACCTAAGGAGATGATTGGATTGCGCAGTGGAAGCATGGAGGGTTCTCTCCATTCATATATGCAGTTATCTCTTGATGATGATGTCTCATTGCATGGAGACATTTTGCCGGGGAGACGACTGGATCAGTAGAGGAGGATGGATGATTCACATGTTGGGGCACTAATAATTGATTTCAGGACGGTGGAAACCTGGAGAGAGCTTGATACAATGCTAGGATTTTGGGGTAGACTCAAGGAGAGAGAGAGAATTCTCTCAATATCATCAGTACCAACTTCCATTTCAGATTCTGCGCTGTGGCAGAAGAAGTAGGGGAAGGATAAAAGCCTTCCAACTTACATCTTTGGCATGGGAGATGTCAAAGAATATGGTGACCATATGACAGTTGCTCTTCATGAGGGATCATCAACGTTGTCACTATGGAGTTTAGATCCATATTGGAGCTCCCAACTGTTGGTGGAGTATTCCAAGGATCTTCATACTTGTATAATATTGGATGAACAGTTGCATGAGGAGGCATATTTAGTCAGAGATGGGGTCATCTTTTATCATGGTAGGATCTTCTTTCCTAGAGCTTCCAAGCTCAAGGAGAAGTTGCTACAAGCAGCTCATGGGGATTTCCTTTTTAGCCATGCTTGTTCTTTGAGATCATACCACACCATCATGGAGGGGTATTTTTAGATGGGCTTTGAGGAGGATATATATCATCATATGAGGAGATGCACTGATCAGATGCAGATGGAGGAGAGACATGAATCTTTGAGAGAGCTAGCACAACCACCTCTTTTCCCTTTGGAGATGAGAGGAGACTCATTTATGAGCCACTCCACTTGTATGAGCAGAACATATGGTAAGGGTGATGATTATTTTTATGATTATTTTTATGATATATGTCCATTAACCATACATGTGCAGGATGTTTTTCCAAGGAGGAGCATTCTTTCTTTAGAGCTTCATGGTCTAGTTGAGGCCATAAGCATGATTGATGGGCCTTCCCTAGGAGGACTTGGGGAAGAGATACATTATGGAGGACATGCTCATTGTACACCTTACATTATTCACTTCCTCCATACTTATGAAGAGATTGGAGCAGCAGGAAAGTGGTTGAGAATCCACTTATTTTATCAGTCTCTATTGCAGTTGAGGATCAAGCTACGCTGGTTGCATTTGAGGGACCATTGTCCTTCTCATTTATTGCATATGGCAGCAAGTATGATTCTCATTTTTGCTCCCTATGGCTCTACTGTTTCTGTCTTTATGAGGAGCATACTTGGGAGAGAGGCACATTAGGTGAATGTGTCCTTTGAGGGAAAAATTCCTCATACTATTTGCACTACATGTTCTAAGGGGAGCATGGGGTATGATATGGTTACCTTAACTACACATTTGTTTCTGTTAGTATGAATCCTTTGTCGAAGTGTACGAAAAAGGACCACTTTAGCTACGCATAACTAATAGCCCTAACAACAAAAGTGGCTGCCAATATCTTCAGATCTGCGGTTAGTTGAACATAAAAGAGCTGCAAAAACCATATCTATGCATGGAAAGACATTAAGCAGAAAAAACAAGGGTTTGCTCCATATACCAATAGACAAGACAAGAACAATTTTTGAAAGAATTTTTATATTACTTGGGCACCTGGGAGGAAAACAAGAAGGCGTATCCAATTCTCCTCAGTGGGATGGGTTCTTGGAAGTCCTCAGCACTTCAGATCTAAGATTTTTCTCTCTTGTTGGTGTAGAAAACCCACACAAAGAATGGAACTCAAAGGGAGCTCACACAGCAAATGGTAGAAAAATGGGACCAAGTGTATAGATCCAGAGTGATCTAATAGGCAACAAAAGGTGAAGAATGGTAGGAAAAACCCTCCTATTTATAACAAAATATCGGGTCATTCTAGATCTTGGTGCATGGGTTAACCAGATCTAGATCCACTTTTTATGGAATATTTTATTATATTTGTTGGAGGGAAAAGGTATTTGACTTGGGTCAAATCCCTTAATTTGTCAAAAATAAATAAATAAATTATTTATTTATCTTTTTAAGGAAGTGGTTAGAAGATAATCAAATAAATAATGATTTATTTAATTATTTGTGGGTGATTTGGTCATATTTAACAAGGAATATTATCTAAATAAGATTTAAATAATTATTCCTAGAAAATAATAAGATAAATAAAGGTTTATCTAATTAATTTCTTTGTTTTTGGGTTAAACATGACCGGGAATAATAATTAAATTATGGTTTAATTAATTATTCCATGAGGAAAATCAAACAAATATAGGTTTGTTTAATATTTCCTTTTGGGGTTTCCTAATTTAACATAGTGAAAGCAGTTTTACTGGTCTTACATGGTGTACTTGGGTCCATCTAATGATAAAAGGTTAGATGACCAAAAAATGGTGTAACAGATTGCCCCCCAGCGTGCGAGTGTCAGGAGCAAATCGTATGACCGAAGTACGTTGTAAGAACACAATCACTAGATAACAAAAGGGATGTCAGAGAGAGAAATGTGAGGTAGATAGTGTGCTGAAGGACTAGACCCTGAGGAGACGAGACTCGCAGGTGCAACAAGTCTCTTTTTTATGAGAGGGTACCTGTGCTGAAGGCGGCGGGGGAGGCATACCTATGCCCGCCGAGACAAAGTACAAAAGAATAGTGTGTCCAGTAAACAAGGGACTGAACCATAAAGTACAGCCGGCATAATCATGAGCCAGATAAAAATACAATGAGGAATCTCACATACATGCTGTGCCTGGGATAACAGCCAGGACTGATACAATAATATCTGAGTATATGAGATACAAATACAACCCAAATGCCCCCTGTAAATGGGGAAGGGCTCACAAAATCTGATTGATACATGCAAATCAAAGAGGCACTGCAAGTGGCTAAGGCCAACATCATCAAATATCTGGAGCTGCATCGAAGGCTGCAAGGAGGAGGTCATCCGGGCATGTGGGGGGCTACCTACAGGGCCACCCCCTCATGAGGGTTGAGACATCTCACACACACCCGAGAATCATCAAGAGCTGCTGCTGTATCACTGAACCATCAAGTATACGGATCTCGGTCATGCTGAAAGGAGCTGGAGTGGAGAAACAATCAAGTCAAAGGGAAATGAGAGATCCCTTTGCCTGATCCGAGGCACTGAACAAGAGTGGAAGCCGGAACCAAGGTACACCGCCCTCTAGACCTGGCTTCTGGAATGAATGAGCTGATGTCGACAGAAGGAGGGCCGCCATAGGTGAGGCAATGAGATATCCTCAACTAAGGCACGAGAGAAAATAGTAGAGCGACGGACAGACTGACACTAATGATGATAGTGAAATGGAAAGGACTGAGTAGCGAATGGACGACTTCCCTTGTTAGAGCATAAAGGGCATGAATGACGTGGTAGTGACTGACACAATATCATAAGGGATAGGGGACAGTGGGACTGAAGGTCATAATGTGCGACACAAGAGAGAGACCAAGCAATGAAGGAGGGCTATAGCGAGGTACAAAGGGACTTGGGATAGACTCCATGAATGCGATGATGACTCAACTTGGATGCTCTAAACAAGGGCGAATCGATGGTGCTGCCACACATTAAAGGCCCAATGGGGGACCATGAAAACATGGGTACAAGATGGTAACTCATGACGAAAATCGACACGAACAAAGACAAGTAAGGAGGAAAAAGGGTGCTCGAAGTACAAGTGTTGTAAGTGAGGAAGTTCGATTTTAAGGAGAGGTGAAGTGATCCACTTGGACAAAATAGGTCCTAGCGAAGGATGAAAGTAAAAAAAGATGCTAGCTATCTAATAGAAAATAAAACATGCTCAGAAGGGAAATGCTAAGGGTAATATTTCTTAAGATAGAGTGCATTGCGAGGATTAGGAAGAGGATTGCCTTCGAAGTCCTCTAAAAAGTATGCCCCCTTACCAAGATCCGTACTGATGATGTAAGGGCCTAGCCAGAATGAGTCGAACTTCCTGTGACGAAGGACATCATGGGCCTGATCATATACTAGAACAAGGTCACCGTCGTGAAAAGGACGAGGTTGGACTTTTGGGTCATATTGAGCTTTGGTGCGTTTTTTGGCTGCTTCCATGGTTTGCAATGCAACACGGAGGTCTTCAGAGGCACGCTCAAGCATGAGAAGTCATTGTTCTAGAGGTTGGGAGTCAGGGAGAAGTTCAACAGCCAGATGAAGGGAAGGGAGTTCACACTCGATAGGTAAGACAACCTCCTCTCTAAAAACGAGTTGAGGAGGGTTATGGGTGAGGGGTATAGGTGCCCCCGAGCATGATGTGGTCATGCCGAAATGTATTTAGAAAAAGGGGAATCTAAACACATATTAATGATGTGGTGTGCCATTTGTTCTTGTTATGGTTATGCAGTTTGAGAAAGGAAATGGAGGATTACCAATCTCTTTTGGTACTGCATATAGGGATCAAATGGACTTTAAGTTTCTGAGTTGGCATACCTGGTGTCACTATCCCAAAAAGAGGATTTGGAGATAATGAACTGATTCTCTTGTAGAAAAGCTATAGGTTGGTCAACAATAATGTCTAAGAGACTGGGTTGCTGATGTAAGATGAGGGAATGATAAGGGGTATCATCCCTAGAGTGATCTGAAGTGATATGGGACTCTAGAGGTTCTTCTAAATGTGGAAGAATACTGGGACTAAAGTCAACACGACCAGATACACTACGAGAGTTGTGGAGAATTGCTTCTCTTGGTCTCTCAAATGTGGGTGCCCCCTTACCCAAACATTGGGTTTCAATATAATGGCCACAAGGTGGATGTGGTGTGAATGCATGGGTTCGATGTAAGGGGGAATAGATAAAGTCAGGGGTGGGGATTTCTTCCATAATGTCATCATTGTGATAGAAGATGGGGTGACTGGTGGAAGAAAGACCACCTAACGTGGTGAAGCGACCTAAATCATCATCATGAGAAGAGAGGTTCACATGCGCATCGTCACAAGGGGTGACCGAAGAGTAAGTAGACAAAGGATCTACCGATGTTGAGCCCAAGATGATCGCTGAAGGAAGGTCAAGCGAAACAACAGGGGAGGATTCGGATGGAATGTTCCCCAAGGGTCTCATGGATGATGATAGGTAGAAAATGCTGGAAGAAGGCTCCGTCATCTCGACATCAGGAGGGGGAATGTCAATGGGAGCAGTCATATTTGGTAGTTCTACAGAATGCACAAATAGGGGAGAGGTGGACTCATTGTGCTTGGCCTCGAATTGGTGGACTGCGGAAATAGAGGTACGGAAGTCCTCGAGGTGGGGAAAAAGATGGGTGTAATGGCCATGGAGATCACACAAAGCACAGGGGTGGTTGGTGTGAATAGTCTTGGGGTTCTTGGCCGCGGTCGCGGAAGGAACAGAGGCTTCTGGGACCGTGGACTCAAGGAACATGACATTAACCATGGGCTTGAGATGAAGCAATTCAGGACAGGTATGGGTGGCGTGCCCGACAACATCACACAAAGCACACTGGATGGTATGCTTTGGAGGTTGAGGAAGAGCAGGGTTTTTCGGGGTAGCCTTGTCCTTTGATGCTCCCTTGTGAGCTTTGCCCTTCTTACCCGAAGCGGTCGCAACAGGAGGCGGTTCCTGTTGAGGTGACTGAGGCACTGTTGCAGCGGGAGACGTTGGGGGAACCAGTTGAACCGAGGTCAAGGCAATATAAGGTTTGGGTTGACCAGGCAGGGTTGCGGCTGGAGGATCATGGTACCAGACGGGAACCCCAAGGGTCAAGTTAGGAAGAGAGAGGGTGGCCATGACCGGTACCGTGTACACTCCTGGTGGGGGAGCTAGGAACGGTATCTGACCAGAGGGGTAGTGGCCAGGTGGGACGGCTCCTAAATGGCTAAGGCTTGGAGGAACCGTGCCAGGAGGGTAAAGAGGCTCATGACTACCAACTGCAGGTGAAGGGCTAGGAGCAGGTTGCGGAGGGCAAGGTTGCTGACTAGCCGAAGTAGGTTGCTTGAGAGCAGCCCAAGACGATTGCATCATGCAAACATTCAATGAGCTGGGGTCAGAGGTAGGAGGAGGAGGAAGACCAGGGAAGGTTCCTAGCAAAGAAGAGTCTTTGTAGACGCCAGGAGAGACACTGGTCAAGGAATCGACGGTTTGCTTGTTGGCTACAGAAGAGATGGTCGTCTCAGGTGAGGTCTGAGATCCTGGCTCATGATATGTCAACTGGTGAATGGTGAATATCTTTCCATTATGAGGGAAAGACATTTTGTGGAAAACCATGGATGGGACAGCAGACATAGCATAGGTGTAGCTTCGCCCCAATAGAATGTCAGAAGTTCAGCGGCGCCACACTCACGGTACATTGATCCTCGCACGCAAGGTGATGAGGAAGTCACGAAGGAGGCCATGGGCTCAGGCGGTGTGGGTCGTCCCACGCTCGAAGGGTGATCGTGGAAGGGGCTAGCTCAGGGGATCCGAGTTGCTTCCAAACCGAAGCGGACATCACGCAGGTGGATGCCCCCTCATCAATGATACACCGGGACACGTTGGCGTTCCGGATTTTGACCGGGATTTGGAAGGTGACGGAAGGAGGAAGAGGAGGATGGTCCGATTGAGTGGCGTCAAAAACAATCATTTGTTCATCAGCAGGATCTACAGCACCCACGGAAGATAGTAGAGCCTTCTTTTGGGAAGGGCACGACTCGAGGAGTTCCAGTGTGGAAATGGCGGCAGGAGATTGCACCAAATCGTCTACTATGCTATACGAATGAGTAGCTCGACCGGGAGCAGCGTTTCGACGTAATGGTCCCTTAGGAATCTTGGTATGAACCTCAACTTTGGGTTGAGGGATATGTAAGGGGCCACTAGGTGTCGAAAGAGGCTCTGTAGAACCTGAAGAAGAAGGCTCGGGGGCAGACTGAGCAGGAGGCTTGGGGTACTGGCGAGACCGAGTTGGAAGGTTAAGGTCGACAGTTAGAGGTGGATCAGAGTTCATCACGAGGATCTGGTAATTGGAGGAACCAGAAGGGGGAGGTGGAGTGGCCACCTGTCCGTCAGGTGGTTGGGTAGCCATGAATCCCTGCTGTGCATCCACCTGCTCTTGAGGGGGCGGTGACTGCTGTTGCAGGGGTTGAGAAGGCAAGGGAGAAGGAAGCGCATAGCGTTGGAGTGAGCCGGCGCACCAGTCGCTAGGTGCAGCGAAGAGAGTTAAAATAATAATAAAGGCAGAGGTTGGGCAAAAGGACGGAGAAATGCCGTATCCTGGATGCATGCTACCGGGAGGGGGAGAAGTGCAGAAAGTGGTGCTCCCTCCCCCAGGAAAACCATAGCTAATGAGAGGTTGAGCAGATGGATGAGAGATAGATCCAACGATACTGTCGGCGGCATGAGGTGCCCCCGGTGTATGGGCATCACCGGGTCTGGGGAGATCAGGTAGGACAGTATGATCATAACCTGTCTGAGCGTAGATCAGGTCATACTTTAACGCCATTTGGAGGGCATCTTCTTCGGTTTGAGGAAAATGTGATGCGACATCTTTCCCGATAGGGGACAAGAGAGATCTAAGGAACCAGTCCATGTAGACACGGTCTTCGAAGGTAGAAGATTGACATAGGCTCTTTCTTCTCCGCCATTCCTGGACATGATCAGATAGGCGGGTCGCGGATGATTGACGGAAAGAAGTCAAAAGTTCGATACCAGTGTCGTAATGAAGGGGAAGCTGGAAGTAAGATTAAAAAGCCTGGGAAAGAGTTGCAAAGGTGGTATGGGAGGAAGTGGGCTGATCAACATACCACTTAGAAGCTTCACCTGTAAGCATGCGTTGGAACAATATAAGATGAACAGAGTCATCGGTAATGGAGGTAGATGAATACCACATGTGGAAAGATCGAACATGATTTGAAGGATCTTCTCCACCACGGACTTCAAACTTTGGGATATCGGAAGGGAGCTTTTTTGGCATAGCAGGCCAACTAGCGTCATGGTGTATAGGGTCGTTTATCAACCGGTCCAAATCAGGGAGGCTGAGGCCTACCAAGAAGGGGAGCAAGGGTGCAGCCGAGGTAGTTCCAGTGGTGGTTCCGCTAGTAGTAGTCCCGGCATTAGGGCCGGGATTCCCGCTAGTGTTAGGCCCTGGACCAGACATAGTGGAGGTGACAGGGGGAGAACCAGAAGGAAAAGGAGAACCCAAAGAATCAGAAGAGGAGTCGGAGTGCGGACTCGGAGGAGGACTGGCTCGACGACGGCGGGATGGAGTAGGTCGATCGACCGGAAACTAAGGGTGAAGGCCAAGAAGTCTCCGGGAAGTGCACCTTGGGGGCACAATGATGAAAACACAAACATGGAACAAGGGGAAGAAGAGTGACCACAAGGGCACGGAGGGGCAGAATCAAGTGATTACAATGTCGAAACAAGGGCAGGTAGGTGCAGTGTCAATTGATTTTAAAGTCTTTGCCTGGCGGTGTAAACCAGGCTCTTCTTCGCTTAGGGTGAGTGTGTGGCATGCGTTAATTTTAATTTTTAAACCCTTTTCATTTTGAGAGCAAGAGAAAAAGTGTGCTGCGTAACTGAAAATAAATCTGCAGAGAACAGTATATAATGCGGAAATAACAGAAAATTAACAGCTACTATTGCATCGATTCAACCCAAAAAGGCGGGTCTCTCAAAACTAATCTAAAAGAGGAAAAAATCTAATCAAAACACACTAAAAAGAGGCCAATAGATCTAGGGTCAAAAGGGACAGGGATCTAAAGGAGAAAGCTACTGAAAAGAGGTGCAGATCACAGCCAAGAGGTAGAGGCAAGGTGGCTGGAAAAAGGAGGAAATCAGTAAAAAGCGGAAGGGACATGGAGAAGGTCCTAAAGGGAGGTCCAAACAAAACTGCAAGAGGTGATTTGAATGGAAGAAAAGATGATTTAAAGGGATCTGAGGATGAGGTATCAGATTTGAAAAAGGGAACGCTGAAACTATGAAAAATCAGACACCTGAAACAACTAAAACTCTTCCACCAAAAGTGGAGGGTACTGAAGCCCTAGGGGGCTAGGTTCCCACTTAGATGAGCAAAAGCAGATTAGAAATAGGTCGAAACAGGCTGAGCCAGAGGCTGGAAAACCCTGACAGAAGCTTCAGAAAAACCCAGAAAAATTTCAGAAAAACATTAGAAAAATGTCCAGGTCGCAGTTTTTGACCTGTTTTTCGCTCTGTCAGCTTGGGTTGCTTACGATTCGAAGCTCCGTGTCGCGCTGGCCAAAGGCATCACACTGCACGCCCGCTGTAGACAAAAAATGTCGTCTACCCATGTACCATGTCCGTCACCCTCGCGCAATAGCCGAAACACGCCGGTTAGAAATTTTAATGTTTTAGGGTTTTATGTGAGAAAAAAAACATAAAAATAGGAAAAAAAAAAAGCTGAAAAGAAACCCTAGGGTCTGCAGGAATATGAAAAACGACAGCGGTCGTAAATTAAAACCCGTGTGGAGTCGCCATTTGTTAGTATGAATCCTTTTTCGAAGTGTACGAAAAAGGACCACTTTAGCTACGCATAACTAATAGCCCTAACAACAAAAGTGGCTGCCAATATCTTCAGATCTGCGGTTAGTTGAACATAAAAGAGCTACAAAAACCAGATCTATGCATGGAAAGGCATTAAGAAGAAAAAACAAGGGTTTGCTCCATATACCAATAGACAAGACAAGAACAATTTTTGAAAGAATTTTTATATTAATCTTGCACCTGGGAGGAAAACAAGAAGGCGTATCCATTTCTCCTCAGTGGGATGGGTTCTTGGAAGTCCTCAACACTTCAGATCTAAGATTTTTCTCTCTTGTTGGTGTAGAAAACCCACACAAAGAATGGAACTCAAAGGGAGCTCACACAGCAAATGGTAGAAAAGAGTGACCAAGTGTATAGATCCAGAGTGATCTAATAGGCAACAAAAGGTGAAGAATGGTAGAAAAAACCCTCCTATTTATAACAAAATATTGGGTCATTCTAGATCTTGGTGCATGGGTTAACCAGATCTAGATCCACTTTTTATGGAATATTTTATTATATTTGTTGGAGGAAAAGGTATTTGACTTGGGTCAAATCCCTTAATTTGTCAAAAATAAATAAATAAATGATTTATTTATCTTTTTAAGGAAGCGGTTAGAAGATAATCAAATAAATAATGATTTATTTAATTATTTAAGGAAGTGGTTGAAAGATAATTAAATAAATAGTGATTTATTTAATTATTTGTGGGTGATTTAGTCATATTTAACAAGGAATATCATCTAAATAAGGTTTAAATAATTATTCCTAGAAAATAATAAGATAAATAAAGGTTTATCTAATTAATTTCTTTGATTTTGGGTTAAACATGACTGGGAATAATAAATAAATTATGGTTTAATTAATTATTCCATGAGGAAAATCAAACAAATATAGGTTTGTTTAATATTTCCTTTTGGGGTTTCCTATTTTAACATAGTGAAGGCAATTTTACTTAGGGTAAAATTGGTCTTACATGGTGTACTTGGGTCCATCTAATGATAATAGGTTAGATGACCAAAAAATGGTGTAACAGTTTCCATATGGGGTGAGCCATATGATGGATGACATACCATATGTTGATGACTTCCAACTCATCATATATGGAGATACTTGGGCCAACATGATTTGCAGTGTTGGAGGAGAGATCCATGGAGGTCTGGTCCTCATTTATGGAGGTCTAGCGTTGTAGTGTCTAGTGATCTAGGTCTAGACACACATGATACATCATTAGAAAGATCTATCCGAGGAATAAAAATGTAACCTTGGATATTGATTCCAGAATAGAATCATATTCTCTTGAAAAACGAGGCCCAAAAAAATGTCATTTAGGGCCTCAAAACGGCTCCGGAAGTTCAAGACTCGAAAAACTGCTAAAAATAGTAAGTTGTGCCGAAACTGAAAAACTGAAAGAGACAATGTTGGGGCCCCAAGTGGAATAAGTGGGTGACCACCAATATCCACCTAGATCATTCCTCCCCCCTTAAGAAGCAATGGTCCCCATTGCGTTAAGTTCCTCCATGAGATGAGGAAACTTCTACTGAACTTGGTCCTTGGCGAACCACTTTCCTTGGGTGCAGGAGTTGGCCAGCTTTAACAACCCGATACAGTTGGATCTTTTGTTGGCGAGTGTTCTTGATTTGCATGTCCATGATACAATCTGTGGTTGCATGTTCCATGCAGTCTGGGTTTAACTCTATTGGTGTGAGTTGTTCTACAATGTCAAAGGTGTCCAGTTGAGGTGGGAAGTAAGGACGAAGGCAGTCCACATTGAATATTGGATGCAAACCAAGGAATGGTGGAATATTGAACTCGAAGGCATTTTTCCCTATAGCCTTGGTGATGGTGTACAGCCTGTATCGGAGTGGACGAAGCTTGCGATGTGGTCTAGTGAGGCGCTCCTTCTGCAAAAGTAGCCACACTTTGTCGCCTGCCTAGAAGTTGTGTGGCGCCCGATGTTGATCATGGTGTTGCCTGTACTTAGCATTGGCTCTGTCCAATATGTCATGAACATGTTGGAGGATGTGCTGAATTTGCTCTACGAAGCTATTTTCTTTATCAACTTCAGACTGGACATGAGCCGAATCGGCCTGAGTAGCTGCAAATGGCATGGCTATGTCAATGGGACATAGTGGTTGGAATCCCAAGCCCACCTGAAAGGGGATGTGTCCGATTGAGCTGTGGAGAGCTCAGTTATAACTATGTTGTACATAGGGGAGGCTCTCGTCCCATGTGCGTGGATGCTTTGAATTGTACATGTGCAGAATGTGTACAATCATTCTGTTGATGACCTCTGTCTAGCCATCTCTTTGGGGATGGAAAGCTGTGGACTTGGTGTCCAGCATTGACCAGAGGTTGGACCAAAATGTGCTGCGGAACCTTCTATCCCAATATGATATGATAGACTGTGGGATCCCAAAGTGCACCCACACTCATTCAAAGAATATTTTAGCAGTGGCTTCTGCTGTGATATTATTCTTACAGGCTGCCATAATGGCCATCTTCGAGAATCTATTGATGACCATAAAAACACAGTCATTTCCATGCTTAGTAGAAGGCAGGACCGACATGTAATCCATGGAGATGGATTCCCAAGGTTGACTAGGGGTAGGTAGCGGAGTATATAGGCCATGGTTCTTAATGGTCGGTTTGGCAATGGCACAAGCAGTACAGGATCTGATGTGCTTCTCGACATCCTTTCGAAGTTTCGGCCAATAGAAATACTTCTGCAGTACTTGTACTATTTTATCGACCCTGAAATGCCCAACGACTCGACTGTAGTGTGCTTCCCATATCATCTTGGCACGCTCGCTTGAAGGAACACAAAAGTGTCCTAGGTGACATAAAAGTGCATCTTAGAGGTGAAAATTTGGAACTTGTGTAGCTCTCAAGAGTGCCTTGCATGTGTGGCCAAAGTCTGGGTCGCTCTCATAGAGAAGCAACCAATCAGAAGTCTCATGCCCGCAAGAGTTGAGAATGGTGGTGAGCACCACAATTGGTGGTCTGCTGAGGCAGTCTGCAACATTATTGGTGCTACCCTTCTTGTACTTGATGTTCAAATGAAACTGTTGTAGATATGTGAACCATTTTTTATGGCAATCATTCTGCAACTTCCCTTGTGTCTGTATGAACTGCAGGGGCTGGTGGTCTGTGTGGATGATTGTTTGCTTCCCCAAAATGTAATGCTTCCATTGTCGACAAGCTTGCACAATGGAATACATTTCTTTGTCATAAGTGGGATACTTGCGAACTGTGTCAGACAATGTCTCACTGTGATATGCCACTGGATGTCCCTGTTGAGTAAGAACTGCCCCAATAGCATAGTCAAAGGCATCTGTTTCGATCTCAAATGGTTGTTGCAAAACTTGTAATGTGAGCACTGGGGCAAAACAGAGGCGATTTTTCAATTCTGTGAACGCCTTCTGTTGAGATTCCGACCAAAATAATTTTTCTCTCGCTCCTCCCTTGGTGACTTGACTCAAGGGCCAAGTGATATGAGAGAATCCCAACATGAACCTATGGTAGAAATTAGCAAGACCCAGAAAGCTGAAGCTTTGTTATAGTGGTTGGGGCTGGCCAATCCCGAATGACTTGGATCTTGTTTGGATCCACATGCACCCCCCTTTCATCAATAATGTATCCCAGATATTGAACCTGGGTCATGCCAAAAGTGCACTTCTCCAAATTGGCACACAATTTGTGTTGCTGCAGTGTTTGGAGGACTTGTCGGTTGTGGTGGAGGTGCTCTTCCCAAGTCTGGCTGAAGATCAGAATGTCATCTAAGTACACCACTACAAATGAGTTGGTGAATGGCTACAATATGTTGGCCATCAACCTCATGAAGGTTGCGGGAGCATTAGTCAACCCGAAAAGCATGACCAACCATTTGAAAAGGCCTTCCTTGGCTTTAAAGGTAGTCTTCCACACATCGGAGGGTTCAATTGGTACCTGGTGATACCCAGACTTCAAGTCAATCTTGCTGAAATATTTCGCCCCTTTGAGTTGGTCTAGAAGGTCATCAATCCATGGGATCGGGTATCTATTTTAGACAGTGATCTTTTTCAGCACCCGATAGTCAATACAGAGTCTCCACGTCCCATCCTTCTTCTGTACCAACACGATCGAGCTCCCACAGGGCGATGAACTTGGTCGGATGTGACCTTTCTGCAGCATCTCCTGAATCTACCTCTTCATTTCATTATTCTCTAGAACATAGCGCCGATAGATCGGTCCATTGGGTAGCAGCGCACCGGGGGTCAGATCAATCGGGTGCTTGATCTAACAGTGTAGAGGAACCCCTGTGGGTGAGGTGAAGATGTCCCTGTACTCCTCCACAACCTTGTCCATTTGTTGTTGTCATGCAGAGGAGCCCTGTCTGGAGGTCATGGCCACAGTCTTCTTCTTTCCCTAGGGGTAGATCAATAGGAAAAAGAATTTCCTTGTTTGGGAAATCAGCTTACTACATTGTTTTGTAGTAACCAAAGAGATAGAGGCAGGAGGTGGTACCTCTGGTATCTTGTACAACTTATTTCCCAAAGTAGCAATAACAGCGCGAGGCCGAGACTCATACACAGCATGATGCTTCCACAAGTATGGTTTTCCTAATAATACATCAAAAATATTAATAGGAGCAATGTCACATAATACCTCATCCGTGAAGGGCTTGATGCTATATGGAAGGTGGCACTGCTGGATGACGCGAAGATCTCGTCCTTGGTGAAGCCACCCAATGGTGTATGGATGTGGGTGAGATGTGGTCAGCAAGCCCAACTACTTCATGGAATCTACTGAAATGAGGTTCTTTTGGCTCCCATTATTGACAATGAACTATACTGGGGAGCCCTTTACCCACATCTGGGAGTGGAAGAGACGTTCCTGTTCCTCTGGATCTGCCAGTTCCTCCTTATGGATCTTCGTAGTGGCAACAGTGGTGTTGGGCTCCGCATCAATAATCTGTTTCCATTTTTCATTCCCCTTGTCAGATTCTGATTCAGAGTCAGAGCATGCTTCTGACTCAGAAGCCCTCATCTCGGCCACTAGTGACTGCTTAGCCCGACACTCACTTGTGTTGTGAGTGGAGCTCTTATGGAAATCACACCACTTCCCCGTGTCCTTTGGCTTTGTGGTGTTGTTCTTTGCTTGTGGCTTTGACAAGTTGCCTTGAGCCACCATGCCTTGGCTTTGTCCTTTGTTATGTGGTTTGGGAGCACGTTTCCCTTGCTTTTGATTCGTAGATCCAGTGTCTCGTTTCTTCTGTTTGAATTTTTGCTCAATCTTGGCAGCATACCGGTATGCCGTACCAAGCGAGGAGATTTCGAGGAACTCCATTTCCTCCTGAATGTATCTGTGTAGACAACTACAATACTTTAGCACCAGATGTTTCTTTGAATCTTTGGTACCCAACTTTGTGCACAGGGTATGGAACAGATTCGTCAGCTCATGCACATCTTGATCCCTTTGTTGTCGCAACATGGTCCATTGTATGTACTTGTCCTCATATCTCCCCACATGATAGTATTGTTCCTTGATGGCATCTCGGAAAGAATTCCAAGTGGGAAGGCCGAGAACAGAGAGGGTTTTGTATCGTCCTTTTTCTCACAGTAGGTTTCCCACTAGTCCTTAACATGGGGGGTAGCTTTGAGGAGTGCAAAAATAATCTTCTCCCAGTTGGAAAAATCATGAACCGAGAAATATCCTTTTAATAGATTCAACCATCTATCTACAACATCTGCATCTATTTGACCCTCAAATATGGGAATGTCAAAATTTACTTGTACCTTAAAGGGAGTCACACCTCCAGAGTGGCTGCTAGATGTAGATGCGTTGTCGGTGGGTAGCCGTTAAAGGATCTGGGCAAAGATATCCATCATCACATTCCTTTTTTTTTCGAGGGCCTCCTCGAGCAATATTTTGATAGGATCTCCTGTTCCCTCATCTTTCTTTTCGTCCCCCATGGGCATCCGTCGGGGTTTGTGAGGCTGATCTTGCAAAGGTTCCACCAGATCGAGCCCTAACTCCTTATACCCCAACCTCGTTGGGGACAGGCAAAGAAGGATCAAGAAAAAGCAGACTGCTCTGATACCACTGATCTGGATTTATGCAGGAACACAAGAGAATAAAGAAATAACCATAAACATAGAGATGCAGCAGAAATAAGGCTTCATTTCATTAATATCAAATAACAGAAATATGCTTACAAACATAATGGAAATAAAATAGCTAGGGTGTTGGTAGTGAATCTTTGAGAAGAGATGTGGTGGCTACTGACCTCTGAACTGTGTTACAATGAGGCTTGAGGGCCTATTTATTATGGAGAAACAATGGAGAACTCTAAACATCCAAAAACCTAACCCTAGGAGATGAAGCACCAAAACTATGGGCCTCGTTTGGGTAAATTGGTGTTTCAACTTCCCGGGGATGTAACTTCGGCATACTGTCTCCGTTTGACACACATGATACATCATTAGAAAGATCTATATGAGGACTACATATGTCGCCATGAATATTGAATCATATTGGTTGGACAAATGATGCCCAAAAAATGTCGTTTAGGGCCCCAAAATGGCTCCGGAAGTTCAAGACCCGAAAAACTACTAAAAATAGTAAGTTTTGCCGAAACTGAAAAACTGAAAGAGACAATAGTGGGGCCCCAACTGGAATAGGCGGGTGACCACCAATATCCACCTGGATCAGAAGGTGACTCATTTTTCATGGCTCATAGCTTGGAGATGGAGGGTCCATGTGGGGAAGATAGCTCCCACTCTATTTCAGATCCCATTCTTCAAAGGGACCTCTAGATATCACTTTGCTATCCTCTTGAGTATCTCACCTTTACATGATGATGGCTTGATAGCTAACTTACATGCTGAGGAGGGGAAATGTTGAGGCTTGATTGATGAGATAGCATCACTTTCCTTGGAGGAGATCATCATACACAGATGCTACAGGGAGAGGAAGAAAGAATTCAATCTATCCTTGCACTTGCTTGAGGACAAGAAATATTTGAGGGGGGAGGACTGTAATGTTCCAAAATTTTCATGAAGATAATTGGAACATTAATTTTTGTTTGTTTCATCTAGGAGGTGAATAAAATGGGTAAAATTCCCATGAGTAGGAATAAGATCCTTCATAATGTGAAAAGGATCATTGGAGCAGCTTATTTTTCACCTTCCAGTGTGAAAAGGGGCAATTTGCAGGAGGACAAGGTCAAGTTTGACCAAGTCAACAGCTCTGCCTAAGAGGTGTAGCTTGCTTGGGAAGACAACGCAGTTTTGGAGGGAGAAAGATTCTTTGAGGAAGAAACCCTAATGTGTAGGTTCCATGGTAAAGAGGCATTCACTTGTATAAAAGGAGGAAGGGGTAGCCATAATGAGATATCTTGGATCATTTGATATTTTTCTATTCAGACAAATTGCAGTCTCTAGCTGTTTAGCTAAGTTTCAGTGCTACTTAGCACGAGGGATTCCTGTTTAGGATTTCCTCTCCCTCTTGAGAGGCCTCTTGAAGGATTGCACTTCATTTTCTCCACATATTGGCTCAAGGCCAAAGCCATTATTCAGTCATTGCATTATTTCTGCTGAAGTATAACATAGTGTTGTTGGGTGTTGCAGTGGAGGGGTTCCACAACACCATTCCTTGTCTCATATTTCAGAGGAGTGAATCTCTAATCCTCAGAAAGATTAGAAGGAAGGTTTCTGAGCTGATTTTAATACCTTGGCATCAAGGCCAAGCATCTCCCATCATAGATAGCGTAGTCCATTCTCCATACTGCGTTATTCCAGTGCACACTTGTAGTGAGGGGTTGCACCACTATTTTGGAGGAGGAGATATTTAGTGCCGGGATCAACCTTGCACTAGATATATCTATTGGAGGAGGTCTATTTTAGATTTCACATCATCTTCATCCATCTCCAGTATTTTAGAGTTGCAGCTGCTACCCAGCAACTCTGGCATTTCTGCAGATTTTTGATTTGTACATGTATTGCAGCCAATCCTTCTAAGGATTGTGTATTAGTGTTTTCCGGGGTTGAGAGTTTTCTCCCCCTCATTTATTTGAGCTGATATTGTCGTATCATCCTATTCTCATTTTGTATGCAGAAATATCTCCTTTAAATTGCATTATTTTAGTCATATGATATTTTGCATAGTAATATTGCTTCATTGTCTTGTACATGCTTCATTGAGGCTTCCATTGCCTAGCTGGAGTGATTGATTCCTCCACACATTGTATACATTTTCTGCTATATCAGATATTTTTTGGCTATACATATCTTCATGTGTTCACAACTATAGAATAACGCTGTCTTTCCATTTCTTGCTTAAGATTTGTTGTAGTCCCTCATCAGGCACTTTCTGAGGACATCTAGTAGTGGGAGATCTGTTTAACCACTCTAGAAGGATTTATTTGGAGCCTGCTCTTGGATTCAGGTCTTATATGCATTGATCTAAGGGATCCAGGTCCTGGTTTCAATTCCTGTATCAGCCATTACTGGAAAATGTGTTTTCCAGTCATGCCTTACTAGCTGTCCCAATTTGGGAACATTACATATCATCAAGATATATCACAATGAAAAGACCAATTTCTTCTGAAAAAGAAATATCCATTGCTCTTTGAAAAGTGGCACCAACATTTATCAATCCAAAGGGAATTTTTGTATACATGAATGTTCCCCAAGGAGTAGTAAAAGTTTTTTTGTGTTGATCATCTAGATGCACCGACACTTGATTATACCCTGAAAATCCATCTAGCAGAGAGATTCTTTTGGAACAACTACCTTTTGCAATATGTGGTCCATTTTTTGTAAGGGTTAGTTGTCCTTGAGTGATTCCTTGTTCATATTTCTAAATTCAATGCAAAGCCTGATCTCTCGTGTCTTCTTTCTCACAGGTACAATATTGGAAACCCATTCAGAGTATCTGATTGGGACTATTATCTTGGAATCATACATTTTCTTGATCTCCTTCTCAACCAAAGGCATTTGGATAGGATTTATCTTGCGAATTTTCTGTTTGAAAGGATTTTGGTTCTCCTTGAATGGAATTTTGTGTTGGATAATATCAATATCATATGATTTTAGGTCTTCATAACTCTAGGAAAACACATCAATAAACTCTTTGAACAAAGCAATGTATTTTTGCTTTATGGATGTTGGTAGTGTATTTTATAACTTTATCATCTGGGGCTCCTGCTCAATGCCCAGATTTCACTCCTCGATATTTGCTTTTGTAGATTCCATTTTTTGTTTCCTAGCCACATCATTGAAATCAAATAGTTCCTCGAGAGGGACAATTCCTCTAGGAAAGGTGTTGTCTCTGAATTGTTGTACTTCAGATTCCTCCTTTTGTGGATCTTCATGCATCTCTGTCCTATGTACATCTTTATTTACTGAAAAATTAATATCAAAATTATGAGGATTTTACTCCCTGCACACTTGTTCTTTAATGGAGTAGTCTTCTTCACAATCTAAGTCAAAATTGGAATCTTCAAATTCACCCTTAGATTCCAAGAAATTTTCAATCTATTTGTCATCTCCAAAGTCTTGCCAATATCTCATATTGTCAGGAATTTTTGGGTGGTGTTTAACCTGCACTATATATTGTTTGTTAGGATGAGGTAATTGACAAGTTCTCGCTGAAAATGCTAACCCATTAGCCAAGATATTCTGATTTCTTGGAACTGCAACAAGGTCATATTATTCAAAAGTTTTCAGGGGGTCAAGGGAAAAATTTCTATATTCTATCAATCTGGGATGCTTAGCTGAATATTCTCCCTTGATTTGTTTAATGACCAACTCAGAGTCCCCATGAATAGAGATTATTTTCACTCCTAATTTCTTCAATAGTTGTAAACCCAAAACGAGTGCCTCATATTCTGCTGTATTGTTGGTACACTGAAAGTTTAGATTGTATTAATTCCCTTCTGTGTGGTTATCTTCAGTATTGCATACCCACACCCCCTCCTAAGCCAAATTTTCCACAAGAATCATCAAAAATCATGTTCCAAAGAGGTTCATGTTCAGACTTGTGTTGCACCATTTCCATTTGGTCTGACTGTTCTCTCTTCTGGTCTTCTTCTCCAACTACTTGTTCAATAATATTTTTATCATTGTAAAGAATAAATGAGTCGAGATCATAATGGATAGAGTACAAGGGGTAGTTATGAGGCTTTTCTTGACTTCTCACCATGTATTTCATTAGAGTCTCCCTATACAGTCTCCTTTGTTTGCCAAAAATTGGTATGGTAGCATAACTCATATCCATTTGGAGGGTGCCTGAAAGCTTGGCTCCCCATGAGTGTGATAAAAGCATACCATATTTAGGAGGGATTTTAGCCACCACTATGTCCATTACTAGACTCTTGGATGGTATCTAGGCTAAAGTATTACATAAATATTTAATGAGGCCTAGACATTTGACTTTGCTGGAGTCAAATGAGTACATGTAATTTTAGGGTCTAGTTATCTCTAGGCCAATTTTCTCCATAATTTACTTTGACATGAGATTATTAGATGCACCTGATTCTATCATGGCATTATGGAGGATTTGATCATGAACATTCAAACCGAGATAAAATGGGGACACACCTCCCTCCTGGAATTTAACCTCTACTTCTGGCCGAAACAAAAGTTTAGGTTTGTCATCATTTATATTGACAGTACCAATAATTTCTCCTATGTTCAATGCTTTTAGGACTTGGGAAGTATATAAGTCCTGGTTCACCAATTCAGTAAGAGGGACAGAGATTTTTATTTTGGCAATTTCATTTTCAATGTTGAATGGTGTCTGTGTTTTTGTAAGATTTGAATCATTCTTCTCAAGCACTATTTTTGCAGCAACTTCAGATTGTTGAATTGTCTTAGGGATATTAGCTGGATCAGTTTTTCTAGGGCTAACCACTGGTCTACTAGTGTTGCTTTCTAGATCATTATTTCTAGCTATTTTAGTAATTTTCTTTGAACTCTCTCCTGTTTTCTTGGGATCCGCTTCAATGGCCTTTTTAGTAGAGTTTTCAAAATTCTTTCTCTTGGGAATATCTGAATATTTCCTGCTTCAAAGATTATATTGTCTATGCACCACCATGATGGAATTCTCGAATCCTTGTTTATAATATTCAGACTCTTCAAATTCTACTTCAGTTTGTTTCAAAGAAAATAAATATTGTTCTTCTTTGGTGAGGAAAATAGTATCTTCATTATTAATTCCCATCAGATTAATTTGAATTTATTCTAGTTCTTCAACCACCCCCTCATATTCATCAACGTAATTTTCTTGGAGGCCTAATTTTCTGGTCAGGTCCTCTCTGTTCTCTCTGTCTTATTTGAGGGGGATTTCTTCTGAAGTTTTGGTTTCTATTTTGAGGAGCTGGCTAATTTTCCCTAGGGATAGCTCTCTCATTCAATTTGATCATCTCCATAATTCTCTCCATGGTTCTAACCAGGTTAACAATCTTAGCATCAGATGTGGAGGTTGTAGGCTCTTCCCTAATAGTGACTCTCTTCTCATTTCTCATTCTAGCCCTTTTTGCAATCATATTTTCTTCCACACTTACTTCACTCCTCTACATGTCTTCTAATGTAGGAGGATCTCTTTCTCTCAGCTGATAAGCCATATCTGGTTTGAAACCATATGAAAAGTTTATTAGGGCTATACCTTGTGGGGGTTTCATGTGAGGAGGGCGGGTGTTGTGTACACTATTGAACTTGGTATAGAAATCTTGGACACTCTCTCCAACATTTCTCTTGATGTTTTTATATTCTGACAAGATTTGGAGAGGATTTTTCTTAAATTCCCATTTATTTATGAATAGATTGTGAAGGGCAGGGAGGTCATGTATACTATTTGGGGTCAAGCCTTTAAACAACTTTCTTACTTCTCACCCCAATATTTGGGAAAAAACCCTCAACTTAATAGTTTCATTGTCTATCTCTTGACGGTCAAAATAGTCATTCATTTTATACACATGTTGTTGAGTAGTTGCAGGACCATTTTCATCAAATATTGGAATTTTGGATTGATAATATTGTGGAAAAGGTGCCAAAGGTTGAGGTAGCACCAATGGAGCATACCAGGCTACCATGATTGGTGGTGAGGGATCCCAAGGGGGGTTAATAAGAGGAGGGTTGACCAGGGGAGGTGGAGGGTTGAATGGAGGGAGGTGGACAGTGGATGTATGAGTGGAGGTTTGGGCACTATGGTGGGAAATGTTTAAGTAAATGGTAGGAGTTGTAGATACACTTGATTAATTTGACTGAGAATGGGAAAACTTAGAAATAACTGAAGGAGTTTCTGTAGTCGGAGCTAATAATTCTATAGATTGCTGAAGATAAGAATCATCAATAGCTTAGGTGAGCTCTATTACTAGACCTTGAAGGGATTCAAAGTGTTGGAGAAGCTGAGAGTCAGTTTGAGTGGAGGTAGAGGCTTCCCTAATAGGAATCTACTGTAATATGGATGGGTCAAAAACTGTCTAGGCTATCCAATTCTAAGATTTGGTCTTGAACAAGCTTTGCTCAAAGTTTAAGTTGAACTAGATATCCTGCAAGGTTGCAAGGTTTTCAAGGAGAGAACTTTCTTTGTGAAGAGGCTTGCTAATAGTTGGATTCTCAGATCTAGGAGTTTTTTGTAGGATTTTCTCTAGATTTTCAACTATTGCAGGGGGATTTGGGTCAGGATGGGATTTGGTAAAGATTTTTTTGGAAGCCAGAATTCAGACCCAATGCACAAACAGACTGAATATTTTTACATAAACCAATCTATAGAAAATACTTAAATCAAACAGTAATTCGACTAGGGTTTCTAAGTTCTGATGAATGATAAAATTTTCAATAATTCCCCAGTATGGTCACCATTATGTTATCACTCTGTAACCTCTAATATTGGCAAGAATAAATGAAAAAGGACAACATCAAACCACTTGGGTGTCCAGGACCTAGCCTTCCTAAACTTAGAGAGGGCTCTCTCTATTTTTATAGTTTAGTGATATTAGGCTAGTTATAGAAATTATGAGGGTTGTTTGTTTTGATTGATTGGGTGGTTGGACAGACAGAGCTGTGAAACTTAATCCATTGGGCTATGGAGTCATAAAAGGCTGAATTGTGCATCAAATTTTCAAGGGAATTCACAGGGCAAGCTAACTATGCAGAGTGTGAATATGAGATGAACGAAAGCAGTGAGTTCAGTAATAGCTAAAGAGAAGTTAAGAATTCTTTAACTATACTTCAGAAGAAAACATTAAGATAACAAACACAGATAGAATTAAGGTGATCTCTAAGCAAATCTTAATCTAAATTTTCTGTTATGAAATCAGATAAATTGAGGCACAACATGAAAAGACAGAGGAAAATCATTCACACAGAGGAAAAACATCACAATTAACATACCTCAAGAATCCTGTGAGTAGTCTCTCATTGTTGATGCCCAGCTCAAATAGTTACAGTGCTCCAATACCATCATCCTTGCAACGCATAGTCTAACAAGGTCCAACCCCTGATAATGAAAATTCTAGTATTATTTAACTAAAACTTGAGTTGGTTGCCCTAATATACTTTGGAAAACTTCATTTATTACAAACAACTGAAATTAAAAAGGTGTTGCCATGCAAGGCTTTGAGCAAAAGATTTATGTCAACAAATCGCCTGTAAAATTAATTTTGATCACCTCTTCATGTATCTAAAATCTTCGATGGCTCTTCATAAGATCAAAAGGCTTGAGAGTGGCATGTGATAATCATGAAGAGGCAACGAATGATGGCTTTGAAATCTAGCCCTGCTTTTCAAAATATCGGCGTAGGGTAATTAATTCTGGTGCAAGGCTAGCCACTTTTCATGGAATAGTGACTATGCCAATGAGTTTGTTTCCTTTTCCATTTCTACTATTATAACATAAAAATTTTGTGAAAAATCCTTGCCCAACTTGAACCTTGGTGTCTTTTTTCTTCCCAAGTCCTTTCGGCCATGTTTAACCCTTAAAAAAAAACAACGTAAAAAATCATTACCCAAACTTAAAATTCCGTAGATTTCAGTTACGAACTTTACCACATCCACAGAAAATTGCAAATCACATGCTTTAGAGCTTATAATAAGAGAAAAGGAATTGATGATGCGATTCAAAGAGGGATGTGACATGGCAGATAAGGTGGGACTCGACCGCATCGCAAATCACAAGTCATAAGGTTTTGTTATAAGCATCGGAAATTAAAATCTAAAACATGTGAAGTACGAAGTGCGCATTAGGGTAATTTTGAGTTCTAAAATGGGACTCCTAAGGAAATTATAAAATAATAGTGGAGATAATAAGATAAGATTTGATGACATCATCAAATTTTAGAGGGAAAAAAAAAAGAAAAAACTACTTTTTTAACTCGTATTTTCAACTTATCTCCCAAAGTTTTTACTCAAAATTAGAGTGGGAGTACTCATTGGATGCAAAATTTAAATCCTCATCCAAGGAGTACCCATGTTGCATACTTTCGATGGGTCCTACTACATTAAAAATGAGAAATACATGAAAAATGTTATTGCAATCACGTTTTTTCATGTATTTCTCATTTTTCGCATAGTAGGGTCCATCTAAAGTATGCAACATGGGTACTCCTTGGATGAGGAATTAAATTTTTCACCCAACGAGTCCTCCTGCTCTAAATTTAAGTAAAATATTTGGGAGATAAGTTGAAAATACGAGTTGAAAAAGTAGTTTTATTATTTTATTATTTTTTAATCTTTTTACCCTTTTACTCAAAAAATGGTGAATCACCCTCCATGGTTGACATCATCATATTGAATCCTATTGGTTCTTATAAAGTTTATTTTGGTTGTAAATTTTTCTTAGGAGGCCCATTTTAGACCTCAAAGTTCCCCTAATGGGGAGAGAAAGTGACGTGGCAGGTGTTAGCCCCCTATGAATTTTCTGACAAGCAAACAGGGGGCCAAAATGTGTTTGAGCCTTCAAGGAATGCATTCCTCTAAAAACAAATCATCCTTGAAGCCTCCTTATGCCTTTTTCCTTTGATGAATCCTCAGTACTATTCTAGTTATAAAGCCTCTCTGTTTGTGAAGAAGAATGCTCAAAAGGCCTTTTTTCCACCCTATTTCATCCCTTTTAAACCTTTATTTCTTCACCTTTTTCCCCTCCCTTAATTCCTCATTAACACCTTAAAATCATCATAACTCCCCTTTTAAGCCTTATAATAACTTTATTCGGCCTTAAGCACCCTTTATTCCTTCTATCGAAACCCCTTTTAAGCCTTAGAAAGCCCTCTTTTTGGCTTAAAATCATCCATTTGACATATGCGGGTTAAGCCCCTTTCAGCCAGCCCCCCTCAAACCACTTCCCCGTATGCCCGGGAACCAAGACCAGGTGCTAGGCCCTCGAGCACTTATCACATCAGAAGATCTGTTGGGAGCAGTTTCCTTTTGGTCCTTAAAAAACTTTCGATGCGATTGAGATATTGTTTTATTGGCCTACTACGATCTGAGTCGTCAATCTGTATAGATCCGACGGTCCAGCATTGATCGCACTGCACCTGTCATTCCTCTCCTTTCACCCCTCCGATTGAATGTGGGCCATCGATCTGGCTTCAGATCAGATGGCTGGCACGTAATCGTATCGTGTAGACCCAAGCATCCCCTCCTTCTGTCTCCGCCGATTGCTGATCCCCGATTCCGTCCCCGCCATTTGTTCCCTTAGATCCGACGACCCTCATTTCTCTTGCTCTGCTTCTATACCTCCATCTCTCCCCCCACCGATTTAATCTCCACCGTTGATCCCCTTTGCGATCCAACGGTTGGCGTTGAATCGCTCCATCTCCAATCGGAAGTTCTTAAAGGTGTCACCTGCTGCCTTTCCCGATTGCGATCCGTCGATGCAATTGTGGTTATCTGTTCGATCCAGATCGACGGTCTACGTTGCATCGCGCCCTCCATTATATTTTTTCATCGGAACCTCTGTTAGCCTCACCTTTCAACCTCCACCGTTGATCTCCTCTTGATATCAATGGTCCAAAGCTAATCACCCTCTGCCCATGACTGGGTCCCACATCAAACTCATTTCATATGTTTTCGTGCATTCCCCTTTGTATCAAGATTCAAAGGCCCCAACCTTAATTTTTTTCATTAAAAGGTCGTATCTCCACTTCTTTCCATTGCATCCACCATCTCCGTCACTCATCCACAGGCCTCCACAGCATTTCTTACGCCACCACCTTGGGATTTTATAAAAAATTTATTCCATTGTGCAGGGTTTAGAGAGTGAGAAATTCACTCCGTCACCATGATCACCATTGCTGTGATTCAGAGCGCAGAGAGGCCATTTCAGCATCGGCCAGTGAAGCAGCAGAGACAGATTTGAGGGATTTAAGCCCGTAATTGAAGATTTAATGTGCTAATACCATGTTCAAAGGATTAAGGCATGGTTTGAAGAATAAAGAGTGCACCAGTAAGTCATATTAGCGCTACATAATAGCAAAATGCGTTTTCTCCAGAGATACACCTTCCTACAACAGTCTCCATGCCTCCTCGAGCCAAGAAACAGTTAATTACTCTGAAAGAAACTTCTTAAAGATTGTCAGGAAAGCAGTTATGGAAGCATGGAGACCTGAAGACCTTTCAGTCACCTAAATTGCTTCCGAAGACAGAACAGAGGGCCTTACAGCCAGAAACGACTCCAAAGAAACATCAGAGGTCAAATATCGACCTAACAGAGACTCTGAACCAGACTACAGAGTACAGCACAGAGCCATTAAGTAGAATGGGCGTTGACACGTCTGCCACTCTGTCTTAATCGATCCATTTAATTTCTATCTACTACTGTTATTCTCTTCTCCTATAAGAATTCCTGAAGAACACATTGTAACGGGTTGGATTGTGTTATTGCTTTTGTAGTTGTAGGGATTCATTTTGACTGTTAGAGCAGTCTTGGGAGGGAGTAGCAGAGTAGTTTGTAATGTAGTAGGTTGGGAGGAGAAATTTTGGACTGTATCAGCCATTGAGCTCAGTGTATGTGACTGGTTTTTCATCAAATAATCAAGAAAATTTCACACGATCCTGGTCTATTACTATTGGTGATGTTTTTCCTATCATACTGTTTCATTACATTTTTTCATGCTGTTCATTTGTTCTGGTAGACATCAGAAATATGGCATAGGATTTACCCACACATGGTACCCTATGTTTTTTCTCTCCCTACCCTCAATGTTTTCTGCTGATTGTGAATCTAAGAGAAAACGCTTGTAATTTAACTAGTGTAGCAGCTGTTATTCACTGCTAGCTGATGTGTGAATTCGGGTTTGTTGCTTGGATGTCCTGACTGGTGTCAAAGCAGGGAAGGTTAAAATTCCTTCTCCGATCTATAGACTCTAGCCTTGTGTCAAATATTATCTCTGTTTTTCCCTTGGAGCATACTAAAGTATATATGGAGTTAAATGACCTCTGGTCTGACCTATAAGCTGCCCCTTTGTGCCTTCATTGAAAGTTGCCTTTGAGTATGTCAAAGCAGGCCTGGAGTTAAATGACCTCCGACCTGATCTCGAGACAGAAATTGAGTTTCCTTCTTTCTTTCACCTTGTTTCCTTATTGTTCCATTCCACCATCTATCTAAAAGATCCTTTAGTATAGATGACTTGCCCTCTGAAAGACTTGGCTAGTTGTTTGCAAGTAATATCCTTTCATGACTCCATAGCCCAATGGATGGCACATTCTTAACCTATCCTCTTTTGCCGAAACATCCTGCTGATTTTCTCCTTTCCTCCCATTACTTTCTCAGTTTATGATCTCATGAATCAACACAGCAACCAACCAAATCATTTAAACCCCCCTTGTGCTTCATAGCTAGCCTAATATCTCATTTAAGCTTCAAAGATATATCATTCTTTGCTCCTTTTGGAGAGATCCCACTCCGGATCCAGGAGGGCTAGATCCCTGGATTTAAAAGTGGTTTGATGTTGTCTTATCTTTTGGTATTGCCAAATCTGCCAAAACATAGGAACCCCAACATAATGGCGACTCCGCTGGGGAAAAAGAGACCAATTAGCCTTGATTTGGTAAATCACTATGGTGGACAGTAAAATTGTAATCCTCCACCTGGTGACTCCATAGTTCCTAAATGATTAAAAGAGTCCACTAGGGATCAGTAGGCCACTGATTATCTTGGTTTCACGAGACTCCACTAGGAGACCATGTCGCAGTACAACATCAGCCATGCTAAAGACCAAGTCACTTCACTAATGGAAGACTCTGAGTAGTTTGCATAAATGCATCCTAGTTTTATAGCAGAGTGCCATCGTATAATGTCGAGTGACTAGGTAGAGCTGGAGGTGGAGGACCTTCCAGGGGCTATTCTTCTCAGCTCAAGTTTCAAACCCATGCTCAGGAAAATTTGCTTGAAATTGGTGGTTGAAAGATATGAAGCTGAGATCGAATTTCTGAACTCACAAGAAAAATCATATCAGTTCAGAGACCCGAGAGCCTTTTTGGAAAGTCTCCCTCCTCCTTAAAAAGAAGAGCTTCCATTGCCTTTCGATGTGGAAGAAGAATGTGGTCGGGCTTTCAGGAGCCACATTGATGATGCAGTGGAAGATACAGTAGTCAAAGCTGCCCAGGATGAAGACAACCTGCCAGTCTTGGAAGGCCTAAAAGCAGAAACTGTACATCATATGTTCATTGATCCTGTGGTAGAGTATATGGAGGCCTTGATTTGCTTGAATTCTCCAGCATTGATCCTTTTCCAGGGCCAGCTTAATCAAGAGTGGTCACCACTGATGGTGACCTCAGTTTTGAAGAACCACAGTCAGAGCACCCTGTGGTTGTCTCTGATGAGCAGTTAGTGCTTCTATCCTTTTTTGTTGCTGCTTGACTAGCTGCATTGGCATTATTGTATCACCTAGAGAATCAGAGATTTCCAAGTAGAGTAGAGTAGGTAGGAAGTCTGAAATAAAGATCAGTCTGTGAGCATGTAGTTAGTTGTTTTTAATTTCTGCAAAGTCCAGCAAGTCAGACAGTCTAATCCTGGCTTGACTATTTTTCAATTTATGTCTTAGAATGTAGAGAAGAAATGTGTTAGATAGTTTAATCCTAGCAGATATTAGATTAGGTAGAGAAGCTATGAGGCCAACAGTTTAATCTGGTCTCATGGAGAAATAAGGGTAGAAATAGAATAGGTTTATTTTCCTGTATTGAAAAAAATTGATGATGTAAGGGTCTGCAAGTCTAAATACACCCAGAAGAAAAAATGTTAGGACTATAGTGTGGGTAGGTAGTTGTTTGGGAGAATTTTACTGCTAATGTGATGTCTTCATGATTTGTGGTAGCTGATCCAAGAAAGAAAAGGATGGGTCAAGTACCAGGCATCTGGCCTACACCAAAGATCATTCTCTGAATTCTTGACTCCTTTAAGAAGAAGCCATCCCCATGTGGAGCCACTGTTAGGCCCCTATGAATTTTCTGACAATAAAACAGGGGGCCAAAATGTGTTTGAGCCTTCAAGGAATTCATTCCTCTAAAAACACATCATCCTTGAAGCCTCCTTATGCCTTTTTCCTTTGATGAATCCTCACTACTATTCCAGTTATAAAGCCTCTCTGTTTGTGAAGAAGAATGCTCAAAATGCCTTTTCTCCCCCCTATTTCATCCCTTTTAAAGCTCTGTTTCTTCACCTTTTTTCCCCCTCCCTTAATTCCTCATTAACCCCTTAAAATCATCCTAAATCCCCTTTTAAGCCTTATAATACCTTTATTTGGCCTTAAGCACCCTTTATTCCTTCTATCAAAACCCCTTTTAAGCCTTAAAAAGCCCTCTTTTTGGCTTAAAATCATCCATTTGACATATGCGGGTTAAGCCCCTTTCGGCCAGCCCCCCTCAAACCAATTCCCCGTATTCCCGAGCACCAACACCAGGTGCTAGGCACTCGAGAGCTTATCGCATCAGAAGATCAGTCGGGAGCAGTTTTCTTTTGGTCCTTAAAAAAAATCTGATGAGATTGAGATATTGTTTTAATGGCCTACTACGATCTGAGCCGTCGATCTGTATAGATCCGACGGTCCAGCATTGATCGCACCACACCTGTCATTCCTCTCCTTTCACCCCTCTGATTGAATGTGGGCCATAGATCTGGCTTCAAATTGGATGGCTGGCATGTAATCGTATCGCATAGACCCAAGCGTCCCCTCCTTCTGTCTCCGCCGATTGTCGATCCTCGATTCCATCCCCGTTGTTTGTTCCCTTAGATCCGACGCACCTCATTTTTCTCGCTCCGCTTATATACCTCCATCTCTCCCCCTGCTGATTTAATCTCCGTTGTTGATCCCCTTCACGATCCAATGGTTGGCGTTGAATCGCTCCATCTCCAATAGGAAGTTCTTAAAGGTGTCACCTGCTGCCTCTCCCGATTACGATCTGCCAATGCAATCCTGGCCGTCTGTTCGATCCAGATCGATGGTTTACGTTGCATCGCGCCCTCCATTAGATTTCTTCATCAGAACCTCTGTTAGCCTCACCTTTCAACCTCTGCTGTTGATCTCCTCTTGAGATCAACGGTCCAAAGCTAATCGCCCTCCACCCATGACCGGTCCCACATCAAACTCATTTCATATGTTTTCGCACATTCCCCTTTGTATCACGATTCAAAGGCCCCAACCTTAATTTTTTCATTAAAAGGTCATATCTCCACTGCTTTCCATTGCATCCACCATCTCCATCGCTCATCCACAGGCCTCCACAGCATTTCTTCCGCCACCACCCTGGGATTTTATAACAAATTTATTCCATTGTGTAGGGTTTAGAGAGTGAGAAATTCACTTCATCTCCATGATCACCGTCGTTGTGATTCAGAGCACAGAGAGGCCATTTTAGCATCGGCTAGTGAAGCAACAGAGACAGATTTGAGGGATTTAAGCCTGTAATTGAATATTTAATGTTCTAATCCCATGTTCAAAGGATTAAGGCATGGTTTGAAGACTAAAGAGCGCACCATCAAGTCATATCAGCGCTACATAATAGCAAAATGTGTTTTCTCCAGAGATACACCTTCCTACAACAGTCTCCATGCCTCCTCGAGCCAAGAAACAGTTAATTACTCTGACAGAAACTTCTTAAATATTTCCAGGACTGCAGTTACAGAAGCATGGAGACCTGAAGACTTTTCAGTCACCTAAATTGCTTCAGAAGATAGAACAAAGGGCCTTACAGCCAGAAAGGACTCCAAAGAAACATCAGAGGTCAAATATCGACCTAACAGAGACTCTGAACTAGACTACAGAGTATAGCACAGAGGCATTAAGCAGAATGGGTGTCGACACATCCGCCACTCTGTCTTAATGGATCCATTTAATTTGTATCTACTCCTGTTATTCTCTTCTCCTATAAGAATTCCTGAAGAACACATTGTAAAGGGTTCGATTGTGTTATTGATGTTGTAGTTGTAGGGATTCATTTTGACTGTTAGAACAGTCTTAGGAGGGAGTAGCAGAGTAGTTTGTAATGTAGTAGGCTGGGAGGAGAAATTTTGGACTGTATCAGCCATTGAGCTCAGTGTATGTGATTGGTTTTGCATAAATTAATCAAGAAAATTTCATAGGATCCTGGTCTATTACTATTCGTGATGTTTTTCCTAGCATACTATTGCAATACATTTTTTCATGATGTTCATTTCTTCTGGTAGGCATCAGACATCTGACATAGGATTTACCCATGCATGGCACCCTATGTTTTTTCTCTCCCTATCCTCAATGTTTTCTGCTGATTGTGAATCTAAGAGAAAACACTTGTAATTTAACCAGTGTAGCAGCTGTTATTCACTGCTCGCTGATGTGTGAATTTGGGTTTGTTGCTTGGATGTCCTGACTGGTGTCAAAGCAAGGAAGGTTAAAATTCCTTCTCCGATCTATGGACTCTAGCCTTATGTCAAATCTTATCACTGTTTTTCCCTTGGAGCATGCTAAATTATATTTGGAGTTAAATGACCTCTGGTCTGATCTATAAGCTGCCCCTTTGTGCCTTCATTGAAAGTTGCCTTTGAGTATGTCAAAGTAGGCCTGGAGTTAAATGACCTCTGACCTGATCTCCAGACATAAATTGAGTTTCCTTCTTTCTTTCACCTTCTTTCCTTATTGTTCCATTCCACCATCTATCTAAAAGATCCTTTAGTATAGATGACTTGCCCTCTGAAAGCCTTGGCTAGTTGTTTGCAAGTAATCTCCTTTCATGACTCCATAGCCCAATGGATGGCACATTCTTAACCTATCCTATTTTGCTGAAACATCCTTCTGATTTGTTCCTTTCCTCCCATTACTTTCTCAGTCTATGATCTCATGACTCAACACAGTAACCAACCAAATCATTTAAACCCCCCTTGTGCTTCATAGCTAGCCTAATATCTCATTTGTGCTTCAAATATATATCATTCTTTGATCCTTTTGGAGAGATCCCTCTCTGGATCCAGGAGGGCTACATCCTAGGATTCAAAAGCGGTTTGATGTTATCTTATCTTTTGGTATTGCCAAATCTGCCAAAACATAGGAACCCCAACATAATGGCGACTCCACTGGGGAAAAAGAGACCAATTAGCCTTGGTTTGGTAAATCACTGTGGTGGATAGTAAAATTGTAAATCCTCCACCTGGTGACTCCACAGTTCCTAAATGATTAAAAGACTCCACTGGTGATCAGTAGGCCACTAATTATCTTGGTTTCATGAGACTCCACTGGGAGACCATGTCGCAGTACAACATTAGCCATGCTAAAGACCAAGTCACTTCACTAATGGAAGACTCTGAGCGGTTTGCAGAAATGCATCCTAGTTTTATAACAGAGTGTCGTCGTATAATGTCGAGTGACTTGGCAGAGCTGGAGGTGGAGGACCTTCCAAGGGCTATTCTTCTCAGCTCAAGTTTCAAACTCTTGCTTAGGAAAAATTTCTTAAAATTGGTGGTTGAAAGATATGAAGCTGAGATCGAATTTCTGAACTCACAAGAAAAATCATATCAGTTCAGAGACTCGAGAGCCTTTTTGGAAAGTCTTCCTCCTCCTAAAAAAGAAGAGCTTCCATTGCCTTTCAATGTGCAAGAAGAAGATGGTCGGGCTTTCAAGAGCCACATTGATGATGCAGTGGAAGATACAGTAATCAAAGCTGCCCAGGATGAAGACAACCTGCCAGTCTTGGAAGGCCTAAAAGCAGAAAGTGTACATCATATGTTCATTGATCCTATGGCAGAGTATATGGAGGCCCTGATTTGCTCAAATTCTCTAGCATTGATCCTTCGCCAAGGCCAGATTCATCAATAGTGGTCACCACTGATGGTGACCTCAGTTTTGAAGAACCACAGGCAAAGCACCGTGTGGTTGTCTCTGATGAGCAGTTAGTGCTTCTATCCTTTTTTGTTGCTGCTTGACTAGCTGCACTGGCATTATTGTATCAGCTAGAGCATCAGAGATTTCCAGGTAGAGTAGAGTAGGTAGGAAGTCTAAAATAAATCTCAGTCTGTGAGCATGTAGTTAGTTGTTTTTAATTTCTGAAAAGTCTAGCAAGTCAGACAGTCTAATCCTGGCTTGACTATTTTTCAATTTATGTCTTAGAATGTAGAGAAGAAATATGCTAGGTAGTTTAATCCTAGGAGATATTAGATTAGGTAGAGAAGCTATGAGGCCGACAGTTTAATCTAGTCTCATGGAAAAATAAGGGTAGAAATAGAATAGGTTTATTTTCCTGTATTGCAAAAAATTGATGATGTAAGGGTCTGCAAGTCCAAATACACCCAGAAGAAAAAATGTTAGGACTATAGAGTGGGTAGGTAGTTGTTTGGGAGAATTTTACTGCTGATATGATGTCTTCATGATTTGTGGTAGCTGATCAAAGAAAGAAAAGGATGGGTCAAGTACCAGGCATCTGGCCTACACCAAATATCATTCTCTGAATTCTTGACTCCTTCAAGAAGAAGACATCCCCATGTGGAGGCACTGTTAGCCCCCTATGAATTTTCTGACAAGAAAACAGGGGGCCAAAATGTGTTTGAGCCTTCAAGGAATGCATTCCTCTAAAAACAAATCATCCTTGAAGCCTCCTTGTGCCTTTGTCCTTTGATGAATCCTCACTGCTGTTCCAGTTATAAAGCCTCTATGTTTGTGAAGAAGAATGCTCAAAAGGCCTTTTTCCCCCCTATTTCATCCCTTTTAAACCTCTGTTTCTTCACCTTTTTTCCCCTCCCTTAATTCCTCACTAACCCCTTAAAATCATCCTAACTCCCCTTTTAAGCCTTATAATACCTTTATTCGGCCTTAAGCACCCTTTATTCCTTCTATCGAAACCCCTTTTAAGCCTTAAAAAGCCCTCTTTTTGGCTTAAAATAATCCATTTGACATATGCGAGTTAAGCCCCTTTCGGCCAGCCCCCCTCAAACCACTTCCCCGTATGCCCGGGCACCAAGACCAGGTGCTAGGCCCTCGAGCACTTATCGCATTGGAAGATCGGTCAGGAGCAGTTTCCTTTTGGTCCTTAAAAAACTTCCGATGCGATTGAGATATTGTTTTAATGGCCTACTGCGATCTGAGCCGTCGATTTGTATAGATCCGACGGTCCAGCATTGATCGCACCGCACCTGTCATTCCTCTCCTTTCACCCCTCCGATTGAATGTGGGCCGTCAATCTGGCTTCAGATTGGAAGACTGGCGTGTAATCGTATCGCGTAGACCCAAACGTCCAATCCTTCTGTCTCCACCGATTGCCAATCCCTGATTCCATCCCCGTCGTTCGTTCCCTTACATCCGACGGCCCTCATTTCTCTCGCTCCGCTTCTATACCTCCATCTCTCCCCCCACCGATGTAATCTCTGCCGTTGATCCCCTTCGCGATCCAACAGTTGGCGTTGAATTGCTCCATCGCCAATCGGAAGTTCTTAAAGGTGTCACCTGTTGCCTCTCCCAATTGCGATCCGCCGATGCAAACATGGTCGTTCGTTCGATCCAGATTGACGGTCTACGTTACGTCATGCCCTCCATTAGATTTCTTCATCGGAACCTCTGTTAGCCTCACCTTTCAACCTCCGCCATTGATCTCCTCCTGAGATCAATGGTCTAAAGCTAATCGCCCTCCGCCCATGACCGGGTCCCACATCAAACTCATTTCATATGTTTTCACGCATTCCCCTTTGTATCACGATTCAAAGGCCCCAACCTTAATTTTTTCATTAAAAGGTCGTATCTGCACTGCTTTCCATCGCTCATCCACAGGCCTCCACAACATTTCTTCCGCCACCACCCTAGGATTTTATAACAAATTTATTCCATTGTGTAGGGTTTAGAGAGTGAGAAATTAACTCCGTCTCCATGATTACCGTCGTTGTGATTCAGAGCGCAAAGAGGCCATTTCAGCATCAGCCAGTGAAGCAACAGAGACAGATTTGAGGGATATAAGCCCGTAATTGAAGATTTAATGTGCTAATCCCGTGTTCAAAGGATTAAGGCATGGTTTGAAGACTAAAGAGAGCACCAGCAAGTCATATCAGCACTACATAATAGCAAAACGTGTTTTCTCCAGAGATACACCTTCCTACAGCAGTCTCCATGCCTCCTCGAGCCCAGAAATAGTTAATTACTCTGACATCAACTTCTTAAAGACTATCAGGACTGCAGTTATGGAAGCATGTAGACCTGAAGACCTTTCAGTCACCTAAATTTCTTCAGAAGACAGAACAGAGGGCCTTACAGCTAGAAAGGACTCCAAAGAAACATCAGAGATCAAATATCGACCTAACAGAGACTCTGAACTAGACTACAGAGTACAGCACAGAGCCGTTAAGCAGAATGGGCGTTGACACGTCCACCACTCTGTCTTAATGGATCCATTTAATTTGTATCTACTCCTTTTATTCTCTTCTCCTATAAGAATTCTCGAAGAACACATTGTAAAGGGTTGGATTGTGTTATTGTTGTTGTAGTTGTAGAGATTCATTTTGACTGTTAGAATAGTCTTGGGAGGGAGTAGCAGAGTAGTTTGTAATGTAATAGGCTTGGAGGAGAAATTTTGGACTGTATCAGCCATTGAGCTCAATGTATGTGACTGGTTTTGCATCAATTAATCAATAAAATTTCACAGGATCCTGGTCTATTACTATTGGTGATGTTTTTCCTATCATACTGTTTCATTACATTTTTTCATGCCGTTCATTTCTTCTAGTAGGCATCAGACATCTGGCATAGGATTTACCCACGCATGGTACCCTATGTTTATGCTCTCCCTACCCTCAATGTTTTCTGTTGATTGTGAATCTAAGAGAAAACACTTGTAATTTAACCAGTGTAGCAACTGTTATTCACTGCTAGCTGAAGTGTGAATTCGGGTTTGTTGCTTGGATGTCCTGACTAGTGTCAAAGAAGGGAAGGTTAAAATTCCTTCTCCGATCTATAGACTCTAGCCTTGTGTCAAATCTTATCTCTGTTTTTCCCTTGGAGCATGCTAAAGCAGACCTGGAGTGAAATGACCTCTGGTCTGATCTATAAGCTGCCCCTTTGTGCCTTCATTGAAAGTCTCCTTTGAGTATGTCAAATTAGGCCTGGAGTTAAATGACCTCTGACCTGATCTCCAAATAGAAATTGGGTTTCCTTCCTTCTTTCACCTTCTTTCCTTATTTTTCCATTCCACCATCTATCTAAAAGATCCTTTAGTATAGATGACTTTCCCTCTGAAAGCCTTGGCTATTTGTTTGCAAGTAATCTCCTTTCATGACTCCATAGCCCAATGGATGGCACATTCTTAACCTATCCTCTTTTGCCGAAACATCCTACTGATTTTTTCCTTTCCTCCCATTACTTTCTCAGTCTATGATCTCATGACTCAGCACAGCAACCAACCAAATCATTTAAACCCCCCTTGTGCTTCATAGCTAGCCTAATATCTCATTTGAGCTTCATAGATATATCATTCTTTGCTCCTTTTGGAGAGATCCCTCTCCAGATCCAGGAGGGCTAGATCCTAGGATTCAAAAGCAGTTTGATGTTGTCTTATCTTTTGGTATTGCCAAATCTGCCAAAACATAGGAACCCCAACAGCAGGTAAGGTGGGACTGACCGCATCACAAATTTAAAATATTAGGTTTTGTTATAAGCAGCAGAAGTTAAACTCTAAAACACATGAAGTGCAAAATACGGGGAGAGAAAGTGATGTGGCAGGTAAGGTTGGACCGACCAAATTGCAAATCGAAAACCTTAGGTTTTTTTATAAGCAGTGGAAGGTAAAATCTAAAACACGCGAAGTGCGAAGTGCGGGGAGAGAAAGTTACATGGTAGGGAGAATGGCCCCACTTTAATCGCAATCGGGGAAATCAGAAGACAAAGGTAAAACAATGATATAGCGATGAAAAGGTAAAGTAGAAAGATATAGCGGAAATATTGTAAAAGGGTAAGGTTTAATGATTTTAAGGGAAATGAAATGGAAAGGAAGTGTGGTAGGTGAATGGGTACCACTTCATTTCATATCGAATTTTTCTAACTTTAACATTTACCCTTGCGCCCATCTTGAAAAACTTGCAATCTGTGATTACGATTGAATCTCTGTCATTGATCGTTGCTCAGATCCAAAATTCCTCACTTCTCCCTTGTTGTGGTTTGTCTACTTTGTTTATTTGGTTTCACCCATTCGTTTCTTATTTTTTTGTAGAATACTTGCCCCGCGTTCATGACTTGACCCACTTTAGTGTTCACGACTCGACCCAAACGTGCATGACTCTGCCTTTGCTATTTTTTTTCCTTAACTGTGTTAAGTCCCCATAATTTGTTAGATTGGCAAGACCAAATGTACAAGGGTAGCATCAAACCAATATTTGGAGTCCTAGGACCTAGCCTTCTTGGACTCAGAGAGGGCTCTCTCTATATTTGTGTGAAAGATGTAACTTGATAGATTTTAGGGTTTTGATTTTAGGCTAGCTATAAGGATTAGGGTTTTTTTGTTCTTTGTTTGGTTGGATACGTTTTCAAGAAGAAAAAATAGAGTAGGAGAGGTTTAGACCATTGGGCTATGGAGTCCGCAAAAGGTATAGAAAAGTACAACAATAGGTCAAGGGTGCTTCGGAGGGCAAGTATAACAAAGCTAAATGGATCTTCAAGGCTTAGGTGAGTGAAGTGGAAATTAAGTTGTGAACAAAGTAGTTGCAAAGGGCAGTTAAGAATCCTTTGAAAAATAATACAATGAGAAAATTCTTTAAGAACACTATGCATAAAGAAATAACCAAAGATAGGGCATACCATACTTCTTTGACCAAACCCTAGCAAGTAAACATCAAGGCAACAATCCAACAAACCATAGAGAGGAATAAACTTGTAAAGTCTCTAGTTATTTCGCCTTCAGGCAAACAAAAACATCTAAGATAAACATATAGTAATGATCAAAGAAAGGGAACTCCTAAATTTCTTAATCATACTATAGAGACCTTCAAAGAAACTATTGAAGATGAGAAAAAGGGCAGGGCAAACCATGGACCTCTTCATCTAAACCCTAATTAGTAATACTTTGAAGAAAAGACCTAAAAAAAAATGTTTAAGTGATTCCAAATGGTAGGGCTAACCATAAAATACTTTGGCACTGACTCCATTAAATCATTCTTCAGATAAACAAGCTGAGTGGGTTTAGAGAGTAACTAAGAATTCTCTAAACTGACCTAACAGAGGAAAACATGAGAGCCAGAGAAGCAGACAGACTTAATGTGCTTTTGAAATCATACCTTAAGCTAAAATTTATATTCTATTGCAAGAGAAAGATGACAAAATATGTTAAAAATAAGAAGACAAGTACAAAATGAGAAGGAAAACACCATTAGCCATGTTCATGAATCTTGCAAAGTCCTTGTGTCATTGATATTCAGTTGAAAACCTTCACAATGTTTCAAAACCAAAAATTCCTCACAACTCAAAGTCTATGAGGTTTCTCTCCCCAATCAACCAACATCTACAATGAGGCCTCAATGCTGTATTTAACAAGAAAAGAGGACCAAAACCCTAACTAGGGTTTGAAAATATCATTAACTACTCATAAATGCCAAATTTGTCCTATGAGACCTTGCAAGGCCCAAGGCACAAATATCCTAATCTAATAAATGGAAAATACCCCTAAAATAAATTAAGAGCTATCTAGGAGTGATTTTCCTCAAAATTCCTCGAAAATATTTTTTTTCCATAAATTTGTGTCTTTTGTTGACTTTGCAGGCAAGGGCGCAGCTCCTACACTAGAAACATTTCCTGTTTTGTGGCCAAGATTTGAATGACCTCCAGGTATCCAAATGAGCTCCATGATAGCTCATTGGAAATCTTGTCTAGTCTAGTTTCCAAAACAACTTTTTTTTTTTTCATTTGGTGTCCATTTTCCTGCCCAATAACGCATTCTCCCAAGACTACTCAGGGCATAGTGCCAGCTCTGAAAATAGGGCAGAAAGGTGTTTTTTGGGGTATTTTTGGCACTTTTGGATGTGTTATCACAAAATTGGATCTGATAGGCTGCTTGATCAGTCAACTTCATGTAGATATTTCAAACTTAATCTTTTTACTGAGGCTTAGCCTCCTCAGCCTGAGAGGGCTCTCTCAAGGGTTAATGATTTGGATAAAAATATAGATGGATAACTCTATTTAGGTAACAAACAGATAAATGTTAGATGTAGGTTGAGAATCACATTAGCATGTATACATTGGGATTATGGATTCAAAACAGTTCAGTAATCTAGTGAATCGACTTAACATCGAAGTTGAGGCATATTAGAGTTTTAGTCATGAGATACACACACATGAAACTATAAAAACACAGTCAATTCACTTATACAGGAAGTCAGAGCACCTAAAAGATGAATTCTGAGTAATATAGGTGAACACCACTACAATGAGATAACATAAGAGATGCAAATAGGATAGGAAAACACTAAAACTCCTTCTGAATCTCAAGTTGGTCAAGTAGAAAATCACTGTATTAGCTGAAAACCAGTCAATTCAAAATAAGCACAGCTTTTTGCCAAAAATGTCCAACCCTTTACAAATTCGACCTCTTGGTATTTAATAGACATCTTACCACATGAGATGATCTACCTCTAGGCTAGATACATCGAATTTCTAACTACTGACACCTTGCATAACCATAAGACATGGAATTTATTACAAAAAGACACCTAATCTACTTAAACATTCCTATTCCAAAAAGGACTTAAACTGCTTAATGCTATCTATAACAACCTTATCTATTTAAATTTACTTCATTTCCAAGTGTATCATCACATGGTCAAATCTGGATGATGGGCTTCATTTCTTCATGACCATATTGCTGACCTCCATCAAAATAGGAAACATAATCCTGCTTTTTAGGCATAAGACTTTTTTCATTCTTTGAACATTTTGACCATCATGTATCCTTCATTTCATAGAACTTGGCTGTTGGAAGTTGTCATAACACGTCCCATAATGCTTCCCTAGCCTCCAGCTACTTTAAACATTGCTCAAAAATGTTGTAATGTTCTGCGCTACGAAAACACAGCAGTTTCGTAGCGCCTTTCGTAGCGCTACCATTTCAACCTTTATTATTCAAATCTTTCAATTCTTTCCTCTAGGATTATTTTAATTACCCTTTACTACATCCTCCATAGAAATTTCAGTTCTTGATTCATTCCTCAACCCTTCAAAAACTTATCAAAATAAGCAAGAAAAGCTGCTACAGCAGTTTCATAGCACTTTTTTTCTTTTTTACACTGAATGCGCTACGAAACTGCTGAGTATGCAGTTTTGTCAAAAAATTTCCAAGTGAAAATTGTAGTTATGCCAAAAACGCAACATATACCTATCTCCATTATTGAAAAAAACATATCAACTGTAAAAACACAGTCATTCTAGCTTTCTTGAGGTCCCTTCTTCATTTACACTTTGTTGAGCTATTGGTTCTTCTATGATTGTTATTTTAAGGCCTCTGCTCTTTAACTCATCATGAATCAAATCCAGCTACTGATCTAAATCCCTCACATGGTTTTTCAGTCTTCTGTTATTGGCTCTCAAATGAGTATTTATTATTCTGACAAACTTAGCTTCCTTTATTGCTGGAACTATTCACTTGAAAATGGCTCTGTACTACTTGGTGTTTCAGAAATAGAATCAGTTTGCCCTTCCCACAGTGCCTTCATTTTTTCAAACTGTGCTTTCTCGACACTGTGCTTTCTAGCTCTATTTTTCATGAAAACAATTTCTTAGTTTTTCAACCTTAATTTCTCCTCAAGGTGCTGAAACTCTGTTTTCTCTGTCACTTTCTCCTTTCCCCTTTTTGTTTTTCTGATTGTATCCTTCATTGTAGGTGATGAAAGATCAACAATTTCTTTAGGGGATTCAGTTATTGTATCAATGGGTATTTGAAATTCTTTGCTGCCTTCCATCAGTTTCTTAGCATGCCTAGTCATATGCATTCTTGCTTGAAAGATGAAACCTACATCTTCCCCCTCAAACTCTAGCTTCTTTGCAGACTTGGCCTTTTTCAATTTATGCTCCTCTTCCCCAATGAACTCAGCTTGGACAATGGGTGTCTCTCCTATGTCAATGGCATGAAGAATATCTTCTAGATTTCCCTTTGTTACTGGGTTGTCCTCTGTAGCAATTTTATTTCCTTTTAATGCCACTACTTGGCTTTTTGTTACTCTTTTGGTCCCCTTGCTAACAGCTTGTTTCTGTTTTGCATCTTTGACAACCTTTGATCTTTGTTTTTCAGGTGGGAGAGTTGGAGTATTAAGCATTTTCATTTTCTCTGTCCCTTTCTTAGTTTGCTTTCTTGACTTCACTCCTACAGTTGCTTTTGGTTTTGCAGCCACAGGTTGACTTGGTTCTGCTATTGGTGGTGATGGAACTCCTTTAGCTTTAGGGTTTCTTACAGGAGTTAGGGTTTCCAACTCAAAACCATTTATAAATAAGAAAGATGACCAATCTTTGCCTATCTTCTGAAGTTCATATAAAATTAATAACTTCATTAAACCGTGATGAAATAAGGATGTTTCACTCCCTTCCGACTTTGCTTGCACCTTATTAGCCATATTTGCAAGACTCCTATGCAGATAAAAAGGTAAATCAAGTGAAATATTACCAGTGAAGTGTAGAAGAAGTTTGAAATGATATGAATAAACCTTTTGATATTTTCCTTCACAGTAAAATATTTCTGAATGTTGAGCAGCAGCTTTGAGTAGTTATCTTTGTGCAGCTTATAGGGATAACATTATTAAGGTCCATGTCTGTGTACTTAGGCTTCATGAATTCTTTACACTGCTCCATATCAAATTTGAAACTTTTGAACCAAGTTTCTTGACCTCTTGGTATCTTAGTAACAACAACAATAACCTCTGGTGTAATAGACACACTTAGAATCCTGACTTTAGTGGCTGTTCCATTGAAATTCATGGAAAATTCCTTGGATACCTATGTGTGACAACCCTGAAATTTCTCACAAAACTGTAGGAAACCTACTCTTCTGAATGCTTCCATCACTATTGGGTCTTCAATTATTGCTTTCATGTCTTCAGGTTCATGCCTTAAGAAGTGTCCTCCGCTGTGAATTTTCTTTTCCTCTGCCATGTTATTGAATAAATCTTTCAGCCTCGCTTGAAAAAATGCAACAAGAGCCTCACTTGAATAATTGTAAAAACAACCTCGCTTGATATGGGTGTAATAAAACCTTTATGTGAACCATCCAAGGTTTGGCTTGACATTCAGAGCTAAGAAATTTTGAATGGAGGCAAAAGGGAATGAGAATGACTAATTAGGAAAGATTTTGAAATTTAAAATGTCTTCTCATAGCTAAATGATTTCCCATTCATAACCTATAATGACAATGATGACTGCAAACGTGGGTGTGTACATTAAATTTCATCATTACATGACTCGACATGACACTATCCTACCCTTTCCCAATGGTTTCTGACATCTTCCAACTCAACTGACAAGACAATTACAAACCCGTGCTTTTGTAGTGCCTGCAGTGTAATTTTTCATGTTTGCACTACGAAACTATCAATGATTTCGTAGTGCAAGATGACTTTTTTCAACAAGTGGCACTACGAAAACGTGGTTTTTTGGCTAATTGAACAGTTTTGACACGAAACTTTGGGAAATGACCTACAAATGGAAAATGATAAATATTTGACATGAAAGAACATTAAAGAAGGCATTATTTGAACCTTAGGATGATCTTTAAACTATAAAAAATCTAAAACCTACCCTTGATCAAACCTAAATTGACTCCTAAAACCCGATTTTGATCCATGAAATTTTGTAACCTTATCAAAATGATGCTTTGAAATTTTTGGGCGATAACAGGATGACCAGTTTTGTTCCAAATGAGCTGAATTTTTCTGTGAATGATGTCCTTGGCCTAAGGAATTTAAAAATGTAAAGTTTTACTCCAATGAATGCCTCAAGAAAAATCACAGCACCAGTTGCATTGCGCCTTGGCCCTCCTTTCTGCTGTCTAACTGTCAAGGTTCCAAAATTGTGTAAAAAGGGATTTTGTTTGTTAGGAACTCTTCTAATCTTCTTCGTCTTATTTTAACTTCATCTCTTCCCTTTGATTTTTCCTTAATCCCTTTGAGTTTGTGCCTTCAAACTTTATTTACCTTGATTTTCCTTACTGTTATCTGCACTGCCCTCATCACTTTTCTCATGTCTCTTTGACCTACTTCCATGTTCTTTACTATTTTTTTTTACCCAATGCCATCATTATCATTGATATTTGATTTTACTATTTTCAGGTTCATTTGCATCTTCTTCACTACTTGATTTCTCATTGTTGCCTTCCTCATTGGCATTGGCCTCATTTTCATTGGCCACACTGTTTTCTTCCTTCTTTATTGATTCTTCGTGGCCATCATATTCACTGTTAGATACAATTGTACCATGAGATGATAGTGAAGGATTTGGAGAGGGTGATGAAGGAGGGTCACTATGAGGTGAGGGTATGTGAGTGAGAGGCAAAACTCAATGACAACCCTCTGCTGATTGCTTAAACTTTGTTTTGAAACACCTTGTGCTGATGACAATTTGAGATGAAAAAAGGCAATGTAAGGTCAATCTATTTGCAGTGTAAGGGATAGAGATTATGAGTGAAATGGAGTGAATGTAGGCATAACCTTAGGTGAATGAATAACTTTAAAAAATGTACCCTTCTAGATATCACTGGTCTTCTTAGCATGCAGATGGAGAAGTTTTCTAAACAGTGATGTTTAAGCATGAAAATTAGGGTTTCCTCCTTAGGTATTCAATTTCCCATAATTACAAATCACCACAAATGCTTGAAAAGGGCTTGATGAGCTGTACCTATCCTTAAAGATGCCTGAGGGACCTCTGGTAGCTTGAAGAAGTTTGGAGGAGGTTTGAGTGGTTGCAAGACTTAGAAGGCCCTCCTGGCCAAGGGCGCAACACCAAAGCCTTACTTACTGGGCCTGTCAGGCAAGTCGGGAAAAGGCGCTGCACCTTGCCAAGTACGCAGAGCCACCTCCCAGGTGTGCAGTGCCTGTGTAAAATATATGGGAGGAAAAATCTAGACACACAGCGCCACAACACTTAGCCGAATTTTGACCTAAAAAAACTCAAAAAAATTCTCCCTTTGAAATTTCTAATTCTTTGCAAGGGCACAATAATTTTTCTGAAATGTTAAATGAGGTCTATAGATATGTGGAATTTTATTTACCTTTGCAAACCATTTTCTAATGTTTTAATCCCTTTCACTTTCTTACTGATATCTCTTTATGCCATTTCCTGTGGATTGCTGAAATCACTGGGTCAACTCTTCTTTGGCCTTTGAGACTTGGTATGTTCATTTTGATAACTTTGTGATGATTATACGAACCAACATCCTCAAATATTCTTTGGTTTCATTGTGAAATTCAATTCGACCTTTCACCTTTTCTCACTAACTTTTTACACTATTTTGCATGCAGGTTACTGAAATGATGAGCTTGACCCTGCTTTTACTCTTTGAGGCATGATAGTCTGGGCTTGGAAAATTTTTAGGATTATTACACATATTATTATCTCCAAACTAAGCTCAACTCATCCTTTTCTTTGCAAGTGACTGAAAACCTTGAGTTTTCCTTTCTCACTGATACTCTCTACACCTTTGTTATGCAGGTTTGCTTTGATGAATTTGATCTTTCTTTTGGTCAATGAGGCATGATATGTTCCCTTTGTCACTTTTAGGATGACTGCACACATACAACAAGATCTTCAAAATTATTCCCTTACTTGCAGCATGGAGTTGAACTCATACCTTTTACCTTTTGTGGCAAGTTTCCTAAAACCCTAGGTGTCTGGACTACTTTAGGACAATTATCAGCGTTGCCTTCTAAGTTTTCTATATCTTTTTCAAGTTCATTCACTTCTGTCCAGTTTACCTAACCTTTCTACCATATTTCATCAATCATCTCTGATAGAATTTTCTTCATGTTTGGTCTTTGGTGTACCTCCTTCATGGTTATTTCTACATTTGATCCCTTCTTGGCACACTACTGGACCATCAAGCTCAAAAACCCTAGTTATTCTTAAGCCCAAGTGTTTCCTATCCTCCTTATTGCAATATGTCTTCATTCTAGAGCAGACTTCCTACCTTATCACAACCTTCTGCTGATGGAAATTTCAACACTTCTGCAAAAGTTTCAAGCTAGTCCATTACCTCATGTGATGACTTTGAAATTAATGGTAGTCTTATTAGGAAATGATTACCTTAGAAGATATGAAACCCTAATTGACCTAGTGGGGGTTCTTCGACCTAACCTTGACTGAAAATTGGCTTTGGAGGCTTCAAGTGACAGAGTATTTGTCAAAGTGGTGTATGGAAGATCCAAAATCCAATGTACTTGATTTATCTAAAGAGCCTACGGAGATAGTTTTGAGACCATCAATGCTGAGAAATTTGGGGATCATGGGAATGAGTTAGACTATAGGTAACCCTAGATGTGAAGTAGAGTTATGGGTAAGGGAAAAATAGAGTAATGAGGTCATAGGTAGGAAAAAATGATGGAGATGAGTGGCACAAGCCCATAAGGAGTCTTTTAGGAGTGGAAGGGTGACCATGAAACAGAAAAATGGTAAAATAGTGAAAAAATTTCCATAAGGATAATGATGGCACTGAGATTTATAAAACTCACAATATTCAGAGAATTTTGTTTTTAGAAATCTAGAACCAATATTTAGTCATCAATAGATAGTAAAAATTACTGATGACTAACAAATTTCTTCTTTTCCGCCTTTTCTTTCTTTTATTATCATGTTTCTCCTTTTTTAACTATAAAATTTGGGTATTAATAGTTAAAGAAGGGGTTTGAAAGAAATAATGTGTAGAACTTTAGAACATGGAGGAAATGAGAAGCATAGAGGGTGAATGAAATGGAATGAGGGCAGAAATGAAGTTTGATCACCATCACACCTTATCAGCAACACTTTCTTCCTTCTTTTCTGAAAATAAATGAAAGCCATGGAATATGATTATCAGTCATGACAAAATCTAAGCAATAATTAGTCACCTGGTGATACTGTGAAATACAGGGGTTTAACAAGTTCAATAAGATTATCTTCTTCATAATCCTGAAGATGTGAATGATGATTATGATCTTCCCATGGTTCTCCTCCTGACATTATGGATTCCATAATATTATCATATGTCAAGAAAATTGAGGAAAAAGGATTAGATGGAGTACCAAAATCTAATGAATTATCAACCCAAACGATCAGTGACAATTATTTCGGATTCACCACCCAAGCCATGTAGATTGATTGCTATGCTGGCTCAATTGTGCTGGGCGACAAAAATTCATCCAAAGTAACAACTACAGAATCACCTGTAATATTCCTTAAGATATAAGGAGTGTAAGATATCATGTAGCAGGTCTCTATGTTTGCAATTTCTGCTGACATCGTAGGTGGCGGTAATGAAAAGGTTCCCATGAGGGTGGAATCCTTTAAGAGTCCTACACCAATTTTCTGAAGTGCAAGTTGGGGCATGTGAACTAACAGAACGCTTCCAGTTACCTAGGAACTAGAGGCAAAGAAGGATAGCTTGTTAATGATTATGATGACACCTTTATGTGGAAAGACGATCATTCTAAAATATGTAGAAACAATCATAATCATAGCATATACCCATGGCCTTCCGAGTAAAATGTTGTAATCAAGGGGTCTGTCAACGACCTCAACTTCAACATTTATTGCTTTTCCCCCTAGTTCAACATGTAGGTTATTGATAATATCAAAAGTCTTATATGTACTTCCGTCCAAATATTTGAACGTCGTAGGCGATTGAGATAGGCACGGCGATCCAAGTGACTTCCAACAGTTTAGAGACATAATGCGCATAGATGCTCCCTCTTCAATAATAGTACGATGAAAGAGGTGATTGAGAAAATTTACTTGGATGGAGAATGCCAATTATGTTGGTAATTGAAGCACATAGCCCGTATGATTAATCAATTCCACCAATTGCCAACAACAAAGCTTTCTTCTGGGGGGGTAAATTTTGAAACACCTCATGTGTTGACATAGCTGAAGGGGATTGAGCCAAATATTCAACTATATTATAATTTTGAGCAGCTCAAGCTCGAGGATTAAATGTTGAGTTATGAATGACTCCCTTCGATGGATTTATTGTCAATTAGGGAATATCAGTTGGCGGTATCAATTCTATAGATGGATTCGGTGTCGAGGTAGTAGGTTGATCAGTAGCTTGACTATCATAATTTTTATTATGCATTGACATCAAAACATCAGTCGATGGCTTCGTGACAGACAACATAAGCACTTGGGAACTGTTAGCCCCTTATGAATTTCTTGACAAGCAAGAAAGGGGCTAGATTGTTTCATAAGCCTTCAACGAATGCATTTCCCTTGAAAACACATCATCCTTGAAGTGTTGTTAAATTTCCCGCCTTTGACTGTTTCCCTTTGCTAATCTGTTCTCAATGAACCTTGCTGAATGGCTAAATTTTGCTCAAAAAAGCCTTATTTCACCCCTTGTATCTCTGCAAATTTCCCCCATCTTATTCTTTTCCCCTTTTCCCAAGGTCCCCTTTGTTCCCCCTAATTTCCCCATTCACCCTCCAAAATTTTCCCAAAATCCCCATGAAGTATCACCCTTGCCCTTGTTTCCCCGAATCTCCCCTCTATCTCCCTATCGTTACCCTCCTTAGGCCTCGAAATGCATAAAAAGGGGTTAAAAACCCACTTTCGGACCATATAATAGGCCTAGCCCCTCCCCGCTAGCCCTTTGAACCATTTTCCTCCATGTAACCCAACGCTGGGACCAAGCACTTAAGTCCCAAGCGCTAATCGCAATCGGAAGATCGGCGGAGGGTCAAATTCCTTTGTAAAACTCAAAAGTTCCGATGCGATTGGTCTATAGCGTAAAGTCTCCGATGTGTTCTCAACCGTTGATTCGCTGTATAAATCCAACGGCCCGCACAATGTCGCAAGTTTGATGAATTTCAGCACTTATATATTCACCTCCAATCGGTCCATTGCAAACACTTGCGATGCGATCAATCGCAAGTCCCGATCTCCGATCCTCTGATCGCAATCGCAAGTCTTCTTCTCCGATTCTCGATCGCACTCTCCCCCCAATTTAACGTGAGTCGTTGATCTGATCTTCGGATCCAACGGTCAGTGCTCAATCGCACTCCCACCACCGATCGCAATCGAAACTTTGAATGTGACACCCCTGTTGCCCCCCCCCCCCCGATTGCGATTCTCTGACGTGATCCTGACTGTTCGTTCCTTCGCCAGATCCGAAGGCCATTGCTTCTCCATTCCCAATCGCAATCGGAAGTTCTTTGATGTCTCCCCTTTGTGTCCCTCCGATTGTGATCCCCTGATCCACATCTCCACCGTTGATTCCCGGGTATATCCAACGGTCATCGCTTCTCCATTCACAATCGCAATCGGAGCTGTTGTAATGTGTTCCCCTTGCCGCTTCCCGATTGCGATGTTCCGAAGAAGATCTGACGGCTCAGGTCTAATCGCCCTCCGCCTCCGCTGGGTCCCACTCTTACATTTGCCTCCATGCATTTTCATAATATTGTCGCCTGATTCTTTTGTATTTTAGTTTTTAACCAAAGTTTTATGTTTTCCATTAAAGGTCCTGTGTCCCATTATGTTTCATAGGGCCATCCCCCCGATTGATCTCCGCCATCAATTTTCATTCCCAGAACAGGATATAATGGTCTGCGCTGCATGTGACCACCAAAACCCTATTACTCCTGAGTTTACACCCTTCCATTTGCATTTTTTCACCATGGTGTAGTCAAAGGCCACCACTCCACCGCCTCCGCGCTACCATTTCATCCACCCCCCATTGCATTGTTTTCTGAGTCCAGTTGCGTGTTCCGCAGGGTGCAGAAGTAAAAATATCGTCAGGTTCACACAGTGTATATATAGCAGTAAGTTGTCCACTGACAGAGGCAAAGGAATTAATGAATGATAGGTCTCCACAATTTATTTCTCCAAAGAAGGACGGTTTTCCCATGTTGTTTTGATTATATGCCGTGCTACAGAGGATTTTTCTGCCCAGGACACAATCTGAAGCAGTCAAAGCATTTGTTTCACCAGTATGGTAGGCCATTCTGCCATTTATATACCATTTTTTTTATTCACCAAGAGTACCACAGAGTACAGCAAAACAGAAATGCATCAAAGCCCTAAATGGAGTAAATGAAGCCCGACGAAGACCATTTTTTCCTCCAACGTGCCAGAGATTAATGCTCCGAGTTAAAACATAATGGGTTTCGGCCCTCTTCATCTCCTGAGTGTTAATATTGCATTTAGTTCCTTACCTACCTCCTCTGCTTCTCTTCTACTATAAAACTCAGGAAGAAACTATTGTAAAGGTTGTTGATCAGTTATCAGAGAATTGCAAGTAATTTCTTTTGAGACACAGTCTCTGTGTAAAGTTGTAAGATAGGCTGAGGAATATGATTTCAGACTGAGTATTCTACTATTGGAAATGTTGTACTTGATTGGTATTGCTATTTAATATGACAATCACATTTCTTTGGATCATGAACTAAAGCAGCGGTGATGTTTTCCTATCTCTATGTTTAATTCATTTCATTTCATTTCTACTGGCTTGCATCAGAATATTGGCATAGGATTTACCCTTGTTAGGTACCCTATGTTTCTGATCTACTTGCCATTAATTTTTCTCTTCTGAATGTATTATCTAAGAATTGATTTCAGATAATTTAACCAGTGTAGTGGAGGTTATTGCCTGCTCTCTGATGTATGAATTAAATGTATCGGTTCTTAGATGTTTCTTATTAAGGATTTAGCTGGAAGATTTGGGAACACTTGGGATTAGAGTTAGCCCTGTCCACTAGGATCCTTGTGCGACCAACTGGTCTTTAACTTTGTGCTCTGAATCTGTGTTATCTGCTCCTCTCCTACCTTTCATATCACACAATCATCTTTAAGATCCAATGTTTTAGATGACTAGCCCAATTGAAAGCTTTCACATTGGATAGTGAGAAAATCCTTTCCTGACTCCATTTCCCAATGGTTTTGAATATTTCCTAGATCATTTCACCTATGACTTATCCCTCCTTTCTCATCCTTGTCTTACATTGAATCCTTCCTTCCTGATAACCAGAAACCAAATCAAAACATATCAAACAAACCCCGAGCCTTATAACTAGCCTAACATCTTAAAATTTGAGCTTCAAAGACATATACCTTTGACAATCATAGAGAGATCCCTCTCTAGACCCAGGAGGGCTAGATCCTGAGGTCTGAAAGTGGTTCTGATGTTGTCTCATCTATTGGTATTTCCAACCTTGCCAAAACATGGGAACCCCAACATAATGGCGACCATACTGGGGACTTCTGAGTTTTCCTCACCCTACTATATCATAAGCCTCAGAAAACCTACAATATTTGGTTAGGTTGGCAGTTAAACACTGTTATTCACGGATCAACTTCTATACCATTTTTTGTGTTTTCCCATACTCCTGGACAGAGTCTAGAAAGGGCCAGGTAGCCTCCAGATCTCACACTCTTTATGAGGTGACATATCTGGTAAATTCCCTCCCAGTCAATCTCTGGTTAGATTTTTCTGTGTTTGGAAGATATCCCGAAAGGGGACATCTCATAAGTAGTACGGTGGATAGTGTACCCTCCAAAAACATCCTAAACCTTTCCACCTGGCGACCCCATAATTCCTAAACGATTAAAGACTCCACTAGTGATCAGTAGGCCTGCTGATTATCTTGGTTTCACATGAGACTCCACTGGGAGATCAGCCTCCATAAAAACATCAACCGCGGTAGAAGTAAGAAGTAGGGTTAAGTTGCTTGGTCAGAAAACAACATTCTGGCTTCTAGAAGCATTCATACAAGAGCTTACCCTAACCCAGACCCACCTGAAATAGTTGACAATCTAGAGAGCATACTCAAAGGATCTCATACACATAAACAACCAACTATTTCCAACCTCATCCATAGAGCTAAATCTGCACCAGAAGATCTTACAGCTCTATCACACTTTCACCTTGACCTAGACCTACCTAATAGATTACCTAGAACTAGGTCATTCAGTACTTTAGACCGGCCAGACCTTGAGCTTCCTTGTTCACCATAGCAAAGTGGTAGACACCTTGGGAATAGACAGACCCCTCCCTCTACACCTCCTGATATACATTTCATACAGAACTTGGGGCTCAGTCACCCTAGATCTGCTCATCAGTCTCCTGTTGGTCATAGCATCCATGTCATCCACATACCAGTTGTCCAAGTCAACCCTTTACCTCATCAGAATATCATTATGGCAGCCTGGTATGCACCTTTGATGTTACCCCAGCCTCTAGTGGCCCTACCAAATGACTATCAATCAAAGATTCCACATTTCACTGCCAAAGAGTCCATCACAGCTTAGCAACACGTGGATAAGATGGAAGATTCCTTTGACTACATGGAAATTGATGATGATACAGTCAAAATGAGAATCTTTGCTCAGAGCTTAGGAGGTGATGTGAAGAAATGGTTCAAAAGCCTACCTCCTAACAGCATCCGAGATCTTCCTGCTTTATATGAGAATTTCATCAACAAATGGGAAGTTAGGGCTAACCCTTGCCAACTCCTAGAAAAATGCATGAACCTTAAAAGAAACATAGGAGAGATTGTCCACGATTACACAACGAGATTTAACAGCATCTACAATGCTCTCCCTCCACATATGAAACCTCCACAAGGTATGGCTCTAGCGAAATACCCCGAAGGATTTGATACTGACATGGCCTATGAGCTTAGGGATAAAGAGTACAAAACATTGGAGGACATGCAGAAACGAGCAGTGAGTATAGAGGCAAATCTGATTGAGAAAAGAGCAATATTGAGAGCTGAGAAGAGGGTAACATACAGAGATGATACTGTAGCTTCCAAATCTGATCCCAATTATGATCGTCTATCTAAAAACGTGGAGAGACTACAGCAAATGATGGAGAAGATGGTTGTCACAGTTAGCAATCAGAACAAAAACTAGAACCAGAACCAGAACTTTAGAAGAAACAACAGCACTCCCAACAGACAAAGAGAATCAGACCAACAGGTTATACCCCCATTCCAAGAGAACTTCCTCGATGAAGATGAGGGAATCATAGAAGAGTATGAGGGAAACACAATAAACATGTTCGAAACAGAAGATTCAATCCATAACTGTTACTCAGAAGAATATCAACCCTCACCCTCTTGTGGGGATGAGGAATGGTTAGAATCTGAAGACTACAGATTAGGATTTGAAAATGCCATGATGCAGGTCAAAGAACAATATGAACTTAGAAGCAAAAAGAGCCAAAAAATTTCCAAACAAAAGGCTTATGAGGTCACCATCAAGAAGATACCTGAGTAATATTCTAAAGCAACTGCTGAAAGTAGAAAACCATCAGCTGAAGGTTTTGGGAAAATCAAAGAAAAGGATAGCCAAAAAATGGATAAACAAAGTCAACCAACTAGTACCACTAGCAATGCAATTAGTTCTCTTGATAAAACTGTCACTAACACTATACATAATGAGAATCAGCTTGCTAATTCAGCCACTATGGTAGTGGCAAAAAAAACAGAATTGAACATTTCCAAGAGTCAGTCCACTTTCAATTTAGAGAGTGAGATTGCAAAGATTAAGATCTCTGTACCACTCTCTGAGCTGGCCACTTAGGATGTATATAAAGGCCAAATTTTGAAAGCATTGAACCTTGGTGAAAGCAATGACACTGTAAATTTGAATGATTATCAACCTGCCCTTCTGTTTGGCCCAAAGATAGAGGGGAAGTTTTAGGAGGGGGTAGTCCCACCTTTCTATATCAGTCTCAACATTCATGACAAAATCTTGCATAATGCAATGCATGATTCTGGAGCATCTCACAACCTAATGCCTAAGGTATTCATGGAGAGGTTAGGCCTAGAGATAACTCATCCCTACAAATATTTATACTCTTTCGACTCTAACAGAGTAAAATGCCTAGGCCTGATCAAAGACTTATGTGTGAGCTTAACTCAAATCACGGAAAAATGTATGGTCATGGATGTTGTAGTGGCAGATGTGCCTCCCAAGTATGGCATGTTACTATCAAGATCTTGGGGAGCCAAGCTGCAGGGTATAATGCAGATGGATGGCTCATATGCCACAATTCCCATCTTTGGCCAGCCTAGAAAACTATATAGGGAGGCACAGATGAAGTTCCTAGTCAGTAGCCCTGAAAAACCAGAAAATTCACCTGTTTATTCTATACATACAGACCTTGACTCCTTCATATTTTGTAACGATGAATCCTTAGAAGGGTCAGGGTCCCAAAATAGAAACGCAAACGAAGAGGCAGAGGCCATGGAATTTAACATAATGGCTACTCTGGATTTAGAGGAAAACGGAGAAGAAAACCGCAATGAAACCTGTAGGATATGCGGTGGAGACCTAACTCCGAGTGAACAAGAAAGAGAGTGTAAACAGCCATCCAGCCAGATCTCTGAACCTCATGTATTTCACGAAGAAAAAAATGATCCATGGCCCAGTATAGACCCTATAGAACAATGTAATGGCGAACCCAGCTCTAGGGAAGGAAGTGATGACAAAACGAAAAATGAACCCTTGTGGGAGATGAGTTTCGATGGGTCATGCACCAAGAGGACTGCTAGGGCAGGAGTGTGGATATGAAACACGAATAATGATTACGTAGAGAGCCATGCCTGCAACCTACACTTCAAATGTACAAACAACATTGCAGAATACGAGGCCCTTATCCTAGGATTAAACCTGTTGAGGAAATTAGGAGCTCGTAGGATAACTGTGCGTGGAGACTCTGAGATAATTATTAAATAGGTGAATGGTGAGTACACAGCGAAACATCCCAGGCTGAGAGCATATAGGAATGACACTATGGATTTATTGAAAACCTTTGTTGAATAAGAATTGGTGTTTGTTCCTAGGATTCAAAATGTCATTGCAAACAGATTGGCTTGCTTAGCTAGTTCATACCCTAAGACTCCAAATGACCAGCAGATCATCATACAGACCAAATTCTGACCTGCAGTGCTAGACAATGAAAAATATTGGCAGGTTTTTGAAGGAGATAAACAGATTGAGGATTTTCTGATAGGCAGAAATGAGTTTGAATTTTCTGATTCAGACTCCAAATTTGACGGTAGCTGCCTAAGTGAAGAATCCTCAGATGAGGAATAAAAACCCTGTAACATAGAAATAAACACTCTAACTGAAGAAACTGGAAGTCCAACCAGAAAATTTAAAGACGCAGAGAATGAAGAGGTTGAGGTGCTGCAGGCCAAAGATAACAACATACCTCGAGGCCTGGAACCTTTAGAAGACCTTTTTGACTTTGATGATGTAGCTAAAAAGCCTACCATAGAACATGCAGACTCTGATGTTGAAGAATGCAACATAGGCATGAAAGACAAACCCAAAATGATCAAACTGGCTAAGTCTCTGCCTGCAAACATGAGAAAGAAAATAGGGGAAATCAGGCTGTGTATAGACTTCAGAGATCTTAATAGAGCCTCACTCAAAGACAACTACCCTTTGCCAAAAATGGAACACATTCTACAGCAGGTAGTAGGCTCAAAAAGGATTTCTCTTTTGGATGGTTTTTTAGGATACAACCAAGTTTTAGTACTCCCAGAAGATCAACTCAAAACAACGTTTACCACTCCCTGGGGCACCTTTATGTATGTAAAAATGCCCTTTGGACTGATGAATGTTGGAGCCACCTTCCAAAGAACAATGGATATATCTTTTTCAGATGAAATAGGACACTTTATTTTCATCTATTTGAATGACATAACAGTCTACTCCCAGACTGAGGAAGAACACCTAGAACATCTGAGAAAAGTGTTTGAAAAATGCAGAAGGTTTGGTCTGTCATTGAATCTTAAAAAGACTGTATTTGGACTGCAAATATAGGATAGACCCACAAAGAGTTGAGGGAATACTACAAATCACACACCCAAGAAACATCAAAGAATTACAGTCCTTCATTGGGAAAATCAACTTCCTAAGGAGATTTATTCCCAACTTAGCTGAACACCTTAGAAATATGACTAACATGCTGAAGAAAGGTGCAAGAGTTAAATGGACTGTTGGAGCTAAAAAATCCTTTGAATCAGTAAAAATTTCACTCACCCAAGCTCCTGTTCTGATTTTTATTGCCTAAATCTACCTGTTGTGTAGATTAATCCGTCTTGCGGACAAGACCGATCTCTCTAGTACTAAAAGTAACTAGCAACAAATAGCTAATTATACTAATCTCTCTCTAAGCATACAAGATTCATAAAAATGCTATATAGGTGTAAGGCCTACCTTATGTCCAGCGCTTGCTTGATCTCGTTGAAGTCCTTCTCGTGCACTTGAAAGAGCGTTCCTTGTGAATCTGCAGTCACAAACAAGCAAAAATATTACATAGCACCTGTATAGACATTATTATAAATCATACTCATCATAATGATCAAGGAATTTATGATATAAACCATGAATATACAGTTTAATGAGAGAAATGAGTATATTTGTATTAACTTCAAATAAAAGAAAACCTTTACAACCTGTGCCTTGATGTCGTGCAGGTCCTCTTGGGGTCCGAAGCAGGAATCTCTTCTACTTTGACAAGAGTTGCACTCTTTGAACCAAGACGGATAGAGGTGAGTGATTTAACCTCACAGAAAGTCTTAGTTAACTAAGTCTGAATCTCAACAGCATTTAACTTCAAATATCTTAAAGCTTGAACTCCCTTTGAGGCTACCCAAGGCATATTTTTATAGTGGAAAAGAGGAGGTTTTCTGTTCCAAATATGAAGGGATAGAATCCTCCTTCAAAGGGATTAGTTCCTTACATCAAGGGGTTAGCTCCATCAAGTGAGGGATGCATGAACCTTCTCAAAGCGTATCCATTCCCGAAAATTCCCATCTAGAATCTTCTAGAATTCATCTGAAATCCACTTTTTATCTTTACTTTCTCGCCTTTTTGAGTTTTACAGAGGTACGCACCCATAACACAAAGAACGTGCGGTATGGTTCCACAGGAAAGCTTAACATTAGGTGCGGGACCGCAGGAAATGAATAGAGAAAGTGCGATACCAATGTTTAGGGGATTTTTAGGAACTTTTCTCTGATTTTGAAAGCTTGACATGAGGAGCTGATATGTTAGACTTGCAAAAGGAGGAAGTATGATTAATAATGAGCTCATACTCATAGCAAAATGTCAGGATGAAATTTTTTAGTGTAACACTACCTCAGGCTAAAGGAAGGCAGAATCAGGGTAACATCAAACCACGCTCAGTCTAGTAGCTAGCCCTACCACAACAGGAGAGGGCTCTCTCCGGGTCAATCTCAGAAAAAAGTAAGTAATAGGGATTGAGATGACTGTAAAAACAACTAATTTTAGGCTAGGTATATAAATAAAGGAGTTTGATTTTTATTTTGGGGGTTTTCGTTGGAAAAAAGGGAAAGGCAGTTTTGGGTGCGGGGATTAGGCCTAGTTTTTGTAGAGTTCTGATTGGGGCGAGGAAGGCAAGTGTTTTGATGTTTTAAATTGATTGAATGGAGGGATCATACTGGTGGGGAGCTGAAGAGGGAAAGAGGATCTCAAGAGTCCTCCTAAAACAAACGAAAACATGTAAAATTAAACAAAACTAAAGGCAAAGCAAAGCAAGCTACTGGATTCTACCTTTCACACTGATTTTCTTACTTTAAGAAGAAAGGAGCAGAGAAATGGTAAAAAAATAACATCAATGAAACTTATAGATACATAGAGAGAAACATCACCAAAACACAGAGCCACAAGGATCCCAAAGAGGGCGGCAAACCCTGGTCTATTCCTTTGCCAAAATTGCAGAATGAATGTACAATGAAGTGCTATGCAATCCCAAATGTCCAACCTTGAAAATTTCTGAGAAAATACATAATATAGACAAGCATAAACCATTCCCATGCCTCTATGGGTCGAGCTCATCATTCTAGGAGCTGTTTCAACCATATCTAAACTAGGAACTAGAAAATAGGCCATGAAACAACTTGCCTCTATATGCTAGGAAACTGATCCATTCACTCACATTTCACCTTTTGGTGAATGAATTTTCTAGAAAAAGTAAAAATGTTCCAAAATTACATCATGGTCATGAAATTACATCAAGATAGATCAATAATTACATCAAAAAGTAAAATTGGCCAAAACTAGGCGAAATTCTGAGCTGTGGAGTGAAAAATAGGCCAAAATCCTCTATGCACTGTGCCCAAAATCTCTATGTGTAGCACAACTTTAAAGCTGTTTTTGAGGCCCTTCCTGAAGTCCAAATTGAGCTCATGATAGATCATTGGAAATCCCTACCTGTCTACTTTCCAACCCAAGTGAAATTTCTGGATTTGGTGTCCATTTGCCCCTCCAAAAGTTCAATATCCCAAGACTTGTTCCTGTGTCTGCAAAAAGTGGCAGAAAGGCCATTTTCAAGGTGTTTTTGACCCTTTAGGCCACCCAGAACTTGATGAAACTCTTAGGCCATTCTTGAGCATGCATAATTTTTCATAAAAATTCTAGAAATATCAAGTTTTCCTCCAGAAGATCTCCCAATCATAAGCGCGCGCAAGGTGGCGCTATGCGTCGGGCAGAAAAACCTATTTTGTGACCAAAAAATTCAAAAATGACAAAAATTTCTCTAAATTCCTTGAAATTTGGACTGAAGGTCCCTCATCAAGTACCATGCTTAGCCAAAGAATCTTCGGCCAATATTTGAAGTCGATCATGCCTTTTGTGCCTCCTCAGTGCCCTTCTCAGCCTCACTTTCAGGATCTTGATTTTCGCTTTGCAAACATGTGTGCGTGCCCAATAGTGGTTCTTCATGTGTCAGAACATGTTCTTCTATTTTTTTGATTTCTCCAACAACTTCTCAAGATGCATGTTGACTCTCTCCAACCATGTCTCTCTATTGGCCTCAATCTCCCGCTCGATAGGTGTCATCTCGGATGGGCTTCTTTGGGCAACTTGCCAGTTCTCGCGGATGTTTTGCAACTCCATGAGTGTCTGCTGATCCTCCAGCTGCTTATTCCGCTGCTCCAAATCATTAATGATCCATTTTTCTCTCTGCAACTTGTCAGTCAATGTGCTGATCTCAGTTTTCTGCTCCTGAATGATCTCTCTCAGTTTTGAGTTTGGAGAGCTCACGTCCACATCAATCAATGTAAAATTAGTATCCTGACCTCCTGAAGGGCCTTCCTCCTACATAGGCCTCTTTCCTCTATCCTGTACCTGTACCTGTGCTGATGACAACGGCAACGAGACCCCTTCCACCCCGGGTGGAGATAATACTCGTCGGGCTGCTGCAAACAATGCTCTCGTGCCTCTCTGATAAGTAACAAATGCTGGCACACTGATGATAGGCTCTGTCTTGGGACCTTCAAACTGATGTGAAGGCTCACCTGCATCATGAACAATCTCTGGAGGAGGCTGAGGGGCTGTAAAGAAGTCACGGGAAATGAACTCTTCCCATGCAATGCCCTGCAATTCAAGCTGATGTACCACAATCATCTTGATAAGCGCATAATGATAAATGTTGTTATGCTGCTGCTCTGGAGTCTTCTTCTGCACAAGAGTAGTCATCCTCTCTATGTTTCAGCACATAAAATATGGAATGTTCATCATCCTCACCCTCATGAAATGCATCAATAGTCTAATGCGGTATGCATAGAGGTGTGAGAATCGGCCCTCACAACTGAAGTACCTGATAATGAGTCTCATCAATGGTGCATAAGATTCCTTCAGAAATTAGAATGGGAATACCCTGCTGAGCTGCCTCAGATAGCCAGGCCTGATGTATGGCTCGTAATGTACTCTATCCACCTGCTTTCTTTTGTTCCACTCCTCAACTACATTCGGTATTCCTGTTGCCTGAGAAATGGTTTCTGGTGTCAAGGTGAAATTTACATCAGCAAGATTCACCTGGCCATCATGCAAATGTAAAACAAACAACCGGGCTAACTCCTGATGATGCCGAATCTGAGCAATCCTCTCACAATACTGATAGCATGACAGTTCTCGGAAACATGCCATGGCAAGTGGGCAGGGCTCCAACTGAGTCAATGAGGTGGGCTCCTCCCTCACATGTTTGCCTCCTTTTCGAGGCCTTCTCGGTGCATGAAGCTCTGTGGTAGAATCACTGTCTTGCTCATATGATGACTCGGTGTCTGTCATGGTGCTGCAAGGTATATGAAAAGTGTATGTTTGGTTTGAAAATGAGAAATTGGTGTTTTTTTTTCAATGCCAAATGTACAAAGGGAAATGAGGGACTGTGAGGAATATGGGACAATGGGGAAAAGTGGATTGTCAAGTGAGATTAAGGTGTGCTAATAGTCACCTGACTGTATTTAGGAATCTGGGATTTGGGTATTTTTTGCAAATGATATGGGAGAGGGAAAATGATAGGGAATGGTAGGGTTTAGGATAGGGATAATAGGATTTTTAGAAATAAGTGATATGAGTGGTTTTATAAGGGAATTAGGGAAGGGATATGGGTGATAATGTTATAGTGAGGAGGAAAGGAACCATAGGTAGGAAATGGGCTATAAAGCACTTGGCACAAAAATCACACCTTTAAAATTCAAATAAAAACCGTAGGAGAAATTTTTGTTAAAGATAGGGTTTATATTTTCAACATTCAAACATTCATATTCTCCCTTTCAAACCATACTAAACACTGTTTGATAGCAATTGCAAGGGCATCACTAACTTACTCGGAGTGAAGAAGTTGAGTTGATTTGAAATTTGATGAAGCAGTGGTGAAAATTTGCTTGGAGGCTGTGTGCGCCACGCGCGCAACCCAGTGTGCCGTGCCTAGTGAGTGTGCCATGCATGTTAAAATTTGCATGGTGGAGAATGGCTATATGCGTCGCAACCACTATGTGCGCCGCGACCCTTACTCACCGCGCTGCACAACTGAATTTCAACACACAGTCTCGGCTTCAACGAATGCTTTCGCTCCTCCAAACTTGACTTGGCTCTTCTGATATTTCTTGCATGCAAATGGATTATTTGGACACCAAAATATCTTATATGACCATTGGATTTGAATTATTGATTTGAAATAACCCACTTTGTAAAGTTGTAGAATTTTGCCACTTTGACAATTTAATACAAACTCTGTTTTGGTTTCCATTTTGATTTTTTGACTTGAATGATGAAACCTTTGTCGATTTTTTGCAGGGATGACTGGCATGTTTTGGCAAAGGCGACCAGGGCTGCGCCTTGAAGAATCTAACAACTGAAAAATTTTGAAAATATACATAGCATTTATTACAAAGGACAAAATGACGATTTTCTTCAAAACAAAGTTTTGAAGAAAAGTCATGATCAATCATTATAACCATGAAATTTTGCGATGAAAACTTATTTTGAGCCTCCCTCTGGCCTGCTGGCATTATTGGACACTTTGAAGATGAAACCCTAGACCTAATGACTGAAATGAATCTTTGCTGACCAAAAGACCATCCATGACTATGAACGACTATAAAATTGACTTTGATGAATTTTGATGAACTTTAATGATCAGACACAAACCAACAGATACATGACATGAGGGAAAATGAGAGACAAGACCCTTCCATCAGATAATCTATGCTTCTAATGGAATGCAACTGATTGGATGAATGAGACACCTAAAATGAAATGCAACAAAGATTTTTTGATCTCTGACGGAGGTATGACTATACCGACTCTAACACTGATCAGCCCAGATTTCTCTAAATATTTCCTGATCTTTTCATTTGCCTCTGAGCATACAGTGGCTACATTATTACTGCAGAAAAATCCAGAGGGTATGGAACAACCAATAGCCTTTTTCAGCAAAGCACTAAGGGATTCTCCCTTGAAATACAATATAATGGAAAAATAGGCTTATGCTCTTGTCAAGGCTTTAAAGGATTTTAGGGTATACATTTTGCATTCCCACAACGTAGCTTATGTGCCTAACATAATAGTCAAAGATATTTTGTCCCAGGACCTAGATGGGAAGAGGGGCAAATGGATTGTTGTGATTTTAGAATACGATCTTGAGATAAAAACCACTAAACTGATCAAAGGTCAGGGCTTAGCTAAATTAATGGCTAAATCAAATCTGCAAGCCCTTGACATTAACATGGTAGCTGCCTTGGATGAGCAGGAAGGATTGCTTGATCCCACTGTTGAGGAGAAGTTTCAGAACTCTCCTTGGTACTCTGATATCCTTTTTGTTCTCACCAACCTCAATGCTCCACCTGAACTGTCAAAAACCAAGGCCAGATTCATAAAACTTAAAGCCAGAAACTACTGCATTTTGAATGAAAACTTATACTGGAAAAATCCAAATGGCCTATTGCTTAAATTTTGGCCTAAAAAAAAGGTAGAAAAGATTAAACAAGAATGCCATGTTGGAGAGTGTGGAGGACACCTGAACTGGAAGGCCACTGCAAAAAAAATACTTAGGGTTGGTTATTACTAGCCCACACTCTTCAACGACATCCATAAGATGGTAATTACCTGCCACAAATGTCATATTTTTGAAGGCAAGAAGAAACTCCTTCCCCTCCCTTTACAACCCATCATTGTTGAAGGTCCTTTCATGCGATGGGGCCTAGATTTTATTGGGGAAATCCACCCTGCTTCTTTTGCAAAACACAAATGGATCTTAAGAACCACAAACTACTTCACTAAGTGGATAGAGGCCATACCTACTAGGAATGCCACAGATTCAGTCATCATTAGAGTCCTAGAAGGTCATATCCTCTCTCGGTTTGGTTGCCCAAGGAAAATAATCACCGATAATGCTGCTTTTGGATCCAAGAAAATGGTTGATTTTTGTCACAGGTATCAAATAGCACTTGGTCATTCAACTATCTATTACCCTCAAGGTAATGGTTTAGCTGAGTCATCGAACAAGAGCCTGGTAGCCATCATCAAAAAGCTTCTAGAAGAGAACAAAAATTCATGGCATAATAAATTGGTACATGCCTTGTGGGCTGACAGGCTTACAACCAAAAAATCCATTGGCATGTCACCATTTCAGCTTGTCAATGGAACAGAAGCAATCTTTCCTACTAGCCTTGGGATACCAGTAATGAAACTGGTCCAAGAGATTCAGACAGAAGAAGACAGTATGGTGAGAAGAATAAATCAAAAAATTCATCTCCAAAAAACAAGGGAAAAGGTCTATAATAGAGCTATCAGAGTTCTGGAAAACATAAAGAAGTTGTTTTACAAGAGAACCAAAGCTGCTAATTTCAAAATTGGAGACAAAGTTCTGAAGTGGGACTCAAGGAGAGAGGACAAAGGAAAACATGGCAAGTTTGACAGCTTGTGGCAGGGTCCATACATCATCCAGGCCACTGTGGGTCCAAATGCTTTCTTCCTACAGGAATTAGATGGTACAGAGCTGTTTGGGGGTCTTTTCAATGTCAGGATGCTCAAAGACTACTTCTGCTGATTTACAATTTCTAGTTTTTATTATCATTGTACATACCATTGCAGTTCTTTATTTTCAAGAAAAAAGAGAAAATGTTCCCAAAAAAAAAAGAAGAAGAAAGAAAAATATATAGAGGAAGAGAAGAGGTTCAAACATGCTAAAAACTTGAACCTCTGAAGTGCAAAGGATTGGCTCTAATATGATTAAAATCTGAGCCAAAAGAAAGCAAAGTAGTTGGTCTTAACATGCTCAAAATCTGGACCAGCAAGGAAGAAAGAAAAATCAGCTCTAACATGCCTAAAACCAGAGCTGAAATGAAGAAAAGAAGCGACTCTAATATGCTCAAATCTTGAGTCACAAAAAGAAAGAAGGATACTTCAAGTTTCAGATTTCAAGCCTTCAAAGTTTTGTTCAGTTTTTTGCAAAGGCTTTTGTCCATGTGCAATTGTCTTTATGCCTTGGATCTACAGCAAACTAGACTGTTTAATCCTAGTTTGACTGTTTTTAAATTTCCTGTTGTAGAATGTAGAGAAGAGATCTGCTGAAAAGTTTAATCCTAGCAGATATTAGATTAGGTAGAGAAGCATGTGAGACCAACAGCCTAATCTGGTCTCATGGCGCAATAAGGGTAGTTTTAGAATAGGTTTATTTTCTGTTATAAAAATAAATGATGCAAAGGGTCTGCTAGCTCAAATGCACCCTAGAAGAAAAAATGCTAGGATTGTAGGATGGGTAGGTAGATTGTTGGGATGTTTTGCTGATCTGACATATTTGTGGCAGCTGAAAATCAAAGAAGAAAGGTGGCTTAAGTAGCAAGCCTCTGGCCTACACCAAAGATCATTTTCTAAATTCTTGACTCCTTCAAGAAGAAGCCATCCCCATGTGGAGCCACTGTTAGCCCCTTATGAATTTCTTGACAAGCAAGAAAGGGGTTAGATTGTTTCATAAGCCTTAAAGGAATGCATTTCCCTTGAAAACACATCATCCTTGAAGTCTTGTTAAATTTCCTGCCTTTGACTATTTCCCTCTGCTAATCTGTTCTCAATGAACCTTGCTAAATGGCTAAATTTTGCTCAAAAAGGCCTTATTTCACCCCTTGTATCTCTATAAATTTCCCCCATCTTATTCTTTTCCCCTTTTCCCAAGGTCCCCTTTGTTCCCCCTAATTTCCCCCTTCACCCTCCAAAATTTTCCCAAAATCCCCATGAAGTGTCACCCTTGCCCTTGTTTCCCCGAATCTCCCCTCTATCTCCCTATCGTTACCCTCCTTAGGCCTCGAAATGCATAAAAAGGGGTTAAAAACCCACTTTCGTACCATATAATAGGCCTAGCCCCTCCCCGCTAGCCCTTTGAACCATTTTCCTCCATGTAACCCGGCGTTGGGACCAAGCGCTTAAGTCCCAAGCGCTAATCGCAATCGGAAGATCGGCGGAGGGTCAAATTCCTTTGTAAAACTCAAAAGTTTCGATGCGATTGGTCTATAGTGTAAAGTCTCCGATGTGTTTTCAACCGTTGATCCGCCGTATAAATCCAAAGGCCCACGCAATGTTGCAAGTTTGATGAATCGCAACACTTATATATTCACCTCCGATTGTTCCATCACAAACACTTGCGATGCGATCAATCGCAAGTCCTGACCTCCGATCACAATCACAAGTCTTCTTCTCCGATTCCCGATCGCACTCTCCCCCCGATTTAACGTGAGCCATTGATTTGATCTTCGGATCCAATGGTCAGCGCTCAATCATGCTCCCACCACCGATCGCAATTGGAAATTTGAATGTGACACCCCTGTTGCTCCCCACCCCCCGATTACGATTCTCCGACGTGATCTTGACCGTTCGTTCCTACGCCAGATCCGACGGCCATCGATTCTCCATTCCCAATCGCAATCGAAAGTTCTTTGATGTCTCCCCTTTGTGCCCCTCCGATTGTGATCCCCCTATCCACATCTCCACCGTTGATTCCCGGGTATATCCGATGGTCATCTCTTCTCTATTCACAATTGCAATCGGAGCTGTTGTAATGTGTTCCCCTTGCTACTTCCCAATTGCGATGTTCCGAGGAAGATCTGACGTCTCAGGTCTAATCACCCTCTGCCTCCGCTGGGTCCCACTCTTATATTTGCCTTCGTGCATTTTCATAATATTTTCGCCCGATTCCTTTTTATTTTGGTTTTTAACCAAAGTTTTATGTTTTCCATTAAAGGTCCCGTGTCTCGTTATGTTTCATAGGGTCGTCACCCCGATTGATCTCCGCTGTCGATTTTCGTTCCTAGACTAGGATCTAACGGTCTGCGCTGCATGTGACCACTAAAACCATATTACTCCTGAGTTTTCACCCTTCCGTTTGCATTTTGTCACCATGGTGTAGTCAAAGGCCACCACTCCGCCACCGCCGCGCTACCATTTCATCCACCCCCCATTGCATTGTTTTCTGAGTCCAGTTGCGTGTTCTGTAGGGTGCATAAGTAAAAACACTACTAGGTTCACACAGTGTGGATACAGTAGTAATTTTTCCACTGACAGAGGCAAAGGAATTAATTAATGATAGGTCTCCACAATGTATTTCTCCAAAGAAGGACGGTTTGCCCATGCTGTTTTGATTATATGCCGTGCTACAGAGGAGTTTTTCGCCTAGGACACAATCTGAAGCAGTCAAAGCATTTGTTTCACCAGTATGGCAGGCCATTCCACCATTTATCTACCATTTTTTTTATTCACCAAGAGTACCACAGAGTACAGCAAAACAGAAACGCATCAAAGCCCTAAATGGAGTAAATGAAGCCTGACGAAGACCATTTTTTCCTCCAAAGTGCCAGAGATTAATGCTCTGAGTTAAAACAGAATGGATTTCGGCCCTCTTCATCTCCTGAGTGTTAATATTGCATTTAGTTCCTTACCTACCTCCTCTGCTTCTCTTCTACTATAAAACTCAGGAAGAAACTATTGTAAAGGTTGTTGATCAGTTATCAGAGAATTGCAAGTAATTTATTTTGAGACATAGTCTCTGTGTAAAGTTGTAATATAGGCTGAGGAATATGATTTCAGACTGAGTATTCTGCTATTGGCAATGTTTTACTTGACTGGTATTGCTATTTAATATGACAAGAACATTTCTTTGGATCCTGATCTAAAGCAGCGGTGATTTTTTCCTATCTCTGTGTTTAATTCATTTCATTTCATTTCTACTGGATTGCATCAGAATATTGGCATAAGATTTACCCTTGTTAGGTACCCTATGTTTCTACTCTCCTTTCCATTAATGTTTCTCTTCTGAATGTATTATCTAAGAATTGATTTCAGATAATTTAACCAGTATAGTGGAGGTTATTGGCTTCTCTCTGATGTATGAATTAAATGTATCGGTTCTTAGATGTTTCTTGTTAAGGATTTAGCTGGAAGATTTGGGAACACTGGGGATTAGAGTTAGCCCTATCCACTAGGATCCTTGTGCGACCAGCTGGTCTTTAACTTTGTGCTCTGAATCTATGTTATCTCCTCCTCTCCTACCTTTCATATCACACAATCATCTTTAAGATCCAATGTTTTAGATGACTAGCCCAATTGAAAGCTTGCACATTGGATAGTGAGAAAATCCTTTCTTGACTCCATTGCCCAATGGTTTTGAATATTTCCTCGATCATTTCATCTCTGCCTTATCCCTCCTTGCTCATCCTTTTCTTACATTGAATCCTTCCTTCCTGATAACCAGCAACCAAATCAAAACAAATCAAACAAACCCCCAGCCTTATAACAAGCCTAACATCTTAAACTTTGAGCTTCAAAGACATATACCTTTGACAATCATAGAGAGATCCCTCTCTAGACCCAGGAGGGCTAGATCCTAAGGTCTGAAAGTGGTTCTGATGTTGTCTCATATTTTGGTATTTCCAACCTTGCCAAAACATGGGAACCCCAACAGAAACCAAAAGCTGGATCTATAGCAACCAAATTTGTGTTCGGATTCGAAAATGTATTTGTCAAAACTGCGGATGCTTGCAAGGTCTTAACCAATTTTGAGACTTCGGCGCGGTGACGACAGTATTGAAAAAAGTGCTCCTCATTACAGATTATGCAAGGGTAATGAGATTTCCAATTTCCAGTTGATTGATCAGATGATCATTCTTGTGGGGTAGAAGTTTGTTTTTAATTCTTTGATTCCCCCTTTTTCTTACTTCGACATTGCTTATCACTTTTTCCCTTATCAGATGACATGGCATGGATTTTGGAAGCAGGCGTAGGATCATATGCAGTGGAGTGATGTGTGCTTGTAGTATCGATCATACCATCTCCTGCATGAGAGTCCTTAAATGGAGGAGGAACAATAAAATCAGATCGTGGTGCGTTGCGAATTTTTTCGTAGAGCGTGCCAGACTGAGTATAAATCAAGTCTAAATATTGGGCACGAGAAACGACCTGATCTTCAGTGACGAATCCACCCTTAGCCACATCCTTAGTTATAGATGGTAACAAGGACTTAATGAACCACTCAACAAGTATCTGATCAGGAACAAATGTCTTAACCATTTTACGATGACGATGCCACTCATGAATATGATCAGCAATGTGAGTAGCATTAGTCTGTTTAAAATTATTCAAGATTTATGTTCCAATTTCATATCGTATGGGTAGCTGGAAATGGGTCAAAAAGATATTAGCTAAGGCAGCAAAATTATGAAATGAAGCTATTGGTAACTCAATGTACCATTTCACGGCCAGACCAATGAGCTTACACTGGAAAAGACGTAGTTGAATGGAGTCATCATTTAGGGAGTTAGACGAATGCCACAAATGATAAGTCATAACATGCATCGATGGGTCTTCCCTAGGGTCTCCATTGAACTTAGGAATATCCAAGGGTAATTTATGAGGTATCACCGGCCACCAAGGAGCATAATTGATTGAATCATTGGTGAGCTGATTTAAATCCGGTAACTCTAAAGTTGCAACAGAGGGCAACTGTCGATTTAGGTCAGGTTGAGCATAGCCAGGGTATGATGGAATTGCTTGGGAAATAAGCCTTTGAGCATCGGCATAAGGAATATGCTAGTGGTAACCCAGATAGGGGTTGTTTTGATAAGAAAACACTTGAGGATTTTGTTGACCAAAACCTGGGTACACTACTTATTGAAATGAAGGTTGTGGCATTTGCGCTTAGGTTGCCAAGGGGTATGTCCACTAATGTTATAACACAAACTAGAATAGCTTGGATTCGGTTGTGGATATGTTTAACCTAGTTGTGGCTGCGGCATCACATAATATGGTAGTCTAGATTGTGAATAAATAATTCTGGATACAGATGGTTTTTATAAACCAGCCGAAGGGGTTGGAGTCTGAGGGCCCAATACTTTAGGGTATTAGGTTGAAGGACCCACCTGAGACAGTTGAGGTACAACAGTTTGATCCTATAACAGGGGTAAGGATGTATTAACAAGTGGAATAGATGTGGGTACAATAGGTTGAACCGATTGATACGATTCTACAACCGTTTGTGGTTGGATGGGTAGAGTGGGTTGCCACTGACAAGAATTCATCCCGACATTAGGATGACCAAATAATGACGGAGTACTTTCAAAATGGGTGACCATAGGTCATCCCCTAGAATGAGGAGTATAATAATATTGAAAATATTGTTCTCCAAATTTAGGGATTCCAGTTGAAATTTTACTGCATGGAATATACCCAGATGGACCAGCTTGATATTTCCCTGATGATGTATATAAAGGATCAAGCCATTCAGTACTTACTATAGATTTACCAATTAGAATACCAGACGATGACATTGGTGAAGTCCATGGGTTTGAGGATGAACCAGAGAAGGTTCCAGATAAATATTGGTAACGAGGTGGGACGGAAGGGCCACCATATAAATGTGACTCTAGTGAAGTTGTGAACATCAATGGGGTAGCAAGAGCAGGTGATGTCACAAATGGAATAGATGGTCCAGCCGAAGATGTTGGCTTGGGCATGGTTATTTGACCAAATGTATAACCTACTGGATCTACATGAACTCAAATAGACACAGGATCAACAAAAGCGGAGGAAGATGATTGAGGAAAATACTCGTACAAGTAAATCTTCGCCCCAAAATGAGTTGGAGTTAAAGGTGTTTAGTCTTGTGGTATTTATTCAATCAAAATTAAACCAAGAGGAAGGATTTCGCCATCAGAACCAAAGTATATTTCAAGAAGTTGACTGCGCGATATGGGAGACTCAATGGCTACAATAGATTGTGGGGTGACTGATGTTGGGTCATAAAGGTGACTGTTACAGGAAAATTCAATGCTTCTGATTCAATTATCAACCCAAGGCAAGTCTTGTTATTTCAAGAGTGTGAGCACAATATATGCAAGTGATATCAAGGGACAAATACTCTAAATTATCATAAGGAATACTATCTAATCCTTGAAGTTCAATCAAATCGAAGTGAAAAGGGTTATAGAAGGATTTTGACTATTCCATATAAGTGAGTGCAGAAAAGAGAAAACTATGATTGAACAACATACTCTGATGAATTGAACAACAACTTGAATAGATTGAAAAGCGATTGTTTATCTAAATTTTGCAATGGAATTCTCTTTTTATATTAATAGATGACATCTCTCTGAATCAAACAACAACTAGAAACCTCACAATAATAATGAAAATATCCAATTGAGCTATGTATTGAACTGAACAACGGTCATGCTAAAACTAATGAAACGAGTATAAAAGGATTGGGAAATTATGAAAGCATCTAGACGATTATGAAAACATTGACTGTAAGCAAGAAAGCATGAATGATGAACTATTCTAATGAAAGAGAAAGTTGTAACGTCTTATGTTCACAATTCAACCAATTAAATGATATCTCATGAAATGCATTAGATAGCATAGAGGTTAGCGAAGAAACTCCCAGGGCTAGGCCCAAAGCCACCAGAAGTCTACTGCTAAGGAAAACTCAAATATTGACTATTCAAAAATGCCAAAATATTTATTAAGTTGAAGATTAATACATTGATACAACTAGAGAATTCTGTCCCAATACATCTATTACAGAAGAAAATATCTATTCAGATCTATCTATCTTGTTCGTCTTCGTCCTTTTAAAGGCGATTTCAACAGTGGTAACAGATCTTTTCCATAAATGATCTTGCTGCTCGTGGCTATCGTTTGAGTTATTCAAGCATGGATGTGCCTTTTCATCTTCCGTTGGCACATGGGAGCCATCATGATCCCGTTTGTTTCTCTTCATCAGCTGTCTTCTAGTTATCATCTATTCAGCTGCTTTTTTTCCCTATAAATAAAGATGCAACAAGTCAATTTCCTGTTGTTAAACATCCCTTTTACCATCAGTTCATTTTGTCCCGACTTTACTTTAATTTCCTTTCCTTTATTGTTAAGATGAGGAAAAATTCATCAAAGTGCATTACAATTCATGTTAAATATACGATGAAAACATACCTTATTCTCGGCCCAACATACTCCTGTGCTTTCCTATTTATAGGTCCTCATGCAAAAAAATGGTTGAGGTGTAACTGGGTCAGAGAATATGCAGGGTAGAATTGTTCTTTATAGGATCTGAAGCCATGTTTTTGTCTGATCTTTGCAAAGGCGGAGTTTGTGTTCCCCTCAGGCAGCTCATAATCGTGATCATAACCCTCAGGGGGGTACCAGGTGAGAGTGCATTTGTACCTGCATCCTATCCATGTAGGGCCCATGTTGAAGATTAGATTTTTCTATAAAAGGAATCTGGAGGCGATTGCTTTGAAGTGTTTGTAGCCAAATGGTTCTCTGTTTTTCACATTCTTCATGGAGGTCATCCACCTCTATTTGGCTACTGCCAAAATTGCTTCCTGAATGTCCTCGAAATACTCCTGCCCATGCTATATGATATCCTTGTGGATAGGTCCCATTCTAGTCCTTACTCCCTTCCTCTGAATGAAATTCTTATGCTGGGTGAATAGGTACAGGGGTCTAGTAGGCTCCCCTCTAACCCATAGGTCTAGGTCATGCTCCCTCTTCTGGAAAATATTGTAGGCTTTAGACCACCGAGTCTAGTTCTTGGAAAAGGAGAGGAAATCTTGGAACTGACTGTACCCTATAAAGGGGCTAGGATTACTATCCCTGTCCTCCTCTAGGAAGAAGTTGTGCAAGTATAATTCACACAAAAGATATTGGACTTGCTCATTCTACTCATTGGAGCAATGGACGAATTTCTTAATGGTTTTGAAATTTGTGGGCTTCCCTACCCTGAAAGCCTTGAATTTTAGTAATAGATATCATTCTACTAGGAATAGGGCATAGTTGGTGGCTGGTGCCCTGCACGTTAGTACATTAGAGTATAGAGAGAAAACCATACTAGTTTTATTCTTGGCTTGTTCCACCTAATCCTATGCTTTCTTTACCTTCGCCTTTTCTTCTCTGAGTTGAGAAAATGTCTCATCCTCTGTTACAGAAAGGTATTTGAATTTCTTCAATAGTTCCTGATGTTATTGTGCAGGTACCACTTCCTTTCTGTATTTTTCCAATTCATGCTGGGTTTGAATTAATTCATTATGAAATTTTTGATTGGAAACATTTTCTACTAGGGGATTGTAGGTAGATGCCTCCTCCATTTGGGTTTCCTTTTCTTCTATACATTCTAGCCTAGTATGCATAGAAGCTTCAACTGTGTTTACTAGGTTATTCTATACCTCAACCGCAGCAGTATCTATCAATTGGGTGACAAATTGTGTTTGGGTTTCTGTGGTGACCAATTATTTCTTAGGCCTTCGAGCCTTGATTACTTCCTTCAACTATTTCTTCGGATGGTTTATCATTTTTCTTAACCTCCTGCAAGTCTTGCTCATTTTCCTTAACTTCTTTTCAGCTGATTTCTCTTCTAGCATAGTTTTGGCAGGGGATGGAGGAGCAACAACCTTGTTTTCAAGAACAGTGGTGCCATTTCCAAGGTTATCAATGATGATATTTCCTTCCTGCACTCCGAAGTTTATTTCTGCATTAATTTCCTGGCTAGGTGAGATATTATTCCCTTCAGGAGTTAGGGGGACTGTCTCCATGCTTGAATTTTGTTCTAAGGGGATGGTGTCTCCTGACTGGTTTTCAGATTCAACTATCCCTTCTACCTGATCTTCAGTATTCACCCAATCACTCTCGAGAGGAGATAAGGCCCTAAAAGCCCATGATTCATCTTGGTGGGGTAATATTTGAGTGCGGCCAAAGCTGTTGGCGGTGGCAGATTGATTCAATGGTTCCTCTTGCTCCTCAGCTTGTTCATATGGGCTTCTAGTTTCACGAGATGCCCTCATTTACTCCAAGACTCAAGCCATATCTTCTTCATAGTCTTGTAAGGGTATGTTTTAAGGGCTTGAAGGTGGTGTATGGGATGGCCTTGCCTCATCTGGAAATTCTCAGGTGTCTTGCCATAATTGCAGTCTTTCAGACCGTCTTCGCTTCCCTGGTTCTAAAGTTGAAGCAAGGGTCCTTTTCCCTCTTTCTCTCCTAGGTATGTTTATTCTAGGAAGATCAATTTATGTTCCGATAGGGTTTTCCTTAGGGAATGTTATGTGGATAAATCCCTCTTGCAGACAAGAGAAATCTCCCTAGTATCCTACGGATAGCTAGAAACAAACATCCATTTGTAAATAGTTTTCTCTAGATCATTTTCAATTCAAAATTATTATAAAAAAAGAAAGAGGATATGCTCCTACCTTGAAATTCAATGTTTAGTGCAACATTTTATCCAATCGCTCCAAAGAGGCTTCTTAAATAATGAGAACTCGCAATAAAAGAGAGAAAAAAGATTTAAAAGCACCTGCAACATATAATAATTGAGAATAGCTAATCTAACTCAGTGATCAGGGAATCCAAGTATTGAATTATTCAAATAGACACAAGAACAACTCAATGAGAAAAGGAAATCCATATGTATTATCTTGTATCAAAAGAGTAACTTTACAACATGTGGCCTTAATGTTGTACAAGTTCCTCCCGGGTCCTGAAAAATCGTTCCTCCTTCAGATTGACAAGCCTTCTTCTCTCTGAACTAGAATGAAGTTATGGACATGAGTGTGTGATCATTCTCATACCAAAAATGACTAGTGTAGAGAGTATTCTCTCTTGATAATTTCTTCAGCAATTACCACATGTGTGTCTACCCTTGAGACTGAAACATGAGCTCAATTTATAGGGAAATGGAGGTAGTTTCAGTTCCATGAAGAGGGGAATGTATTCCTCTTATGAAGGGATTTGAGCTCCATATACCAAGGGATAAACTCCATGAGTGAAGGGATAGAGCTCCATGAGTGGAGGGATAAAGCTTGAACTGATCACGCCTCTAGAAGCTTCCAGTTGGGAGAATATTCGTCCAGTTGGGCTTCTAGAACTTAATTTTTCCTTTATTTGACTATTTACGGGGGTCCGCAGGTTTTGTAAGAAGAACATGCAGGATATGTTGCAGGCTATGGAACAAGTATCTACGGATGCATAGGAAAGAGCTAGAAAAATTGTGGAGTTATACTTTTTAGGGTTTTAATGAGCTTTTCTCCAATTCCAAGACTTGGTTTAGGAACATTACGGTTTTTTACCTCTAAGGGAGCATAATATAGGTAGTGATGAACCTATATAGACAGTCAAATGTCATGGTGAAAAAATAATGTGTAACATATTTCCCCCTAAAGTGCGAAGTCTGAGGTAGTTCTAAAGAGTGAAGTGCTTTATCATTCTGAGGATTGGATTGTAGACACACCGGTCAAAAACCTGTAAAAACATTCAATGCAAGCATATATATGTATATCATCACTGAGGTAGGCATTCCCATACTCAGATAAAAAATAACTACATGTTCTGATGTAGAAATGATTTTAAAATTACATCAATAGTAGACACAGTATGGACGCAACCATCTATCATAAGTAGTCTACTATATCATGAATAATAAAACTCCTCGTAGCCTGGATGGTGGAAACTACATCTAGGGCCTGGATTTTCGCTTCTTGAACTAGTATGATTATATCCATGTGATTGATTGTGTCGAAGTCGAACATGGTAGAAACCACTTGATTACCAGTCAATGATGTAAACTGTTAACAAGTGTGAGAAAAACCACCAATAATGACAGTGGCTCTCAAAGTACTCAGTACAATCCACGAAGTGTGAATGAATGATTTGCAGCTAAACACTTCACAGAATCATTCAATCGAAGGTAAATGATGCAACGTGTCATCGAAGGTGAGAAACCTGCCATTAGGGAATGCAGATCCCAAGGTACTGATAGGATTCTAGATCAACTTTCTAGATGATGAGATGTCGTCAATAGAAAGTGACCCATCATAGGAAAGCCCACAACATGAAACCATTAGATCAAATTTTGAAGAAATATTTGCAAGGACTGACTCAGGGATGGTCAACACGAATGGAGACAAATGTTTGCAATGAATGGTTTATTTGAACTGTATCTTGAACACATAATGACACTGCAGATGGTTTGGTAACAATTGACCTAAAGCTAATAACTAGAAACTGGCTGAAAACTTTGAATGTGGTTTGATTAACTGTTAGACAAAGGATATTCCCAACCTAGGTACAAGTGTGACAAAAAGTTTCATGTTCAAGAGTGGTATATGGTATACTTTTTTTAAAACAAGGGTGAAAAATGGATTCCTTTTCTATTTTTTCCCCCACCATTTCAGACAAGTACCTCTTTATTTTTGACAAGCTTGAAGAGGATAACATTTGCTTGTTGTATAAGTTCATCTTTCGGATGAGTCCAACTTAGTATTAAAATCGAACCCTAAGAAGGAGTGGTTCGTTCTTTTTTGTAATTGATAGGTCCATTACTGTTAAATATTAATGAGTCCAATATAGGATAAACTCGATGTTTTTTAGTTTTAGGGAGTCAGAAGAAAAACATAAGTAAACTTTGTGGTTGTACTTTTTCGTAAATTTAGTCTCTCAAGTCCGAAAAAAGGATAAAATAATACAAGAGAGAACTCTATTGACCATGATTAGTCAACATATACCTTTTTCATAAATAGTCAATTTCAGTCTGGAAAAAGGGTAAACTTATACTGAAAGGACGACTATTCATTTCCTTTAACGAGTTTGAATATTCAAGTACTCTGCAATATTTTCATATTTAGAGAGTCTGAAAAGGGCTTAAAAGAGAAATTTAGGGTTTCAGTTTTTCATAATTTTCAAGAGCCTGAAAAAGTGATAAAAGTGTACTCAACATTAAAATAATTCTCACCAAAAAAACCTGTATTCTACACAAAAACTTGAAAGATTAAACATACCTATTTCCAATAAGTAAAAACATTGAAAAATAACTTTTTAAAGTGAAAAATAAATAAAATAAAATATTTTATTCATTCAAAAACTATAAAAAAGAGTTTAACAATGTCATTTTCACCTTTTATCTTCAGAGTTGCAAATTCAGAGGTTTTGGAAAAAACGTTTCGGAGTTGATAACGGGAGAACCGACCGCTCAAATCGTGATTCGTTAGAATCATGTAATCCACAACACCCTTCTCTTCATTTTTGTCCAATCAAATTCTCTTTTTTGGTTTTAAATTCATTTTTTAGGGAGAAATTATGTTTAAAATTTCTCTCTCGGGGGTCCGCAGGTCATGCATGCATTTCGTGCGGACCCCGATAATTTTCTAAAAGGAAAATTATCGAGCTACTGTAGTTTTTGTGTGGGGACCGTGTGGACGTCCACATTTTCTCTACACAAAAACTGCGGAGGTGCCGTGACCGGTTTAAAAATGATAAATTCTCTCAAAATGGTTAAATTTTCCCACTCAAAAATTTTCTAACCTTCAAATGCGTCCATTTGTAGACTATTTCACTATGCTAGAATGGAGAGAACATGAGCATGAAGATATAGATAATGAAGCCACGATTGATCCTCCAACAATTCAAGTGCTTCAAAATTGTGGTTTGTATAAGTTCTAGGCAATTCAAGGTATGAGAGCACAAGTGGAGTTGATGACATGGTTAGTGAATAAATGGGATGTTCAAAATCAGTGCTTTATCATTGGTGACCATCGGCTTGAAATTGAGCTCAAAGATATGTATTTTCTCACTGGATTGTCCAAAAGAGGAGAAAAAATATCCTTGTTTGGAGCTAGACAGGGTGGTCTACCCTTTGCTACAAACAAGAGTTTTGCAGTGATGTAGCAGATCCAAAGGATAATCGGCGATCGCATTGACATAAAGACTATCTTGCGACTTGATCTCAAAGTAATTGCATTCACAATAACCAAGCTTTGTGGAAGTGCGGCTCAACATGTAGCCACTAAATCTCAAATGCAGACCATGGTAGAGTGTTTTAGAGGCACCATTTTCAACTGGTGCGAAGGGGTATTGGCCAATATGAAAGGCCAACTAACCAGAACAAAAAATGAAAAGTTAAAAAACTTTGGGTATGGCGCCATCTTGATTTCTTTTGCTTTGGAGAGAATTCCACTCCTTTCCCCTTAGCTTATTCCAATGGATCATGGAGAGCTTAGGGAACCTCGTATGACATGGTGGTGATGGTAGTTCAGTGTTTCAGTTCACTCTGGTGTACTTTGTGTGGCTGTAGAACCAAGTCTTCACAATTGAAGACTTCCCTTATGTGGGTATAGATTTCAGAGGTGATCCTGAGATGTCCTCACCTCCAGGGGCACAATGGGATGAATCAGGTAAGTGAATAATTTTGATGTGTTTTAAAATCTAATTTTTATTTGTTTTTTGATCATCCAATACTGATAAAAAAATTTTAAATGCAGATGTTGGTCCACAAAGACCAGCTACACTTCGCCGCTTTGAAGGGTGGCAAGCAGAGCCTATATTACCACCACAAGATCAGGAAGCAGAGATCCTAACTGATATGGAACAAAAAATGGAGAGGTTAACTATAGATATTCCCGAGTAATCAACATATGACATTCCTCTCTGTCTTCAGAGACATGTCACAGGTGTACCAGGACAGTTTAGGAGATTCCCGCGCAAGGTGGCATGTGCCATAGTATACTACAATGATCATCATCACAGATAGTGGATGATCATTGTGGATTGAAATATTTTGGTTTTTGTATCAGTATCTTTCAGGTCATAAGGTGTTTGAACCTATGATCATAGACGATGTAATATTTTTTGAAAAAAAAACCTATCTTATGATATTACTACTTTCTCTGAATATCTTGTTCACCATGTATCGAATGATGTTTTGTTTTACTATTTTAACGTTGAAAATGTATATTTAATACATGATTAGCTAATGCATTAACCAATGTGTTTAAATTTATTGAAATGTGTTGATATTCGATGTAAACAACCTAACATTCCAAGAGATAAACCTTCAAAAATAATCTCAATAACACTGGATATTTAATTGTGTATACTCTGTTTAAATGTAATACAATAAGTTTTGAATCTAACCTTAAGATAAAATGTCAAATACCAAATGAAATGGAATCATATAATAACTCAATAATTGCGCTATATTCTGCAATATTGTTTGTTGTTTGACCAAGGCTTACCCCATGCATAGAAACTAACTCATCAGTGGGTGAATAGATAACCCAAGCTGCGGAAGAAATATTCTGTGTACTACGACAGACACCATCGGAAAAACCAATGTACATTTGAAGGGATGTTGACATCTGCAATATCAAGAGTAATCAAGATAAGCAGTGATAGTAGCAAAAACAAACTTAAACTTGACACACTTTTCTAATCTAAGGCACACTAATTATAAAAATAACTAATATACAAGTGAGATCTTTACACGAGAATCAAGCATAATATGTCTTCAGATAAAGACCATTTCTAGGCTTATCTAAAGAGACCCCATCATAAGCAATCAATTCATAGCCCCCTTTGGCAAGCACTCGCTTGACAATGTAAGGACCAGGCCACATTGGTTCGAATTTCCCAGCTCCTAGCTTATCGTTAGCTTGATCATATACTAAGACTAGGTCTCCTTCTGAAAAAACATGAGGTGTAGCACTTCGATCATACTAAACTTTCACATGTTTTTTATGAGCCTCAGCAGCTAATGCAGTGGTGCGTCGAGTTTCATCTAATTGTGCTAAGTACAAAAAGCATTTTTCCTCTTCAGAGGTAGCTGGTAGTAACTCTATGGCTAATTGAAGTGACGGTATTTCACATTCAATGGGTAACATAGCTTCTAAACCGTAAACCAGCTGAAAAGGAGTGAACCCTCTAGCAGTTTTTGCTGAGGCTCGATATGGCCATAGTGCCAAAAAAAGCATGGTATGCCAATTCGATTTGTGAGTTCCGATAATCTGTTTTCTCATGATTGTTAAAACTTTATTAACGGTTTCAACATAACCATTAGCCTACAGTTAATATGGAGTAGAGTTATCATGGCACAGGCCAAGTTGATTAGAAAGTTTGGTCATCATTGTATTTCGAAAATGACTCCCATGGTTAGTAATAATAGCTTCGGGTACACCAAAACAAGCAATCACATGATTGAATATGAACGTAGCTGCAGTTTTTCCATCTGTCGCGAATGCAGGCACTACCTCAACCCATTTGGTAAAGTAATATACAGCGAGAAAAAATTGCATTTCTTTCCCAGAGCGAGTGAGGGTTACATGTAATGAGATAAATGCACCATTTCTCAAAAGGACCAACAATAATTATGCGGTGAAGAGGAGTTGGTGGTGCACACATATTTCGATCAAATATTTGGCAGTTGTGGCATTTTCAGACCGCAAGAATGAAATATTTGAATAATGACGGCCAAAAATAGCCAGCGCGCATTATATTTTGGGTTGTGGCGTACCCAGACATATGACCATCACACACTCCAGAGTGGCAGTCATTCAAAACCCTTTCAGCCTCTTCATGAGTTATGAAACGTTGAAAAATAGAATCCGCACCACGACGATAAAGTGTATCTCCAACAATATTGTATTGCTGAGATTGGTAACGGATCCTCCGTCGATTTGAATGTGAAGGCTTAGGTTGAAAGGTTTGGGTTTGAAGATAAACGATGATATATCCATACCATGGATCTAATGTACTGATAAGAAACATAGATTCATCTTCAATGGGATGCTCTACCATAGTTTCTGTCTCAGTATTGGGAAAGTCATACATAATTTCTACAAACACCAATGATTTCTTTGATTTAGATTTCTCGAATTCCAAATCAAACTCTTGTAGGATAAAAATCCATTTAGAGTATTTTCCCCCAAGTAATTGTTTTGTCAAAATATACATGATTGGGTTGCAATTAGAGATCACATTTGTATTTCGTAAGAGTATGTAATGACAAAATATTTGGACAGCTTGAACTACTACCAAGGCCAATTTCTTCACATGTGAATATTTAATTTCTGTTAGATTCAGATTCTGAATTAGATAGTAAATCACATGCTCATTGTGAAATTCATCCTTTTGAACTAGAACCATTCCAATGGTGGAATCAGAGGCTGCTAGGTATAAAAAGTATTCCTAGTTGTAATTGGGTGGATGAAATAACCATGCATGGGTCAACGCATGTTTTATAGCATCAAAATATCAATCATTAATATCATCCCAAATAAAAGGATAATTTTGTTTCAACAATCTAGTAAAAACTTTTGTTAACTCAACGTAGTTCAAGATAAATCTACGCAGAAAGTTTGCTTTCCCTTGCAAAATTTGGAGTTGGCGAAGTGTGGAAGGAGGACATAAATTTATGATGGCCTAAAACTTCAAGGGGTCAACAAGAATGTTGGCTTTGGAAATAAAGAATCCCAGTAATCATCCAGATTGCACACAAAAGATGCACTTGTGCGGATTGAAACGAATCTTGTAATGCCTACTGTTAGGGTCTCATGATTTAGCAGATTGGTAGACCAAATGCATAGGGTAACATCAGACCAGCCTTTGGAGTCCTAGGACCTAGCCTTCCTGGACTCAGATAGGGCTCTCTCTATTATATGCAAAGGATCTGTTCTTGTTTGCTGTTAGAATTTGGATTTTAGGCTAGTTGTTAAGTGTAGGGTTTGTTGTTTGTTTGGTTGGGTAAGATAGTCAAGTAGAATATGTGGAGTGAGAGGTCTTGAAATCATTGGGCTATGGAGTATATGAAATTCATGGATATATCAACAATGAAACAATATGCATAACAGGGAAAATCTAGCATGGTCAAATGGATCTTTCAAGGTATGTGTGAAGTGAAATGAACAATAAGTTTGTGAACATAGTAGGTGTATACGGGCAATAAAGAATCCTTAAACAAATAATTTTAAACAATATAGTCTAAAATACTGATTAACATAGATAAATAATCATAAGACATGGAAAACCAATAGCTCTTAGATTACACTTTAAGAAAACAAGCATTCAAGATGAACAATTCCAATGAAATATAAAAGGTGAGAAAATCATTTAACTTCTAGTGATTTCACCTTCAAGGTTAGAAAACATTCAAGATAACAACTAAATTTAATCAATGAAGAGGGAATGCATAAACATCAATGATCAAGCTACAAACAAATTTAAGGCAACTTCTCAAGCATGGACAAAGGGCAGATCAAAACATGGCCTCTTTGGCTAAAACCTAACAAGTAATACTTCAAAGAGAGATTCCAAAAAAGAGTTTAAATAGCATCAAATATGGAGGGCTAACCATAAAACATATTTTAAAACTACTATATTGAACCATTCATGGAATAAACAAGTATAGGTAGATTTAAGGAGCAACTAAGAATTCCTTAAACAACGCAGTAGAAGAAAACATAAATACAATAGACAACACGAAGGACTAAGGTGCCTCTAACAACATTTCTTAGCCTATACTCTTCCATTCTACTGCAACATAGAAATATGGAAACATAATGAAAAAATGAGAAAACAATAACATGAAAGAGAATCACTTCACCAATAGCCAAGCTTAGAGATCCTGCGAGCTATCCTCCTTCATCATCGATCAAAGCAAGCCATTCAGAAACTCCACAATACCAATTTCTTCTTCAAACTCAAGAAAACCATGTATTTCTCCCAAAAATCATCAAATGCCAACATTTAAAATGAAGCCCTCATGCTCTATTTATCTTATCAAAGGAGGGAAAATACCATAGATATGGTTGGAAAATGTCAAAATCACTCATAAATGTCATAAATTCCCAAGAAACCATGCAAGGCCCAAGGCACAAAATATCCCATGAAATAAATGCCAAAATAACTTCTAGCACCTAATTCTAGAGTGATTTTCCTTAAAAAACACTAAAATATTATTTTTCAATAAATGAGTTTGTTTTGTAGACTTTTGGTCCAAAACACACAGTGTTGTCCATAAGCACAACACCGCCTTAGGCAGAAAATAGGTCCAATTGCAGCCAAGCTTTGGGGGTCTTCCTGATGTCAGATTTTGCTCTGTGATGGCCCGTTGGAAATATTGTTGAGTCTTATTTCTAGATATAAATTTTTTTTTCTGATTGAGCACATGTAACCTTTTCAAAATTTCAAATCCCCAATACTACTCGGAGCGCAGCTCCAGGCCTGGAAAGGAGGCAGAATGGTGAAAAATGAGGTGTTTTTTGACCTTTTGAGGGGTAAAAAATGCTCCAATTGCTTTGAAATTTTGTGAGCATAGTGTTCTAGTCAATGGAAATCCAAAAATGTATATTTTTCCCTCTGAGGATGCCTAAGGGAAAAGCGTAGCGCCAATGGCGTTGTGCTTATAGGCCTTCAAATTCTCAAAACACAAAAACTTGTCCAAATTCCTTCAAAATTGGTGGAGGTCTCCTTCAAGGGGTTTGAGAGACCTATAGGGAAGCTGATGCCAAAATTCCAAGTCTAGCTTTGTCTTTTCCTTTTTTTAGTGCTTGAATTTCAATGAGGGCCTTCTTTAGTTTGGCACAAGCAAGTTTGTTTTTCATTGCATAGTGCTTGGTCATCTTTTTCTGGAGATCAAGGCCCCTTTTTACCTTCTTAAAATACTTGTGTTCATTATTATAATAATGAATGATACACTATGCCATGCCAAAATCTCTTTCCATCTCCCTAATTTGTGCATATTTGCTTTGGAGTAGTATTTTAGTGGCCATCTCCTCATCCTCATTATCACTGTCAAGGTCAATGAATTGGGGTTTTTGTTTAGTTTGCCTACCTCTATTACCTTTCTCACCTTTTTCCATTTTTGTTTGCCCTTGTCAAGCTTTTGAGCTAAGGTGGATGGCATGGTCCCTTGCCTCTTGGAGGCAACAGACACTAACCTTGGCCCTCTTTGATATGTGAGTGAAAGAGGTGTGATTTTGATCTTGCTAGTGTCTTTGTCATGGCTGTAATCCTCATTAGGACTATCACCCTTTGCACTTTCCTAAATTTCATTTTTTTCATCACCGAGACTACTTTCTTCTTTATCTTCTGTACTGTCATCATTGTCATTATCACAGAGGGGATAATTGTTGTCATGACTGTCATGACAACTGCCATGACTGTCATGACAACTGCCATGACTGTTGTGACTATTTTCTTCTTTGTTGTCCTTCTCATCACTGAGGCTAGCTTCATTTTGGTCACTATTGCCTTCAATTTATGCATCTTCCTCATTGTCATCCTCTTTTTCATTGTCATCTTCTTTCATGTCTTCATGATATGTCATAGCTTCATCATCATTTTCTATATCCGCCTCTTCACTTTCCTCTTCATTTTCTGCCTCTGTATCCTTTGTTTTATTGTTGATCTCATCTTCATCAATGCTCATTTCATTTCCACTTTCAACCTCCTCATTTTCTTTATCATCCTCTTCCATTTTTTCACTGTTTAGCTCCTTGTCATGCTCACTTTTTTCACCTTCATCACTGTCATGCTCACTGCCCATTTCTTCATCATCTTTTCCTTCCTCTTCATCTTCATCAATTTCTGTCCCTACTTCATCATTTCCCTCTTCCTTCTCATCATTTTCTTCTTCTTCCTCATCATCCACCTCTTCTTTATTTGATGCATCAAGAGAAGGGGAATAAGGGAGGTTTTTGTGAGGACACTTGTGTGGATGATGAGGGAAATTTAGGTTGATGAGGGATTTGCGGGCTTATCAAGACTTCATGTGCTATGAATACCTCCCAAGGTATGACCTATTGTTCCAACTAATGTAATACCACCATCTCGATCAAGGAATGGTGAAATAAACTCTGCATTTTTTGGGAAGGACTCCTCCAGACAACAGAAGACATTTTGTCCATACTTCTATAGAGGTAGTAGGGCAAGTTGAGCATCTTGAACCTTGTGAAATGCATGAGGATTCTAACATGGTAGGAATAGATTTTGGAGTACCTCCCTTCACAAGTAAAGTACTTCATGATAACCCTCATCAAGGGTGAAAATCTATGTTTTTCGTGTGAGAAAGGAAAAATAGACTTGTAGCCCATTCTGTACCTAGTTTTGAAAAATGGCTCATAATAGTTCATGTCCAATTTAGATTTCTTAAACCACTTTTCACCAACAGCATGGATACTAGTAGCATTAGAGATGGCATCTGCTGATAATTAAAATTTCACTCCTGCAAGGCTTGATTGTTTGTTGTCCAGGTTAAGAATGAAAAGCCTTATAAGCTCTGGGTGGCTCTGCACTTGTTTGACCTTCTCACAAAATTGAAAACATCACACATTCTGGAAAGATGAGAGGATCATGGGAGATGAGGTGATATCCATTGTGCTTTGGGGTTAAAATCTATTTACTTTCCCTCCTTTATGGTTTGGCCTCATAGGCCCTTGGCCTCTGTCACTGCTACTGCTGTCTTCTGCCCCTGACATGGTGATGAGGGCTAATGGTGGGCAAACTTGGGCAAGAGGAGTAAAATGAAAATGGTGTTGGGAAGTTATTACAAATGAGGGTTATGTAGGTTAGGTTTATGATTGAGTTTCCTTGAGCTTAATGGGGCTTAGTATTTGAACATAAAGTGTAACTACCCCAATTCACTCCCCTTAACTGATAATTTTAGCTTGGAGGTTAGAGGAGAGTGGTAATTATGAAGGCTTAGAGTTTGTTTTGGTACTAGGGTTTGATAGCTTCCCCTTAATTATCAAAACACAAAAAGACTTGGAGGATGATGAGAACAAGGCCACCTACCTCTTTAGCTTGCTTGCAAGGTTTTGAAACCAATTTGGAGGACCTCCTTTGAACCCTTGGCTCCTTCTCTACAATTTGGACGGTTTTTGTTTGAGAGAAGCGCCCTGCCCACACTTTCGGGTTGCCCTCTGAGCACAACGTCGGGCGGGTTAGGCCTCTATCTAAGTGCAGCGTTGGGTGAGTCAGGCTATTTGTGTCAGGTTTCACCTGAGTGTAGTGCTAGGCTATTGCGCAGCGCCACCCGGTGTATGCGTAGTGCAATGTAAAACTGCACCTTGAAGACCCTTATTCGCGCAACACAGGGTCTTTGAGCGTAGTGCCAGTGTCTGTGGGTTGTTGGGTATGGAGCCTGATTATCTTTTTTACTTTGTATCACAGCATTGGACCCCTGTACCTTAAATGGGGCGGCAACGCCGCCTGTAATTAATCGCTGTTGTGGGGGGTCTAGGGGGGGCGACAGCAACTTTATGGAGCCCCCCCCTGGCGGGGGGTTTCGGGGGCAGTGCCCCTAAAGCTAAAAACATATGTAAAATTTCCTTGTAAAAGTATAGTAATTTCCAGTCAATTTGGGCCGTTCATTAGGCGGATGATCTGACGATAGAAGTTATGTTTAGTTTATGGTTTGTTTCCCTAGAGGGCAACCCCTCTCTTAGTATGAGGGTATTGTATTGTAGCTATGGATTACATGTGTAGTCTCTGAGTGGGAAATAGATAGGGAGACTGTGAGAGAGAACAAAGGATATTACAGCTGATCTTCTGTAGGTTTTGTCTCTTCATTTTCCTGGATAATAGAAAGGAAGGACTAGCTATTCGAGGTGGACGTAGCCCAAACTGGGTGAACCACGTATATCTGTGTCTCTCTGGTTTTATGTGTTTTGTGTGCTTGTATTTTCTGCATATTTTATGTGCTGCATTGCTCCGTAATATATAATTTTCTAACGTGGGTAGCACCAAGGACTTGGCCCAGAAAATGTCCAAAAACTTAGAAATTTCTCCAACAGGGTTTTCTTGCTCTTCTTGCAAATAGAAAATTTTGATCAACGGTTGTCATTGATGTCAACCCAAGCAGCACCAGGGGCTAACCCAATATTTCATGGGAATTTTGACCTACCAAATTAATATATTCTAGGTCAATAATGCTTTTGATGGTTTCTACTTGTCGAGATGTTTCTGCTGATATATGGCACGCCATGTAATTCTTCACTGTTTGAGAGATATTCATGTTTGAAGTTTGTACCCCCAGTTAGTGGGCTAAAACCCCATGGGGTTGGGGCATGGGTCATTGAAAATTCATAATTAATATTTTTTAAGCTCCTAAAATCCATCCCACGTTCAGTTGTTGAAGCCCCTCGCAACTTAAGCATTTATATAAATTGTGATCATCATTTCCTTCTTATGCAAGGGATTTGCCTATCTGAAACGGGTCATAATGGAATTTTCACTCTAAATTTTATTCTATGAAGGTTTAGAAGCTGAAATTTTTATGAAACAAAGTTGAAATCCTGAGGAAGCTAAAGTAAAAATTTCAGATCAAGGTGCACAATATTTTGGAGATATGATCTGTGAAAGTCAGGGTTTTTGCAGGCTCCTGAAATTCATCTCAAAGAAGTGACCTTGGTAAAATCGTCATAACTCTCTCTCTGAGTATAGGATTGGAATTCCATAAAATGTGGTAGATAGTACACATTATTTACTTTTTTCTCTGTCAATTTCAGAGCCAAATGAAGAAAAAGTGACACGTGGAATGCCGTACAAGTGCGCTCTGCTGAAACAGTCCATAATTAGGGCATTGTGAGAGATTGGGCATAAATATTTATTGAAGAATCCAAATTGGGTCAGACCTGTGGCATTGGAAAGAAGACTTAGAGAAATACTACAGGACCGAAAATCAGATATTGAGGATCTGAAATAGAAAAGATACACCAGATTCAATATCTAGCACCTAGAAGGAAAGAAAAAACTAGATCATATGTTGTCAAGGGTTGCAAAGGACCAGAATTTCTATGACAACAAAGAAAATCAAGGTGCAACAGAGGCTAGAAAGACAAGAGAAGCAACTAAGGTACATAACAACAGTAAGAAGTTCATCATATGAAGTCTTCAAGTGGGCAACACTGCATACAATCATTGCAAACGTATCATTGTACTTAGTCATTGTAAATACATTATTGTACAAATTGTATTAGTATCTATCTACCAAGGGTTGAAGAGGTAGTGTTGGGAGGTCTAGGATCATCGTTAGGTGGTTGTGTCAAAGTTGGGGTTATGGTCTAGTATATCTTCTTCTTCTACATCATTCTATATCGTTATAAAGTGGACCATTTTCCCTGGTACGAGAGTCCATTTCTCTTTTATTCTTCTATAGGGTGGTAGGGTGGTGTTAGGGTGAGTTGTAGCTCATTGGGTGTTGGGGCATCCATTCAGTTGACTATTGAAGAATCTCGAGCGTTGGAGTGTCCATCTAGTGGGAGCTGGAGAAGAATGCTTTTCTAGATTCTAGGAAGTTGGAGCTTTATTTTCAATTGGAGTTGAATATTAAAGAATTATTAGAAAAGCATTAGGTGGTTTTTGTCCCGAAGTGGGTTTCCACCTTAAAAACTGTGTGCATTTGTGTTCCTTTTGTTTACTTCTATCATTGTACAAACAATGGTAATAATGGAAGATTAACTAATGCTCTGAAATATTAATAATAATACTAATTGAAAGGAATACTGATTCACCTACCCCCCCTCAGTATTTCCAGCAATTGGAATCAGAGATTGGTTCCTTCAATAGTAGTTTAACAGCTGGAAGGAGGTCATGGATCATGCCAAGAATGGTGTACCTCTATTCAATGAAAATAATTATGCACACTGGAAAGGAAGAATGGAGGTTTATCTCTTGGCGCAAGGTTACGAAGTATGGGAAACTTTTCAAAATGGATTTACATCAACCGCGGATGAACAAGGTAAGAAGAATTTGGTAAATGATAAAAAAGCAAAGAATATTATTATCGGCGGACTTATTGAATCTTGGACTTATTGAATCTTGCTTATCATAAGGTGTTGGGTTGTAAAACTGCCAAAAAATGTATGTGACAAGCTTGATATATATGCAGGTGACTCAAATGTCAAAGCAAAGCTTCAAATCTATAGAGAAAAATTTGAGCAACTCGGAATGAAATAAGATTGCAACATTGCTGCATACTTTCAATACGTTGATGAAATAACCAATACTCTGGAAGGATTGGGAGAGCCAGTTGACGAGAAGACTATTATATGGAAGATTCTTAGAACGTTACCAGGGAGATTCAACCCAAAGGTATCAGTCTTAGAATACAATGCAAATCTGGACAAACTCAACAAGGAAGAATTACATGGAGTCCTCATAGCATATGAAATGAGACTTGATGAAGAAAAAGGTACTTCAAATCTAGAAATTGTGTTCGTTGCATCTAAGTAAACCAATCAGGACAAACAACCTTCAATTGAAATGACATGCACCTGCAAATGTGAAGAAAAGGGAGATGATGGAGAAGGTCTTTCAGATGAAGAATATTCTTACTTTACGAGAAAACTAAAACCCGGTAAGGGAAAATTCAAAGGTAAACTTCCATTGATATGTTTTGGTTGTGGTGAGGTTGGGCATTTTGTAGAAAAATTTCGGAACAAAAGTGATGGCAACTCAAAATGAAAGAAAGGCTTCAATAAATTCAACAAGAAAGGAAAAAATAAAGGATCCAAAAGGAAATTTATCTCTAAAGAAGATAGCTCCTCATCCGATGAAGAAAGTGACAACAAAGAAGAATCCAATGAGAAAGTATTGTTTATGGCCAAGCACAATAAACAAGAAGTATCAAAAAATGAAGAAGAAGGGTTGACCATAGAATAATTTTATAAGGAGGCAATAAAGCTTATAAAAGAGCTCAATGCTGAGAAGATCCGTTCCAATACTCTTGAAGAACAAGTTCAAGGTCTCAAAATTGAGGTTCAAGAACACAAATGTATTGAAGAGTCACTTCAAAAGAAGTTGGAAGAAAGAAACCAAGAAAGGGAAGCATTAGAAGCCAAAGTAGTCTCGCTGTGTAAGGAAGTGAATAAGGGAAAAGCTATCCAAAACTATGCCAACAACTCAAAGGCGCTGGAAGAACTCATCAACAACAATGCCACCAGTATTACAATGGCCAATGGCCTTGGTTACAAAAGAAGAAGAACGGGGACCTTCTACAACAAAATACAATGAACCTATGAGGTTTACGACATACACATGAAGACTTCATTGGACAAGATTCGCAAGCACATCCTTGGAAGGAAGCCGATTCCTCAATGAATTTTCATCCAGGTACCAACATATTTTTTCATGTTTGTTGTTATTCATGTGGAAAATTTTGTCATAAAAAGCTATAGAATGTCGCATGCTAAGATAATACAATTCCAAGAGATTCTTCAAATATGAATTTCCTAGGGCTCAACGAAACATCAATAGATTTGAAAATTTAAGAAATAATATGGAATGTTACAAATGTCAAAACTTTGGACACATAGACAGAGACTGCAGACTTGAAAATCCTTCAGAAGAATCTTCGAAGCCACAGAATGAACGAACATGGAAGAAGAAGAAGATTGATAATTGTGCTCTCACTCTCAAGGGTCAAAAAAATAAAGATGTGTGGTATTTTGACAACTGTTTCTCAACGCATATGACTGGAGATAGAAGGAAATTTGTATCTCTAAAAGAGAAGAAGGATGGAACCATATCCTTTGGAAATTATGGATCTTCAAATGTTATAGGATCAAGTATCGTCACTCTCGAAAGTAAAGATGTTATAGCCAAGAATGCTCTATTGGTCAAAAACATGAATCACAATCTGCTCAGTGTTGGACAAATGTGTGATCAAGGACACACAATGCTATTCAAATCCACAAAATGTGAAATCATGAAATGAAGGTATGGTAAAATTGTGGCTACAACAAGTCGAGCTCCAAACGACATATATGTTATGGATGAAGCAACTAAAGCATGTATACTAGCTAAAGAAGATGAAAGCTAGTTATGGAACAAATGAATGGGTCACATAAACTTTGACAATCTTGTCAGGATAAGAAAAAAGGAAGCAGTACAAGAAATGCTGAAAATCTCAAAACCTTCCAACACACTATGTGAGGCATGTCGGCATGGCAAGCAGACAAAAGTCCAATTTAAAACAAAAGAACACTTTGCATCACATCCATTGGAATTGATACATACTAATACACGCATCTATGTGGTCTGACGATGCTTCTTTTTGTTCTAGCGAGTAATGATGAGGATCTAGAATCTACGAAACTTGAGACGGAGAATTTTGAAAAGACACAGATAAAATTGTAGAACAAGAAGCAACTATCAATGAGGAAGAAGTAAACAATGATCATCAAGATATACCATAACAACAACAAGAAGATCCTCCAAGGAGAACAAAAGAGTGGATTGAAAAGAACCATCCATCAAATCAAATCATTGGTGACATAAATGAAGGTTGACAACTTCGTTCATCACAACAAGCTCACGTTGCTTTTTCTAGCAACCTTTGAGCCTAGTAGTTTTGAGGAAGCCAGCCATAATGAACATTGGGTAGCAGCTATGAATGAAGAATTGGATAAAATTGAGAAGAATAACACCTGGGAATTAGTTCCATGACCAAAAGATAAAAATGTCTTTGGGACTAAATGGGTGTTTAGGAACAAATTGAATGAATATGGGCAGGTTACCAGAAACAAATCAAGATTGGTTTGCAAAGGCTATGCACAAGTGGAAGGAATTGATTTTGATGAAACATTTGCACTAGTTGCCAGAATGGAACCCATCCAAATGTTTCTCGCCTATGCATGTTCAAGAAAAATCAAAGTCTACCAAATGGATGTTAAGTCAACATTTCTGAATGTCGAATTAGAAGAAGAAGTTTACATCGAACAACGTGAAGGTTTTCTACTATCACAAAAAGAAGACTATGTTTGCAGGTTAAAGAAGGCTCTATATGGTCTCAAGTAGGCTCCTAGAGCATGGTATGCTCGTCTTGAAGGATATTTACATCAACAAGGGTTCAAGAAAGGTATTGTTGATAGAAATATTTATGTACAAATAGATAACGATAATTTAACAATCGTTGAGGTATATGTGGATGATATAATATTTGGTAGCAATGATGATCGACTAAGTAAGAAATTTTCTGCAAAGATTCAAACTAAGTTTGATATGTCTTTACTTGGTGAGTTGACATACTTCTTAGGGCTTCAAATATCTCAGCAAGAGAAAGGAATATTTATATGTCAAGAAAAGTACATTCAAGAAATTCAAAATGGAAGATTGCAAACCCGTCCTTACTCCAATGGTAACAGGTTGCAAATTGAGCATAGATGACTCATCTAAGGATGTGGATCAGAGGTTGTACAAATCTATGACTAGTATTCTTCTATATGTAACAGCCTCTTGGCAAGATGTTATGCAAGTATTTGGACAAGTAGCAAGATTCCAAGCAGCACCAAAAGAATCACATATTATTGTTGTCAAAAGAATTCTTCGATATCTAAAGGGCACATAAGAATATGGCTTGTGGTATCCCAAGGGTAACAATCTCATTATTGAAGCCTTTACAGATGCAGATGGGGTAGGTGTTTCAGGGAAAATCACCCTAGAGGTTTGTTGGGTTACAACCTCCACAGAGCAGGGCATGCTACTCAAGAAGGACTCACACAACCATACATGTTCATGAAAAAATAAATAGAGCAGATCGAGGAACTTACCTGTAGGTCCTACGGTTGAAGCAGATACCGCGGGGTCCAAACCCCCAGCAACCCTTCTTCCTTCTTAACCTGAAAGACAAGAAGAAACAAGCACAAAGAACCGGTTGTACAGCATATATCTACTCTAAATGTTAGTGAAATCCATATGAAACATTAGATAAACCATAATAAATGCTTAAATAACAATATTCTCATATATGCAAGCAGACACTAACACGTATATTTCGGGAACAAGATGGTTCTTCTATATTATAAATAGCATGTACAGAAATAACAAGTGGAGATATCACCTGAATCCTTCCACGATCTTCGAGAAGACCGTCGTCCGGATTTGTCCCACCCTTGCCTCGCTAAGATTCCTTCCGAACTGGTGCATACAAGATGACATATAGGGAGATGAGCATGTCCAGGAAACAAGGGTTTCCTGTAATGAACTGGGAAGTGCAGGAGGCACAGGAATTCAGACTTGGATAGAGGATTCCAACAAAGTATAATATCAATAATTTCTCTCTCCCTTAGGCCATGCACATGAGGGGATTTTATACTCCCTCAAAGTAGTTTCAACAGTTGGAAACAGTTGGCCACGTGCTAGGGTGGTTGAACTACTAGAGTAACCATCAACCCAGCCCGAAAATAGGGAATTTTTATATATTTTTTAATGATTTTAATGGCATACGCGGAAAAGTGCATGTGGACTCGCGTATACACTTCAGTATGGGCATAACTAGCATATGGGGATTTTAGTGTTTTTGGTGAATTTCATTGTCAAGTGCAGCCCAGGAATGAGTGCCCCAAAGCCATAAAAGCAATCATGATGTAAATGAAATGATGCTAATACGAGATGCCCCCTAATATATGAGGTCAGAAGGGGTACATGATGGCCGAAATGTATTATGCACATAGAAAGAACTTCACAAGGACAAGAGAGGACTTCACCAGATTTTAGCCTGCCAAAAAACCAATGAAAGAAAACAGAGAGTCAACTCATGCTGAGGTGGGCATACCCATGCTCAGTAAAAAATACATCATATAGAAAGTATATAATAGATCCAAAGTGTATACAAGTATAGCTGAACTGAAAGTACACAATGAATCATCTGAGCATGGCCCGGAAATATAAGTCTAAACAATTTCCAAGTATCACATATAAAAAGCTGATCAAGGAAGCTGCAACTGGATGTCTGGTGTATAAGTAACTGAATCTCCAAGTACCAAATCATAACGGGTAGATCTCATGGTACAATCACGCAACTCGGGAGCCAACATATAAGATGCTGTTGTACTGACACTGCAACATATAAGGGTGGATGGCATCACTGGCAGAAACTGAATGGACTGTCAAAATTGAACCAAAAAATGCTGATGTAACCCGAGGTCTTCACCAATCTCGATGGCACAATTCTACACAATGGGAATAAATGAGCTGAAGTCGACCATGTCAAGGATGGATTAGATTCGATGATGGCTTTGATTAACATTTCATGAGACAAACCACTAATAATGAAAATATAGAGTGTGGTCTTTGATGCAAGTCTACAGAGTGCGAATGAATGAGTTGAAGTCGAACATGAGAGAATCTACTAATCGGGAGAGTATTAGTCCCCCATCGATGAAGATGCGCCATTGATGACATAAATCCTAAGGTACTGACAAAAATACTCTAGACCTTGTTCCCAGAGCAATGAGTCAGAGTTGTTGGGAAAAGATCTACTGGAGGGAAGGCATCGAGGCATCCCACATCAGTCCAGCGCGAGTGTAACCCGTAGGCCAAGATTTGGAAGGAATCAGATGAATGAGTGGCAAGAACCAATCGTTTCCAACATGCACAAGATGAAGCTAGCGCACGGAAGAAACCCTCTGAACCAACCAATAATGAAAGCTGACACAGAGGCGAGAAATCCATCGATAGGGTCAAATAGAAATCAAGGTACTTCACGAATCCCAAGTGTGATAATGTGTCCTGACGTCGAACACAGGGGAAACCACTCAGTCAAAGACCCATAATGATGATCAAATGCTGAGCACAAGGTCACCTATCAATGATGGAAATAGGGCCAGGGTGCGGCTCTAGGTTTTCTCTCAGAGCAATGTGTCGTAGTCGATAAGAGACAAACCCGCCGGCAAGAAGTCAATGGGGACCTTCTCAAACCGGCACGACAAGAAGACAAAAACATCGATTTGATAGAACAGAATGCCCGACAAAACCGGGAAGGCGGCGAATAATGAGTCAACGGACATGAGAATGGCCGACTCTGGTTGGGCTTCCCTTGAACAAAAGCACGCTCGTGATGACCATGGCGGTAAAAAGTGACACGTAAGTGCATTTATGCGGAGCGGGAACAAACTCTCCATATGATTGGAAGAGATAACCAGCCGGGGGAGGACTGACCAGTGAAACAAGGAAAAGGCTGAACCTAGGTCAAACGCTAAACCTGGGTCAAAACTAAAACCATCCCAAATGTGAAACCATATAAGGCCTGTGCTTTGTTCCAGGGCAACAAAGGCGGCTATAAAACAACGAAGATACATCCCGTTCCCGCTCTTTTTTTTATATTTGATTTTTTTGTCTTTTTCATATAATAAGCCTGAAAAAGAATAAAAGAATGCTATGGTACAATGGATAGAATGAGTATCAAGAAACAGATTCACTAGTTCCTGGGACTGGAACGATCCTATGCTCAATGCAAGGTGGCGGAAACTGGTAAGCGATACTCGAAGGAATGTTCCATCCATGGGTAAAAAGGGTGTCAAGTCGCGATAGCTAAAGTGCATGCAATGGTTAACTTGTACAGATAGTCAAGGTCAAAATTTGGCTTAAACATCGAGTCCAAATGAAGCCGGCTAAAGGCCAGGATAAACAAGTAGCCAATATGCCATGCAGTAATACAACTCAACAACACCAGGGAGCCTCTAGGGTAATAGCTAGAAAAATTATAGTGAGGAAGAAGAAGAATGAAGCTTCAACACATAAGTCATGGCGGGACTAAAGAGGACTCCCGAGCCTATATAAAACGCAGCATGGGCAACAAGTGATAGCGAGGAACTAACTAGGAAGCCCATGTAAAGGAAGGCTCTACCACCAAGTCATGATTAAATAATAGATGAGTGAAATGGGTGTAATAGTCATGACCTGATGGGATCGACCCTATGGCAAGTGATCAGTATGGAGGCTAGTATGCAAGATGTAGTGGAAAGTGATTTCCCTAACCTATATGCCAGTGAAGATCATATACCTGCCATGACGAGTCAGTAATCATGGATAAAAAAAAACCGGGAAAAATCTCAAATTCGTCAAAATGTACCTGAAAACATACCAAACTGGGCACTTCCAAGCATCCGGGTTATGCAGCTTAAAATAGATCGAAAAAAATAAGCATAACAAATTTTTGCAAAAAATTTCAACTTTTTAGCCATAAATAGACAAATTACCTCATATTTGGTTCATTATTACATTGTTGATTTGGAAAAAAGTGCTCTGGAGCAAAAAAATTCTTTCCTCAAATCAGGAGCAACCGACCATCGAATCGCACCGAATTTGTCAGGTAAGCTCATCAATCATCCTTGAAAATCATTTTTTCCATTTATAAATTAAAATTTAGTGATTTTCACCATAGAAACCCTTGCTAAAAATCACGGGTTTGCGCATATGCAGGTTGGTAACGCTAAAGTCGCATATACACACGACTGTGCACAGATAAAGTCGCGTATGCGCAGGCCCAAATGAAAAAATGCGTAGCTAATGAAGGATTTATTGAATTTTTATAGGATGACCATCTCATGGAGAGAGCGTGAACACAGTGCAATTGATAAAGAAGTCATGCGAGATCGAGCATCGCTAAATATTCTTCAGAATTGCGGATTGCTCAAGTTTTTCAAAATGCCAAATATGAAAAGCAATGTCCGGTTGCTAGAAATGCTCGTGAATTATTGGGAACCGGAAGAGGACTGATTTATGATAGATCAGATGCCAGTACGCATTGAAGTGGAAGACATATATTTTATCACTGGACTCTCCCGGAGGGGGGAACCAATAGACTTGCACGGGAAGCCCTTGGGGGGGCTAACCGTGGAAGATTACATCCACGTGTACTGCGTAGAGGGTTCCAAGAAAGTTGGAACTCAAATTGAAATTAAAGATTTAAGGGATTTGCACATGAAAATCCTCCTTTTCACCATTGGCAGAGTGGCAGGATCTGCCTCCCTACACTAGGCATCCAGGACGCAAATGAGCATAGCAGTGGAATGCTTAACTCATGTATATGATTGGTGCACAGCCCTACTACTGAAAATGAAGCAAAAATTGACCTCAATCCGCCAAGTAAAGACAAAACATTTTGGATACGGTACAATTTTGATGACATTCTTCTTCGAGAAGATACCAACATTGAGACCCAGGGTGATCTCTACCATCAGCAGCCCGAGAGACCCAAGAATTTCCCACTGGGTAGACATGATGAAGAGATTAGGGGGAAGTGAAGTTCCCCGGACCACTTGGGATGATGAGTTCTTCCTTTGGTGGGGAGAACAAATCATCGCTGTGGACGACTATCCCTATGCCGGGATGGACTTTCGTGGAGATCCAGATCTTGTCCTTCCACCAGGCACGACATGGGGCACAGTCGGTAAGTTTGTAATTTTTTTGACTTATATAATTTTTTGGATTTTTTCAAATATGGAGGAAAAAATGAAAAACAAACATGTTTTTGATTGGATTCATAATGACTGACAATGTAAACATGATCATGATACAGATATTGGACCAGTTCGACCTGAGGGTTTCCTGCGACACAAGCGTCGCCGAGGCGAAGCAGATACAGTAGATTCAGACAGGACCCTGCAGGCTGTATAGAGGAACTTGGAGGGATTAACCCGCCAAGTACCTATGGCTGCCGTGGAAGATCTGCCGGAAGCCATCCAGAGACAGGTGGTAGGAGTGCCCCGAGACTGGGTACGGTTATTCCGCTGAGTTGCCACCGCGATTATGTTCTATAGGAACACCACTTCTGGGCAGGGACCTCAGGAGTAAATAGATATGATGTATCAAATGACTGTATATTTTTTGAGACTGAACATGATCGGGCATAAGCCCAAATTTTGTATGACCTTATGGATCCAAATTTTGTAAAGTTTTTGAACACTCTGATGATATATATACAACGATGTTTGATGTGATGTGATAAATGTATCAAAATGTATGACGTTTTTGATGATTAAATTTTATTGTATGGAATGATTAATATGCCAATCCAGTGCCTAATTAGCTAATGAGTCTGCCAACCAATTTTCAGCTCGAGGAATATGAATGAAAGTTAAAAAATGAAATGATCTTTGTAACAAACGTACCCTCAAGAACAACCGTAATAAAAATGGATCTCGAACCTGATAAGTATTGTTCAACTGCGACACCACCAACTGAGAGTCCAAGAAAACTACCAACGAATCAACACCCAAAGATATTGCCTCCGAGAGTAGATAAACAACTGCAGTGTATTCTGCTATATTATTGGAAGGAGGACCAATGGTGACCCCTCTTGATACTAACAGCTGACCGGAAGGATAATGAAGCACCCAAGCCATGGAAGCTAAGTTCCAGGTGTGTCTACTAGCACCATCGGCGAAACCAAAATGAATCATGACATCCGACACAACCTGCCAAAGCAGATCAAAAACATCACCAACTCATCAAAGATAAAAAATCAACCAAATATGTACAAAGCAAAACTACTATATACAAAAGCAATACGCCAGGCCGAAGCCTAGGCATAATACTTCTTCAAATAGAGCCCATTTCGGGGCTCCGGCAACTCGTTCCCTTCGAAATCAACCAAGGTATACGCTCCTTTCTTAAGGAATTTTTTAATGATGAAGGGGCCATACCACATAGACTTAAATTTTCCTGCCCCTAGGGCATCTTTTTCTTGGGCATAGACCAAAACAAGGTCACCTTCCGAAAAAACCCTGGGTTGGACTGCCTTATCGTACTGAACTTTAACTCGGTTTTTATGTGCTTCATTCATCGTGGCGGCATCCCGACACTACTCATCAAGATGTTCCAGATGAAGGAGCCGTTCTTCATGACTAGTAGTGTCAGGAAGAAGTTAAACAACTAACTTAAGAGAAGGAATCTCGCATTCAATGGGAAATACGGATTCCAACCCGTGCACTAGCTGAAACGGAGTAAAGCCAATTGCAGTTTTCACTGACGTCCTGTATGCCGAAAGTGCAGGATATAGCATAATATGCCTGGTGGATCTAGCTTTATCAATTGTCCTTTGAAGAATTGTCTTCAAGGATTTATTCACGGCTTCCACTTGCCCATTGGCTTGAGGATAATACGGAGATGAATGCTCCTGCCGGAAACCCAATTTGAGAGCCAACTCAGCCATCATACTATTCTGAAAATGACTGCCATGATCAGTGACAATCACTCTAGGAATACCAAAACGAGCAATAACCTAGTTGAAAAGAAAAAGAGCTACAGTCTGACCATCATTCCCAAAAGTAGGCATAGCCTTGACCCACTTCGTAAAGTAGTCTATTGCTACAATAATGTACTTGTGACCTTTAGCCGAAGGCAGGTTACAAGTAGTATAATCAATACCCCACTTTGTAAAGGGACCAATAGTAATGACTGGAAAAAGCGGAGTTGGATGAGCGCGCATTTTTCGAGTATAGACTTGACACATATGACACTTTTTGACCGATTCAATACAATCCTTGAAAATCAAGGGCCAAAAGTACCCAGCACGCAAGATTTTTTGGGCTGTAGCAAGCCCAGATAAATGACCACCACAAGCTCCACTGTGGGAATCATTTAGCACAGCCTCAGCTTCTTCGAGAGTTAAGCAGCGTCTCAAGATTGAATCAACTCCTTGACGGTATAAAGCATCGCCAATAATCAAGTAATTCTTAGCCAAGTGACGCAATTTACGACCCTCATCTTTCGAAAAAGTAGAGGGAAACTTCGCAGTCTGGAGATACACAATTATATCTCCATACCAAGGATCCTGTGAAGAGATAAGAAACAAATGTTCATCCAGAAAGGATTCATCATAGATCATCTCTTCCCCACAGGGCAACTCAGAGATCAATTCCGCGAAAACTAATGATTTCTTGGACTTGGCAGACATAAACTCAAGATCAAATTCCTACAAAATCACAATCCATCTATTGTATTTGCCCCCAATCACTCGCCTACTGAGGAAAAACTAAAATGGATTGGCTGCTGCCAAAACATAAGTTTTTCGAAGAATAATGTAATGCCGGAGTCGCTGCACAACATGAACTGCTGCTAAAGCTAACTTTTCTATTGGAGTGTACCAGAGCACAGGTCCTACCAAGCCTTGACTAAGGTAGTATATAACATTCTCTGCAAGAGCATCATCCTCCTGAACCAGAACCATACTAATAGTAGATTCTGCTGCTGCCAGATACAAAAGGAAATCCCTGCTATAATCAGGTGGACTCAATAAAGGAGCAGAGGTCAATGCTTTCTTCAAAGCATCGAATGAGCGTTGAGCGAAGTCATCCCAAAGAAATGGAACTCCCTTCTTCAACAATCTCATAAATCCCTTTGTAACTTCAGCATAATTTATGATAAATCTCCGAAGAAAATTAGACTTTCCTTGTAGACTTTGAAGCTGACGGATAGAGGACGGGGGAGGCAACCGAAGTATTGCCTCAACCTTGAAGGGATCTACCCTAATCCCTTCCCTAGACACAATGAATCCCAATAACCGACTGGATGTAACTGCGAAAACGCACTTGTTCAGATTCAACCTAATCTTATAGAACCGACATCGTTCAAATATCTGCCAGAGGTGAGCATGATGATCCATCCTCTTCCGAGAATGAGCAGCTAAATCATCCAAGTACGCCTCGATAATCTTTTTGATGTCGTGGAAGGCATATGACATGGCCCGCTGAAAGGTAGCCCCAGCATTTTTAAGACCAAAAGGCATCTTCTTGTATGCAAATGTACCCCAGGGACAAATAAAGACAGTCTTATGCTGATCTTCAGGACGGATAATAATCTGATTATATCCGGAGAAACTGTCCATGAAGGAGAAAATCTCATTACCGACACACTCGTCAATGATCTGATCGATAAATGGTGTGGGGTAATTATCTTTAGGACATGCTTTATTTAGGTCTCTGAAATCGATGCAAACTCGAATCGTTCCTTGCTTTTTATCTACGGGAACAGGATTTGAAACCCATTCAGTCAAAGGAACAGGGAAAATGAATCCCGCCTTAAGCAGCTTCTCAACCTCAGCTTTGATAGCTGCTGCCTTCCTAGGATTGACCGGATGAAGTTTTTGCCTCACCGGCTTAGCGTTTTCATAAGTCTTGATCTCATGCTGGACAATAGATGGATCTATACCAGGCATTTCCTCATAAGACCAAGCGAATACATCCCTATACTCTTTAAAGAGTTCGGTGTAAATTTGAATCTCTTCACGGGAACATTCAGCTCCGATGAAGACATTCTCAATAATATTGGGATCCCTGGAAATGTTCACCGGGATAGTAGGAGAAATCACAGCCATTTTCCCTTCAGCATAAACCTGTGTTGGTGCTAAAGGGTTCAAGACTGGGTGAACAGGACCAGGAGACGGAGGACTTGGAAAACTCGTTTCAACTTCGCTCAAGTCAGGTAAAAAGTAAGACCGATGATGCAAATCATCCCACGGTCTATCTATACCAGTCATGGCTTCTAGGATGGCCTCTTCAGATGGAAGAGTGGTATCAAGGCAATCCTGGGCCGAAGAAGAACTAAGTGTCCAAGCCGGAGCCACATCACCATCCAACTCTTCCGGTGACAGAGGAGTTGGGATGGAATCTGCAGAGTCAACAATAGACTGATAAGAAATCTCTGCTGTAGAAATAGGAAATGCCATTCCACCCACTTGACCTTCCGCTAATGTGGCAGTAGGGGAAGGTAAGGTCCAAGGGTCCGAAAAATAATGAGTTCTGAAGAACTCTCTTCGAAGAGGAGCCTTGGAGGATTAAATTTCATTAATATGAATAGTAGGAGGAGGAATATCGAAAGTACCCATCAAGGAAGAATACATTCCAACTCCTAAATTCTCAACAGCTGCCTTAGTATTATCCAACTTTGGAACAAATGAGTTAGTAGACGCATTCAGGTCTACAGGAGGACAGTCTAGTTGATCCACTGTAACAATCCTCCCTTCATGGGGGAAACATATAATCTGAAATAATGAGGATGCAATGGCATCCATCTCATAAATCCAGTTTCTCCCCAACAGAAGGTTGTAGTCCAAGCTTGCGTCAACTACCTCAACCTCTATATTGACAGTTTTTCCCCCAACACAGATGGGCAAAGCTGGGACAATACCATGGCGTCTGTGAGAATGACCATCGAACGCAGTCAGAAGAGTGGTAGATGGAATAGCTTTGGGAGATCCAATTGTCTTCCAACATGTGAGAGACATCACGCATGTGGAAGCACCCTCATCAACAACCGTTTGAAAGATATTACACTTCCGGTACGATGATTTAATATGAAAAGTCATGTGATGGGGGAGTCTCTTCTTAAAATTAGTCATATCAAAAGTAATCAGAGGAGAATTTTTCGGATCAATAGCCCCAATGGCAGTGAGCAGAGCACTGCGCTGAGCCAGACAAGACTGGAGTACCTCTAAAGCCGACATAGCACAAGGACTTTGTGCCAGATCTTCCACAATCGAGTAGTTCTGGGCAGCCCTAGCATTTGGATTAATTGTCGATCGCTTAGAAGATGCTTTGGGCATCTGAGGCATAGACTCAACGGTAGGCTTGGTAATTTGAAGTGGCTCAGTAGCATTAGGAATATCCTTCGCTTTCGAAGACTCTTCTCCGCCATAATCACGGGATCTCGTAGCGATATCTGCGTGAGCACTCATCATGAAAATGTTCTATGGAATTTCCCCCTCCTGGGTGCCCCCAGAGGAAGCCCCAGGATTTTGATTCGCGCCAACAACTAATTGTTGCCCTTGGAGAAAAGGGTTTGTTAACACAGCCTGGGAACTAGAAGAACCCTGCTGGGCTAACAAGCGCTGCGCATCCTGAATTTTAGGGCAAAGGTGCGTAAGATGGTCTCCAGCACACAGCTTGCATGGAAACTTCACTTTCCTTTTCTCCTTTGGACCCTCACCAACATGCTCATTGGTTTTATTCGCATTACCCTTCCCATTATTGCCCTTTTTCTTATTATTTCGTCCCTTCTTCTTCCCTTCGGATTGTTGATTTCCTTTGGGATCAGAAGCTTGGACAACATTTATGGACAATGAGGGGGAAGGCGATGACTCAGAAGGCACAACCTGACCAGAAGGAGCAGATTGTAAAGACAACTGCTGCAATTGAGTAAGCAGGCTGGCTGCACCACTATTGATCGATCTAATCAGTCCGTCACCATGAGGACCGGGCTTAGTTTTAGATAAATCTAATTTGGAGCGAGGAGCATTGGGAAGATACTTGTGAAGGACCCCAGACTGAGAATATATCAGTTCCAGCTGCTGGGCCCTAAAAATGGCCTGCTCCTCAGAAAATACCCCAGAGAGGGATACATCTTTCGAAATATCTGACTGCAGGGATTTCAGAAACCATTCCAAAAGGAATTCACCTGGAATATGAGCTTTAATAAGCCTCTTCCTTCTCCTCCATTCTTGAATATGGTCAGAAATGTGGGTTGCATCGTCCTGCTTAAAATTAGCTAGGAGTTCAGTCCCAGCATCATAACGGACTGGCAACTGGAAATGGTTTAGAAATGTAACAGCCAATTCTCCAAATGTAGCAAAACTGCCCCCAGTTAGCTCAATATACCATTTGGCAGCGTCTCCAGTTAGGGTGCGTTGAAACAATCTCAACCTAATCGAATGATCGATCAGGGAGTTCAAAGAACACCATAAATGGAAAGTAGTGATGTGGTTAGCCGGATCCTCTCCATTCTTCCCTTCAAACTTTGGAATGTCTGAAGGTATTTTGGTCGGGACTGGATGCCACCCCAGACTATAACGAATCGGATCATTAGTCAACTTCGACAGATCTGGCAAGTTTAACGTTTCCAGAAAAGGTAAGCGAGGCAGAGCCTGAGGATTCCATCCTTGATGGGATGGATTCCCAACATTCTGAAAAGAATACCCTGGATTTGATGAGGCACCAGGTTGCCAAAAAGGACTTGTAGAAAAAGGAGAGGAACCTCCTCCCAACGCAGAGTTACCAAAGCCCAGACCAGTTCCCCCCGCTGAAGTATGAAATGAAGAGGAAAGCCCCTAATAGGGATTCCATGAATTAGAAAGAGGAGAAAAGGTCTGATAAGCACTCGACAAAGGGAGAGAAGTATTCCCTTGGTGACCAGCGTAAAACTGATTCCCTTCCCCCACTGTAGTGAATACAGGGTTCCATCCTATAAAAGTGGTCGAATTCTGACCTCCAGACCAAGGATTGAAACTCTGGGTCTGAGAAGTAAACGGAAAGGACCCTAAATAAGGATTGGTACTAAGAATGTGTCTAGTTCCAAAGGGGAACCCTTGAAAAGAAGCTGATCCACTAGCCATGGAAGACATGGGTGTAGATCCAGTTGCAACAGCGGAAAAGGACAAAGAAGGAATCCCACTAGTGGGCATTCCGAAACAGAAGGGACCAGAATGAGAAGCATGTGCTTGGGTGAAACCAGAGCCAAACACATCAGCACTAGAAGCAATCGAAGATAAAGCAATAGTGCCCCCTCCTTCAACAGAAGCAGGAGTCTGAATGCCTGCAGCACTCACAGCAAAAGCCGCGTTCCCAGTCGTGGCCATCGAAAGGTATGAATAATACGGAGGATCTTCTAGTCTCTCTGACTCAAGTCCGATGTATTGAACAACGAACGGATAATCAGGAGGAAGAGGAGATGGACCTGACACAGGAGGTTCAGGTAATTCCTCAATTTGAAAATCTTCTTCCTGAGGAAATAAAACTCGCGAGGTGAGCGGAACGCTCCTCTCGGAACCAACACTGGAATTAGCTATGAAACCTTTAGACCCTTGTGGAGGATCTCTCTCCACTGCGTCAGACGTCACAGGGTGGTAACCACCTGCTAAATCACTCCTACGCCTTCTCGAAGAAGGCTCTGGACTCTCGAGAGACAACCCCGAGATTCTCCTCGATCGACGAGGTGCTTGATCATCCACTTTAATAAATTTTAATTAGACTCAAAAAATATAAAGCTAAGCAAGCTAGGAGAAAAGAGCACTCACTATAAGAAAAATCCCTAAGATATAATCAAGCAAACAGCCTTCAAGTATTTCCGCTCCGGGTGATGAGGACCAGACACCAAAATACAGGAAAGCGAAATATAGGACCTCCCGAAAGCAGTCTGGGATAATTATAGCCCGGGCCTACTAGCGAAGGTAACAGAAAAAGTTACGTCGACCTCCTAACTATAGCCTTTGCTGGCTCAAGCACCCAAGCTTCACAAGGGCACCCCCCAGAAGTACTGCTGAAAGTGATGCGACGTCTGCCTCAGGTACCACGGGTATTCCTCCCCGCAGTCACCTGTGTGGAACCTAGGAGTGGAAACTATGGGCACCAATCCATGTCAGAAGCTGGGCAGAACAATCTTGAGGTTAGATTCAGCTGATCAGAGAGTATCCCTCTTCTCAGCCTTCACTTCCCCTTGCGCTTGACTCTCTGGAGGAGAGCTTTCCCGGTCCACCTAACGGAGTTGGATTTCGCTCAATTAATCAACTTCTATGTTTTGTTTGAGCGGCCTTGGAGAGTTAACTCTCCACTCACCTAATCCAAGGCCCTACAACCTAGCTAGTTGGTATATGACACTTAGAAAACTTGCTAGTTGATTTTAAATTAAATCGCTTATTTTAATTGGCTGTTATGTTAATTCAAAGGGATGTGGAAATGAAACTTATGGTGTTTTGACGCAGAAAGAAATTAATAAAAACCAAACTACATGCAAATGCAGTTATTGTCTTTCGATGAAAAGCAACTTCTACACAGGTTCTACGAGATTAAAAATTGTATTTTTCTTTTCAGATAACAAACTCACACTCACAAAAAACTATGAAAATGACTAAATGCTTAAGTGCACCTGATGCAAATCACTACAAGCATGCAAATTCTAAGATGAAAAATCTCCTAAAGCAGAGCAAAATTTCCCAAAAGTCATTCAGTTTTATCTCTTTTTGGTCGTCCAGAAAGCTAGTTCCCAAAATCAAGAACTCTTAATATGAAGACACCAAAAACGCTTAAAAACAAGAGGAAGAAATCAATGACAACTCCTTTCCAAAATCAAGCCAAAATCCAAAGGCAAGAAACCTCAACAAAGCTTCAAAAGATACAAAGAAACGAAAACAAAAATGAAAAAAAAAAAGCAAACAACAAAGCAAAATGTTTTTTGAGCTTTTGAATTTTATAAGGGAAGAGTTCGAAAAAACCAAGCAAAACTATAAAACCCCAAGCCAAACAACACTGAATTTCAAACAAAAACTTCAAAAATTCTCCAAATATTATAGGGCTAACTAGTAGCAAGATCAATATGAGCAAAAGAAGACAAGAAAACTCAGCCACTCAGCCTAGAAGAATAGTACAACCTTACCGCAAACAAAAACTTCAAAGAACCAAGAAAGACTCTTCAAAAATTGCAACAAGACCTAGCCGACCGAACTCAAGAAAACTAACCAAGAAACGGGCAAAAATCGTAGTGCAAAGAAAAACACAAAGATAGGAAAGAGTAAATGAGCAGGAGCTCTCTATTCTGATAAAGCAGAACAGCCAAGAATGCCCAGAATGAGATCTTGGTACTCGAACCAGAGATGCCAGCACAAGAAACAACACTTTGCCAAAAAGACTAGTTTTCAATCAAACAAGAGAGAGAAAAGGCCAAAGACCACTTTCTTCACAATCCAGAGGGTACAAAGACACTGCAGGAATAGGTCTCCACAGACAGAAAGGACTAAAAAGTCAAGAAATCCAAAATTTCAAAATCTGCCTAGGTATACGCAACTTTACAGTTTAGAAACAAGCGTGCATATGCGACTGTGCTAAAGGAAACTCGCGTATACGCGACTCCCTTTAACAAAAAATGCGTGTATACGCGACTGTGTGCAGACAAACCCGCGTATATAAAGGTAGATAATGAAAAACAAAAAGGATCAAGCCTGGATAAGAAACCAGGACTTCAGTCTGACTGAGAAAGAGTAAAATGGACTGGAAATAAAAGTTAAAACTGTTGGAAACCTATCAAACAGCTGAAACCACCCAACAGGGGAATCACAAGAATGCGATCCCCAGCGGAGTCGCCAGTTCTGTTTTGGGGAAAATCACCCTAGAGGTTTGTTGGGTTACAACCTCCACAGAGCAGGGCATGCTACTCAAGAAGGACTCACACAACCATACATGTTCATGAAAAACTAAATAGAGCCGATCGAGGAACTTACCCGTAGGTCCTACGGTTGAAGCAGATCCCGCGGGGTCCAAACCCCCAGCAACCCTTCTTCCTTCTTAACCTGAAAGACAAGAAGAAACAAGCACGAAGAACTAGTTGTCAACATATATCTACTCTAAATGTTAGTGAAATCCATATGAAACATTAGATAAACCATAATAAATGCTTAAATAACAATATTCTCATATATGCAAGCAGACACTAACACGTATATTTCGGGAACAAGATGGTTCTTTTGTATTATAAATAGCATGTACAGAAATAACGAGTGGAGAGATCACCTGAATCCTTCCACGATCTTCGAGCAGACCGTCGTCCGGATCCGTCCCACCCTTGCCTCGCTAAGATTCCTTCCAAACTAGTGCATACGAGATGACATATAGGAAGATGAGCATCTCCAGGAAACAAAGGTTTCCTATAATGAACTGGGAAGTGCAGGAGGCACGGGAATTCAGACTTGGATAGGGAATACCAACAGAGTATAATATCAATAATTCTCTCTCTCCCTTAGGCCATGCACATGAGGGGCTTTTATACTCCCTCAAAGTAGTTTCAATAGTTGGAAACAGTTGGCCACGTGCTAGGGTGGTTGAACTACTAGAGTAACCATCAACCCAGCCCGAAAATAGGGAATTTTAATATATTTTTTAATGATTTTAATGGCATACGCGGAAAAGTACATATGGACTCGCGTATACACGCGGAAAAGTCTGGGCATAACCGCGTATGGGAATTTTAACACTGTTTTTTAGTGAATTTTGTTCAAGTCTGTAGGAATGGGTGCCCAAAGCCATAAAAGAAATCATGAATCATATGAAGGTGAAAGTGATCTTTATAACAACAGCGAATCTAAGCATAAAGATATCTAACAAGCTACTTCATTAATCTTCAAGGTGAGGAAATGACCTCAATCACCAGAAACTAGTACAATGACAGATCTAGACAATAGAGAAGCAGTACATGAGAAATAATGCAGTAGAAAAAGGAGACTACGCGGTAGCTAGGGCTGAATGTTAAAATAAGTAGAAAATACAGATCTGAGATGAAAATATGATACATATCCTCTTCCAGGTTGTCACAGGACACCCTCCTTGAGAGAAATCCCTCAAAACTACTAGATCCTTGCAGATCTAGAATTTCCACTACTACACTTGCTGCAGCTGCAAAACCCTCAATGTGCCAACGCTATCAATACAAGCATAGCTTGCCCTTCAACCTGATAATGTTTCAATATATCTCACTTCCCTCCAAGAGCTACTGAAATAAGGATAGAGGATTCCTAAGCAGGGGATCCTCTCTTTCTCTTGCTAAACAACAAAGAGAAATGGAGTTTCCTTAGCAAGCTCTCAAAATGAAATATGATCAAAAACCTCCTCATGAGCCTTCATCCTCCTTTTATAACATTGGAGTCTCTTGAAAAAACCTAAACCACTTTCATCCTTTGGTCCTTTTCACATTTGGAAACCCCTTCTAGAATTGTGCAGTCCTTCAAGGAGGTTCAGTGAACCTAGACAGCGCTGTTGAATTAGTCAAACAGGATCTCCTTTGGTGGTCTTGGCCTTTTCACACCTGCAAGATTTTATTATGATGGCATAAATATGTCTCCTTTTACATATGCATTTAGTTATTCTTGATTTTCAAGAGGATTAGACATCCTCCCTTACAATTTATTCATTAATCATGAAATACAAAATGAATAAGGAAAAATTAATGTTCCAAATTAGCTTTAATCTAATTTTGGGACATTAAAAAATTTGTAAACCCACTTGGTTGGGTAGTTCAGTCAAATATGTAATTCCACTTGGTTGGATCTTTGAAGTAAGTATGAGTCCTTGGTGATAGGAAAGGTCATACTTGGTTGAGTTATAGAGTCATTTACTTCATTGAAAAATCTATCTGAAGATTCAACATGAACTCAGGGGGAGCATGGTCAATACAGTGCACGTCGGATCTGCAAAGCTCTTCTTTATACAAGGAAAGAGAAACCTTGTTTCGGTCCTTATCTGCCCTTTTCCATTGATATCAAAGGGGGAGAGTATTTTGGTGTTTTAATAATGGTTATGATTCATCTGCTGTGGTGATCAAACACCATCATGGTTGCCATCAAGCCGAAAGGGGGAGATTGTTGGCAATATGATGCAATATGTTGTCCTTGATGGCAACCTACTTAATGAGTTGCCTATGATAAGCAACCTATGTGTTAAAGATGTAAAAATGATGTTTCTACAGGTCAGTTCAGATGTGACAGAGAAAGGAATTCCAGTAAATTCCAAAGAAATGAAACAAGAAATATTTCTCAATGTATATGCAGGTTTGATGAAGGAAACCCACGTATGGATGAAATGTATATGCTACTTTTATGAAGGAAACCCACATATACATCCAAAATTAGTATATATGCAGTTTTTATGAGGCGAAGTCACTTACACACGCGAGTACGAAGAAGAAAATTCGCGTATGACTTTTGTGCTCTAAAATTATGATACCAAGGGGCATTACCATGGTATTAGCCCACAATATTGAGCATTGTATTATATATTTGATTTCGTCCAAGAATACCATCATCAATTGTGTGGTTTTGACTCATGGTATTGGTAAAGGCTAAATCAATATAAGGAGAAGAACATCATAGTGCAAAGGTGTGCATGTGTAAGGGCTATTACTAATATTTCTCTCTGAAGTATATTTGCATAGGATGAACTATTTTTTATTGATAAATCTGAAGTTATGATGCACCCTTGGATAGATTGATGGATCAAGATCTCTAAACCTGAAATGACTATATTCTTGCATGATCCATTGAAGAGATGATTAGATTTGAGACCTGGCACATGTTTGCTGAAGTGGAGTGAAGAAATCTGGGTAAGTTCTATAGATCTGAAAACATTCTGCTGAATTAATATTACAGATCTATACGCTAGTTCGTCTTAGTAGAAGAGCGTATATACGTGGGTTTTCTTCAGAAAAGGCGCGTATGGAAGTTAGGGTTTTCTGAAGCTTATTGTAGATGTTTTTTGTTATAGCTTCTATTATTTATGTTTTCTATCAATGAAGTCTTCATGTAGATCTGAGTTGCTTGAATACTGTACATGCTGCTAAGTTGAATATGTCCAAATCTAATCAATAAGTAAGTAAACATGGTTAATGATGACTGACTATTTAAGGGTTCTGCATTTCTGAAAAGATGTCTGACTGAAAGCGTCAGATTGGATCTAAGATAGATCATATTATGAAAAATAATATTCTCAGATCTATACGAAGGTTGGTGTTAAGGAAAGCACGTATACACGTGGTTTCAATGAAGCAAAGTAGCGTATGCATTTTAAGATGATGAATGTTCAAGGTTAAGTTTGATTTTTCATACTGATTCTGAAGTCAGAGGTATTCTTGAGATCTGGTTACAGTGATCTCACCGTTTGGTTTGATGTATTGGGTGAAGTTTATTATTGTTGATATTTTTGAACATTTTTGAAGGGTTTGCTAAGCTATGTGATCCGGTATGAAAATTGATGAAATGTGATGCTGTAGTGATTCCAGACCCGAGATACTTGATACGAGTAGAATCTACATGACGATAAAAGATGGTGTTAGCCCGGGGGTTGAAGCTCCCTTCTAGTAGTGGCTGGTAAATGAGTTTAGGGGGTTGTAGCTCCCTTCCAGTGGCAGCTGGAAAACGAGAGAAGGTTGCAGCCTTCTACAGGTAGACGCCTGCATACTGATACGAGTCTGCATCAGTACAAAATTGTATACAATTTTCCATATAATAAATATTGAAGACAGAGACGAAAACATTGGTGGTTTTCTCTCGAATTGGGTTTCCACCTTATATCCTGGTGTTCATGTGTGTTGCTTATGTTTGATGATTTATTCTATTCTTACTGCACATGCTTACTACTTACTAAACAATCTGATGAATGAATGATGCACCGATCTAAGTAAAGAATTATATGCATAATAAGATCCTTGGTCATACGCAAGTTTTATTAAGGATATCCGCATGTATACATTAGTTGGGTTCATTCAAGTCACATTTGGAATTTAGTAAAGAAAAAATAAAAGTTTTCAGTAAGCTCTAAATACTGATTCACCCCCCCCTCTCAGTATTTTTCCCAACAATTGAGAGACTAAGGAGGATAAATTCTTTAAAAATATCTTTAGTTCTTGGACATGGAGATTCTGCTAGCCTAGTGTTACAAATAAAAGGTCCAACATGTGCCTTGATTTTAAATTGAGAATTCTTCTTTGCTGCAACAAAATGTAGATCATTTGTCTAATATATTATAATGAAAATATTCTCATAGGGACATACTTAGGTAACCTGTATGGAGAAATTTCACACCCATATACTCTAATTTCATTGTAGTTTTGATACAAGTACCAGTCACCCATTTTAGTCTGCTCATTGAGATGCAAAAATCTCTTTATTTTTGACCCTATTCTTGGTTATACACTGTTGTTTAATAGGAAGAAGGCTACATACAAAAACTGGTCAAGATAGTCACTGTAAGGAAATTCATTGGTATGCTCCCTCACCAAGTAAGTCCAATGAATTACATATTGGGCATTTCCTTGCTCATCCAATTTCTGTAATGTACACTGAAAACTGTCCGCTTGATGGAATAAGAATAAATACACTAAAACTGAAGCATATTTAAAAATGCCTTATGTGGAAAATTTTAGGAATTTTTCATGAATGGTATTAGCTAAAAACTCATTGTAGTTAAAGATAATTGAGGGATTTTCATCCTTTCATAAAATTGACAAAAATCTCATGATGGCTTCATCAACCCACTGATTCGATTGATAGCCAAGTAAAAAAGAAACTGTGGAGATGATCTTCTTGGTTGATGCAGGAGCATCATGGTTCCAAAATTTGTACATTTAGTAAAATCAAGGGGGTCTTGTGTTTTCGAGGGAGTTGGTTTTGTAAGTATTTAATTAATTTAATTTTCAATGTTTTGAGTGATTTTATGTGAGAAATTTAGAATACGATTTAATTTAACATTGGGAGGCATATTTGTAAATGTTCTCGAATGTAGGATACCATGAGAGATTTAGGCTAGTTGAGATTTCAAAGGGATTGTGAATCCTAGACTTAGGGATTAGTTGATGATTTTGTGGATTTAGAGGATTCTTAGGATTTAGTTGAGAAGATTGAGGATCTGAACTAGAATTGGTTGTAGAACCTTTTGTATATAACGGTAAGCCTCAAAGGCATAAAAATACATGTATTCTTAGATAGGAGATTTGATTGTAAGCATATGGGCATAGAGAGAAATATAGGAAGAGAAAAGGGCCATGTAAAAGGCACATCAGGCCAAAGTCAGATTGTAAGCAGGTTTTTATTGTATATGTACATTTATTTTATTAATGAGAAATCTAATTTCATTGTGGCTGTGTGTCATTTCTGTTATGTGTTGAGTGATCCATAATAGGAAAAATTTGATATCTTTGTAATAATTCCCTGTAATTAATTCAATTTGAATGAATAAGTCTTTCTGAGTGATAAAATACTTAGTGACTGGGTAGAATTTGTATGATTACAGTTTGGGAATTAATTTGTTGATGTTGTGTTGTGGAGCTGATAAGGAAAAATAAGTGCAGATAAAAGTGTGTGTAGGTCGAGATAAAGAAATAAAGTCGAATTCTGGATTCAGAGAAGTAATAGACAAGGGTATTCTGTATTCGGCCTTGAGACAATGTGCTAAAGAGTGCGACAACGTGATCATCAAAGATAAAAATGAATGAAGAAAAAAGAATAAAGCTCAGGAGGGAGTTATGAGTAGAGAAGATGAAGTTACAAGCGGTGATAATCGAAAGAAGAGAAAATATTAAGGTAGCAACTAGTTACAATAATTCCAAAGGAAGAGAAGGGACGACGAGGATTAAATCGTAAAGGTCAGCTTGAAGATTATCAGTCTAGATCTCATTGCAAGTTAATTTGGGAATATGTCGAAGAGTGATAAGTCTAAGATCTATGCGATGCGATGAGGAGATAAGATGGTAAGGATTAGAGCAAGATCAACGACCCAGATTACTTCGCAAGATAAATTGGGAAAGTGCGAAGTGGACATGTGTGAGGAGGAGCAGCTAGGCACAGCTTGCAATCAGCGATTCTTTTATTTACATTGCAAGGTAAATTATTTAGTTTGTGGTATGATAAAATTTGGGTTGTGAAGATGCGATGCGATATTGTCATTGCATTTCGCATCGGCATTATTATTGGTTGTTGTTAAAATTTATTTGTTATGGAATGCTAAATGTTATATTCGTCGAGGCGCGAAGTGATATGTGTTGCAATTTGGAGTTGGTGTATATTTCTTGGGAGTCGATTTACGATATGTTAAAGTTTTAAAGTTCCGATAAAGCAAACCGTTGCGAGCTTAAGGAAAATGTTGTGTGCTTCTGAGTTTATGTGGGCCATAACCCATAGGTACGCATGTAGTTTGTAAAGATGCAGTTTTATTAAGCTTTCGCGTGCATATATGAATAAAAGGTTAATGTTTAAAATATTTAAAGTGGGTTCAGTTGGGTGAATATGGAGGAGCTTATGCTCCATATGATTTATGTGGGTAATTAGTGGGGTTAATTCCGCTAACCTTGCTATTATTTGGAATAAGAGGTTGAGATTTATGAATATGTATGTATGCTGCATCATTGGTCATTTCAAGGAACATGGAGGATCGATAAGGGGGAATTTTATTAGGTAATTGGGCATCCTCGAGTAGGAAAATATCAAAAATATTGACTCTATTAGGGAAGGTAAGGTTTTTATAAAGATCCATAAGGGAATCTTTAGAGAATGGCTTCAAGGAGTCAATATTTGGATTTTGTAGCATTAAATGTATTGATTGAGAAATTTGTAGCATTTGGTTTATTGATTGAGGGGTTATGGTGAAAATAATATCACCCTTCTCGGCTACAATGGATCTTTGGCTAGGGATATATTTGGAATGGCACCATGTCACAAGTTCAGGAAAGTGTTGGGTTTGGGGAAAGATGAATTGGGGTAGGATGGACTCCCACAAATCCAATTCATCATGTTGGTCAATGAAGTTTTGTTTTAACTAGTTTTGAAGTTCATAAAGATCGAATTCACAACTAGTTTCAAGTATCTTATATTCATTATCTACCAGGGGCAGGTGATCTAGGTCAATGACAGGAGGTAGCATAGGGTTTTCATCAACAAATTTCTTAGATTATCCTTTGGGGGCCATGATGAAAAAGGAGGGAGAATTATTGTTGTAATTACCTAGGAATTTAGTCGACTGGAGGTCGGTGGCTGGATAATTTGCAGCTGTGACAGGTAAGCTCGATGACTAGACACTGTACAGGTCCTGGTTTTTCTGATCTAGGTCATGGTGGAACGTTCAATGGATGACTGATTCACTGTGATTTATTTATCTTTCTCAATAGTTCAGAATAATGCATGGGAATGACCACCAGAACAGGACAATAGTCGTTTTATAGAGAAAATGCTTACCGTTTGGGTTTAGATGTTATCAAAGTGGATCCGTTGGTTAAGATAACAGATAGGCCACTTGGTGCAAGTTGGTAGGATGGGGAGTGCAACGGTAGAGGGAGCAGGGCCGAGCGGGAGATACACGTGGCAGTAGGGGAGTGGCAGTACGTGGCGAGAAAGGGATGGAGCTCGGGGAGAGTGCTCATATGTTGAGTATATTGGATGGAGAATAATTAGCGGATTTTAGGGGGGGTGGGGTGGTAGATTATTTTAGGTGAGGTGGGATGCAAATAGGGTGAGAGGGCGCCATGTATGGAAAGATGGGAAAGGGAAAACTGTCTTTTTGGACCCCACCCCCCTCGCGTGGTTAACCATCGAAAGATATAGGGGGTCCAAAACTCTCTGGCCCACTATTGATTGAGGCGGGTTGGATCTTTGTAATGGGATCTTGCACACACTTTATCATATAACGACAAAATGTTGTTTCAAAAACTTTATTACAAATCACTTAATCACGTTTAAAATGCACATTTAAACTAATTAATCAATTTTAATTAAAAACCTAATAAATTCACTTTATTACACAAATTAATCACGCTTAAATGGTGCGATTAATCTAATTAAACTTACTTAATTAGAATAGCAAGCCTATTTTTATTTTTCTAAATTTATACATCATTTATTTTTCTATTAAGTGGCATTTAGACTAGTTCACTTATTGGGGATTTTTCCTCATTTTATCATTTTTTTTCACAAATATATATTTTATATCCCCTTTCTCTTTTTCTTTCTATTTTTTTTTCTTGGAAATAATTTGTAGAATGAAATATTATTTAAAACATATTTATACAAATCAACAAATATTTATCAATTTATCCTATAAAATATAGGACCCTAACCATGGCTCCAATGGGGATGACATCCTCCTTGTGATGTGTCAAGAACACTGTAGATTAGTAGCCTTTATCCATTGGCCATGGTGTCCTTATTCTGCAGCTGAATTGATTCACTATTATTATTATAAATATGGCAACAACTTATCATAAGCTTAGGGCCTTCTCTTCAGGCTTCAATTTATAATGTTAGCCACCCACACTTGCAATAGAAAAATAAAATGATATTCACAATGGTATGAATGAAAACTTATCTATTCCCGAGAGAAATAGTGTTTGATTAGTCTTCCATTGACATGTCCATTTGGAAATTCTTCTCCAGTCAAGTCCTTAAAAAAGAATGCATTATTTCCTCGGTAGGCTTCTATTTGGAAGGGTCCTTTCCACAGACTTTCAAATTTACTATGATTGCCTTTGTTTTCATTCCCGACATCCCACTTCAAAACTAGATCATTCAATTTAAAATCATCTATTTTGGTCTTTATGTCATAGGTCTTATTGATTTTTCCTTGAATTACTTGAGTTTTGTTATAAACCTCCTCCCTAGATTTTTGCAGCTGTATGGTTTGATTTATCCTTCTCTGTAAGTCATTTTAATATACTTGTGATTCCTGCAACAATTTTAGCACAAGAATTCCCAAGGAGGTAGGAAAAATTGTATCCACTCTATATACCAATTGGAAAGGAGACATTCCAATAGATTTCTTTGTGTTAATTTTGTCAGCCCATAAGGCATTAATAAACTTCTTATGCTAGGTATTTTTATTTTCCTACAATAGTTTCTTTATGATGTTGACTAAACTCTTATTAGAAGGCTCAACTAACCCATTCCCTTGTGGGTAATAGGCAGTAGAGTGTCCTAAATTTATGTTATATTTGTGACAAAATTCAATTATTCTCTTTGATTTGAAAGCCGCAACATTGTCAGTAATGATCTTATTTAGACAACCAAATCTGGAAAGAATATTACCTTCTAAAAATTGAATGATCATCGTGTCTGTAGTTTGTGTGGCTGGAATAGCCTTAATCTACTCAGTAAAGTAGTTAGTGGTTGTTAAAATCCATTTATGTTGAGATGAAGAGCTTGGATGTATTTCTCCAGTAAAATCGAGACCGCATTGTTGGAAAGGAGCCTCAGCTAAAATTGGTTTCAATGGCAAGGGAGAAATTTTTCTCTTTCCTTCAAATATTTGGCATTGATGGCATGTTGTAACTTTATTATGAAAATCTCCAAACAAAGTAGGCCAGTAAAAACCAGCCCTTTGAATTTTTCGTTGTTGTGGTTTTATAGTATAAATGTCCTCCACATTCCCCTTGATGGAATTCCTACACGAATTTCTCTGCTTCATCTTGCAATAATAAATTTAGAAAAATACCTCAAGCATCCTTCAAATACAAATTCTAATCTAAAATGAAAAATTCGATAGATTTTAACTTGAGAAATCTATTTTTTGTCTTATTTAAACTAGGAGGAGCTTGTAAATTTTGTAATACAAAAATAATATCTGCAGACCAAGGAGATGTAGCAAATGCTTCTGATACCTATGGAGTCACATGCTCTTCTTGTTCATCAAGTCTAGCTATAAATTTTATGTCTAGTGCATGAAAATTGGACTCACACATTAGTTTTTCTAATCCTTGACCTTTGATGAGCTCAGTGGGTCTTATCTCAATGTCATATTCTAGAATAATTTCAATCCATTTTCCTCTTTTTCCATCTGGATCAATTTGTGTAAGGATATCTTTTACCACATTATTTGGGACAAATGAAATGATATGGGAATGTAGAATTTACACTATGAAATATTTGATTGCTTTTACTAAAGCAAAGGCTTGTTTCTCCATGATATTTAATTTTAATGAGGCATCCCTCAAAGATTTTATGAAGAAAGCAATAGGTTGTTCATATCCTTCATTGTTTTTATGTAAAAAAACTACTGCAATAGTGTGTTCATATGAAAAATAAAAAATCATAAAATCCTTTGTAAAGTCAGGGATAATTAACACAGGAGCTCATGTCAATGCTTGTTTTACTTCATCAAATTATTTTTTTACTTCTAAGTTCCATTTTACTTCAGTGTATTTTCTCAGCATATTAGTTATAGCCCTGAAAAGTTTAGCTAAATTGGGTATGAATCTCCTTAGGAAATTTATCCTACCAATGAAAGATTGCACTTATTTTTTGTTTCTTAGAGGATCAATTTTCATAATTTTTTCAATTCTACTGGGATCAATTTTAATACCATATTTTGAAATTATATGGCCTAGAAATTGTCCTTCTTCTAAACCAAACAAAGATTTATTTGAATTCAAAGATATGCCATATTTGCCACATCTTTCAAAAATAAATTTCAAATGATGTAAATGATCCTCATCAACTTTGGAGAAAACAATTATGTCATCTAAATATATCACAATGAATCTGTCTCTTTCATTTGCAAAATCTATATCCATTGCTCTTTTGAAAATAGCCCCTACATTTTGTAATATTCCTAAATTAGCATGCATGCTAATAAGAATATTGGTTTTTGGTTTTTGCACTTAGTAGATGAATAAATGTGGGAGGAGACCCATACTTAACTTAAATTAGCATAAAAGCTATCTTGGTATGAAAGGGGATCACTTTAGTAGCTGGATTTCACACCCTCATGTGTGAACAGGGACTTTTGCATGTGGACAAAGTCAAGTTTGACCAAGTCAACAACATGCATGAAGAAGAATGGATCATCAATGTAAATAGCTCAATATGAACAAGGATCAGCTTAGAAAAACATATGAGAGATGGATTGAAGACATTTAGGTGTGAAAAGGGATGAAGTAGGTTTTAAGAGGTCAACTTTGACCAAATCAAACAACGTTGTTAAGGGAGAGTGGCCTTAATGGAGATACAATGCAGTTTTGGAGGGAGATTGATCATGTGCATGTGGAAACCCTAATGGGTGGGACCAAAGTTGAGGAGGCTCACATAGCTTATAAGTAAGAGGATGGCAGCCATTTGAGGTTAGCTTGATGATTATTGATTTTATTGTCTGCATGACTATTGAGCATTCTTCAGCTGTTGAGTTGAGATTGCAGTGTTGTTTAGCACAAGGCATTCCTGCTTAGGGATTCCTTCTCCTACCTTGAGAGGCATCTTAGAGGAGAATTTTACTTCAGTTTTCCACACTCAGGCTTGAGGCCAAGCATCCTCCTTCAGCTACAGATTTATTTCTGTAAAGTGTAACGTTGTGTTGTAGGGTGTTGCAGTGGAAGGTGCACAACACCACTTCCTTAGCTTGTTTTTCAGAGGAGGAAGCATTCCTCTCTTTTGGGAGATCAGTGAGGGAGATTTATGAGCTCATTTCAGATCTTGGCATGTGGATAATGTACTTCACATCCCCTATAGTGCAATCCCTTGTAAGAACTGCGTAATTCCTCTTAGTGTTGCAGTAGCAGGGTCAATACCCATGATCCTGAGCTTGTTCTTTGGGGAAGGGCCAACCCTTCTCCTGGAAATATTGTATAAAGCCTCTTCTTATATTCTTGTACATTTCAGCTATATGTATTCATATCTGCAGTATAAAAACGTTTTTCAGATCTATATCTGTAGATCTGTCATTTTATTCTTGTACTCTCATGCAGCCCTTGCCGTGATATTCTCTTATTGTATAAAAAGGAATAGATCTCCATTTTTCTCAGCCATTAATGATTGTAAAATATAGATCTACTATTTTTCATATATTTCTGCATAAACCCTCATTAAAATAATGCTATTATATGCTTCAGTCTTTTCTGTTAGCAAAAGTCATGGGGTTTGGGCTTATTTGAGTTGTATTGGCTTGGGGAGACCTGTTTAGCTTGGCTAGAGGGATTTTTTTTCTCCAATTATGTATGTGAGATGTATAATTCATATTCTAAGGGATCTAAGTCCCATTTCTCACAGTGATAGCGTAATTTACTGAAGACAACCTTTTTATAGCCCTTATTGGTGCATTTCCCCAACTTTGGGATCATAAAAGGCATATTAAGTTGCTGTTGTAACATTAATTGATGGATATTTGTTTTTTAACACATTTTGTGAGTTGATAGCTTGCTGCTATTCCAGAATTATGTTTACATATTGCTGCAATCCCTTCCTTGGGAATTTGTCATGCCATACTAGGTGTGGGAGGTTTGTTTACCTCACCTAGTTTGATTTGTTTCTGATATCCTCTTGGATTTAGGTCTTAGACTATCGGATATAAGGGATCCAAGGGCTGATCTTGGTTGCTGTAGCACACATTCCTGAAAAATATGTTTTTTAGGCATGCCTTGCTAAGTAGTCCCATCTGGGGATATTACAGTGGTATCAGAGCATAATCTTGGCTCAGCCTGTGAGTTTAAGCCTTTATGCTATTAGAAGAGTAAGAAGACAAAGAGAAGGAACATAGATCAGAATTATGGAGAGAATGAGATTACTCTCATCACTTTTCAGATCTGGAAATAACCTCTCTAAGGAGGTTAAATAGATGAAAGAGGAAAGATGCAATGGAACTCCTAGAGGGTTTCAAGAAGAGGAAAGCTGCAGTGAGACCTCTAGAAGGTTTCAAGATGAGGAAGACCCATGCACTTCCCACTCTCATAGAGAAAATGAGAAGCATGAAGAGCACTTGGGACATGAGGTCCTAAGTGGGTACCTGGCAGAATACAAATATCAACCTAGAGCTTTCAAAAAGACTCTAGATCTTCCTCGGTTTATCCAGCTGGAAGAAGAGAGGAGACCCTACAACAATAGGATGATAAGGGGCAATATATTTCTATTGTATTCCTTTTATGGAGCACCCACATGCACAAAAAAATCTTGGGTGATGAAGCTAGAAGAATTATTCCTACTGCATCCAGTAGCAGAAAGAGAGGATGTTGAGATCTCAGCGTTGCACTTGGAGGGTAAGGCAAGCACTTGGTGGTTCAGCCATGTGAGTCATGCAAGAGTGTCTAATTTTTCAGATTTCACTCAAAGGGTGATCAAAATATTTGATAGAGAAAGATCAGAGAAGGAGGAGCCCTCACCACCAATTTAGGAGTCCTGTACCAGCGCTATCACAATCATGGAGGAGCAACCATCTATTGCAATAATTGAAGGCACCATCACAATGGAGGAAGGAACTATTGCAACCTTCCAAGATGTTCCTAAGTTCCACTAAGGTATGCATGAATTTTCATTTCCTATCATTTCAGAATATCTTATAGGAAACCTTGGGAATATGTCTTTACATGGTCAAGGATCAAAACACATTGCTGATTTGGAGCAACAAGCTTGCACTGCGCTGCACAAATTTGGTTTGATCAAAGAAAGGGTAAAAAATCATTCCAATGCACCCTCATTGAGTTGCATGCAGCATTTGGGGTTAGGGTGTGAAATTTTGGAGGACATGATGAACATTGCACCATTTTATGATGATGTTTACCTTCATCACACTTGGATCTTTCTGGATTCAAGATGACCATTGATGTGAGATTTTTTCTAGGAGATCTCCAAGGAGTTGCATCTCAACATCCCATGAAATGAAAGGAGAGGGATTTGCTGTGGGAGATTGGTAGTCTTCTTTGGAAGGGAACCAAGGTAGAGCATGATGAGAGGCATCCACATACGGGTGAATGGGAATGGATGGAGAGAAAGAGGTTGGTGAGCCACTTGCAAATATATGACATAGGGCAGCAAGAGGCAAGGCTGCATTGGATACTCTTGAGAGAGTTTTTCCAACATGTGACATACCTCTTGTCAAAAGGTATGTTGGGTATTGATGCATTGCATGGCACCCATATGATATGGTAGTAGAAGATTTGTATGTATGGGGGATTTGTTAGGTCCCTATATTAATAGTATAGTCCCTTATTGTTGTTAGTGTAACCCCCTTATTGTTATTATTGTACCCTGGTAACCCCCATATTGTTATTATTGTGCCCTTAAATTATTATTTTTAGGTCAGCTAGGATTACATTGTGGCCCCATGGACTCCTATATATAGAAAGGAGGTTTTGTAATTTGAATCATCCAAGAATTTTTCATTCATGTAATGTATTGTAGGTTTCCCTCTTGAAGTGGCTTATTTATAAGGTGTTGATATCTCTTTTCTTCTCTTTTTGGAGCTGGTTTCACAATATTTGGTATCAGAGCTTTGAGATTCTAGGGTTTCGCTGCTCCAAACAGGTCATCGTGGTATTTTCGCTATAACTTTTTTTCTATGAAGGTTCAAAATTTGAAATTTTTATTGTGTGAAGAAAAAATCCCGAGGAAAATTTTCACACAATTTCAGAGCTTTTTTCACAATATTTTCAGAAATATGATCTGTGAAATTTAGGTAATTTTGCAGGCTCTTGAATTTAACCTAAACAAGTCATCGTGGTATTTTCGTAATAAAGTTTTTTCTACGAATGTTCAGAAGCTGAAATTTTTAGAGTGCGAAGCCGTAATCCTAAGGAACATTGTTGCAAAATTTCAGATATTGGTTCGCAACATTTTCGGAGATATGATCTGTGGATGTTAGGGCTTTTTGAAGCTTCTGAATTTCATCTCAAAGAGGTGATCGTGGGAAAATATTCATAACTCTCTCTCTAAGCATCAGATTGGAGTGATGTAAAAAGTGGTCGCAAGTACACGGACTGTAGTTTCTTTGATATCAATTTTAGAGACGAAGGACAAAACAATGACACGTGGCAAGTCATACATGTTCGCTCTACTGAAATAGTCCATAATTAGGTCATTGTGGGAGATTGGACATAACTTTTCCTTGGAGAATCCAAATCAGGTTAGACCTATGTAATTTGACAGATAATTCAGAGGGCTACCTCAGTGCCAAATTTCAAATATTGAAGAGCTGTAGTCACAGAGATAATCCAATTTTAATATCAAGCTCCTCAAAAGCAAGAAAAAGGTGTGTATTTTGTTTCCGAATTGCATAAGTCTTGTTTGAAGAATAAATTTGAATTGATTACAAGGGCATATTGTAGAATAGATATCAGTATTGGGTTCTAAAAAATGCCTCGTAAAAATAATTCAACACCCATCAAGCCTTCATGAGGTTCTACTATGACTCATGAAGATGAAGAATTGCAACATGATGTATCAAAATTACAAGAGCAAGTACACCAAATTTCGCTCTCACAAAGAGTAGCAAAAAATGAAATGGAAGTTTTGAAGAAAGGTGTGGAAGCGAAGATGGATGGTTTGAAGAATAAAATGGATGGTTTGAATAAAGGCATTGAATCTAAGATAGATGGCATGGAAGCTGGCATGGAAGCTAAGATCGATGAAAAAATGGAAAAAATGAAGAATGATCTAAAAGCAGACATAGAAGGTTTGACAAAGTTGATACAAGAAATGTTTCCTAATGGTGAAAAGATAGTAGAGGAAACTCATCATGAGAAAAAAATAAATGTTAATTGTGATTTCATAAACTCTAATGTTGGCGGGAAGAACCACCATATTCCAAAAATGGATATGAGGAATTTTGATGGAAAGGATCCTGTTACATGGATACTATAGATGGAGTAATATTTTTATCTCCATAATGTGCAAAACACACAAAAGGTACACATTGCAACTTTACATTTAGAAAAAAATACATTTGTATGGCATCGATGGCTTTGCTCCCATAAACAAATTGTCACTTGGTCAATTTTTATGGAGGAAATGATAGCACATTATGAGGATACAAAGAGAAACACCTTCTTTAGCGAATTAATAAATCTCAAACAAAGGGGTTTAATGGGGGAGCACATTGAGGACTTCCAAAAATTGAATATAAGGGTAACTGATATTCCAGAGGAACACATGATTGATCTCTTCATAGGTACTTTAAAGGATAACATCCAACATGAAGTTTGCGTTTTGGAACTTTGATTAGATTGGAAGGCATTAAGTTTGGAGGAAAAAGTTGAATACCAATTGTGGCGACAAAGAATCTATATTTACAAAGAGAAAGTATTTGCAACTCCTAGACTTCCACAAGCTACAAGGTTGACACCACAACAATTGGAAGAAAAAAAGACCAAAAGGGCTTTTCTATAGTTGTGATAGAAAATACACTAAAGGTCATAAGTGTGACGAGAAGAAATTATTTTACATAGATTGTGAAGAGGAAGAAGAAAATGTACAAGAAGAGGATATACAGCAGGAACCAGCCCTAGAAGACGAAGAAATGAGTCCAACCATATCATGTAATGCATTGGCAGGAATTACCACTCCTCAAACTCTCAAAATAAAAGGACATATCAAGAAGAAAAAGGTAATAGTGTTGATTGATTCAGGTAGAACCCATAATTTTATTCATTGTAAGGTAGCCAAGGAATTGAATTGTTTCCTATACCTAGCACCAAAATGTCAAGTGATGGTTGAAAATGGAGGAACTATAAATTGCTCTGGAAAATGCCATAATATCAAGCTAACCATGGGGGAATATGTATTGAATAGTTCAATTATTTCCATTCCTATGGGAGGTGTTGATGTTGTACTAGGAGTACAATGGTTACAATGTTTGGGGACGGTAACTTTTAATTTTCAAGAACTTTCCTTGAAATTTTTTCAGAAGGAAAGGAAGTCAAATTACAAGGTATTGCAGGGAAGCTAGGAAAGATAATAAGCTCTAATTTCATGAAAAATATTCTAAAGAAAGAACAACGAGGCATAATTGCACAATTATGCTCACTAGAAGTTCCAACATCAAAATCATCTATTTTTGCAGATCTCCAAAAAGTCTTGGACAATCATTCCAAGGTTTTTGAAACTCTAAGACTCCACTATTAGATGATGAATCATGCTGTTCATTGATTCTAGGAAGTGTTCCTCCAAACATCGAGACCTTATGAATGCTACTTTGCTCAAAAAGAGAGAAATTGAACGTGCGATTAAAATGTTAGAGCGGTATAATTCAAGCGTAGTCAAAGTTCTTTCTCTGCTCCTGTAGTATTGGTACACAAGAAGGATGGATCATGGCGGATGTGTCCGGATTATAGGGAGCTCAATAAGCTCACCATTAAAGATAAATTTTCCATTCCTGTGATTGATGAATTATTGGATGAATTACATGGAGAAATTTATTTTACCAAGTTGGATCTTCGTTCAGGGTATCATCAAATTAGAATGAAGACTGAAGATATTCCAAAAACAACATTTCGAACTCATGAGGGTCATTATGAAATTTTCGTCATGCCTTTTGGCCTTACCAATGCACCTTCTACATTTCAAGGGTTGATGAATTCCATTTTCAAACCCTTCCTTAGAAAATTTGTGCTAGTATTTTTTGATGATATACTAATCGACAACAGGTCTTGGAAGGATCATGTTCAACATGTTGATAGGGTGCTCAAACTGTTGCAGGAGAAACAATTATATGCGAAATCATCCAAATGTTTCTTTGGAGTATAAGAGGTGGAATATCTAGGTCATATTGTATCTCACGAGGGTGTTAAGGTAGACCCTAATAAAATTAAAGCCATTAAGGAATGGAAAGTCCCCACAACCATAAAGCAGTTGCGAGGATTTCTCGAGTTAACAGGGTATTATCGAAATTTTGTTAAGAATTATGGGAGAATAACAGCACCTCTAACAACATTATTGAAGAAAGATGCATTTTCATGGACTCCTGAAGCAACTAATGCCTTTGAACATCTTAAAGAGGCAATGTTCCTAGCACCAGTCTTAGCTACGCTAGACTTCAAAAAAACCTTTATTGTGGAATGTGATGCCTCATGAAATGGAATTGGTGCTATTTTAATGCAAGAAGGAAGACCCACTGCTTTTGAAAGTCGTCCAATCAAAGGAAAGTATTTACAAAAACCTATTTATGAGAAGGAAATGTTAGCAATACTGCATTCACTAAATAAATGAAGAACTTACCTAATGGGAAGATACTTAGAGGTAAAAACGGATCATGATAGTCTTAAACTCTTTTTGGAGCAAAGACTATCTTTAGAAGAGCAACAAAAATGGGTCACAAAGATGTTGGGTTATGACTTTGAAATAATATACAAAAAAGGGAAGCTAAATGTTGTTGGAGATGCACTCTCAAGAAAGAATGAACAGGTGGAAGCATTGCTTTGTGCCATTTCTATTATCCAACCAGATTGGATAACCAAAGCAAGAGATGAATGGAAGAAGGACGAAGAAGTGTGGACACTCATTCAAAGTTGCAGCAAGATCCTAGTACATCTGATACATTTAGTTGGAAAAATGATTCCGTATGGTACAAAGATCGCTTATATATTTGTAAGAATTCCAAACTAAAACAAAAGATTCTTTTGGAATTGCACACTTCTCCTTTGGGAGGACACTCAGGATTTTTAAAAACTTACCACAGGGTGAAGAAAGAACTTTTTTGGGATGGCCTTAAATATGATATTCAAAAGTTTGTGGCGAAATTTTTGGTTTTCTAGCATAATAAAGTTGAGACAATTAAGACCCCGGGTCTTCTAAAACCTTTATCCATTCCAAGTTAGTGTTGGGAGGAGATTTCAATGGATTTTATCATAGGTTTACCTAAGTCCGAAGGAAAGAGTGTCAACTGTTGAATCGTTAGTTAAACTGATAGGGGGGGGGGTGAATCAGTTTAACACATTCATGAGCTTCTTAAAACTTTTCATCAAGCTTATTTACAACTTAATTTTACAATCAACTTTATATGTGAATAGTCTTAATATGTAGCAACAAGTATTAAGATAATGTGACACCAAACTTATTATGAGAGCGGCAAGTATTAAGCAGATTGGATAGAACATATCAACACATAGGCAACACACACAGAGACAACATATATAAGTGGAAACCCATAAAGGGAGAAAACCACATCTTATCATTGTTGTGATGCAAAGGCAAGCTCCAACTCCATCTCACCACTGATTTTTTGTAGGCACCAACCCACAAGAGGCTCCAACCTCAGTCAGCTACAACTGACATCTATCAAGCTTCAACTTGATAGGGAAGCTCCAACTTCCTAATTATATCAAAAGAAAAATTTGCTGATTTACCTTGGATATCAGCACTGTTATGTACCTTCTTTTGTGCTGTCCTTCAGTCTTCAAATCTGTGTTATAGCATCTCTTTCTGCTCCTCCTTCTTCTTATCTTCTCTGCCTCAATTCTTCATACTCTGCATTCTCTAACCTCTCTACTGCATATCAATATGGTATCCTTTATACAGTTTTCCTCATAACTGTTCGCATTATACAGGGAATTCAAAGTGAATAGCCCTGACTCTTCACCTTCTGCCTCCTCACTTCTTTATCCAACTCATTCAGAAAACTGCAACAATTTGTACAATTTTTAGTTTTACAGTGGAGTTTTGTTTCCTATGGAGACTTGCCAGTGCATCACAAACAATATAAAACAATTAAAACATTTAAATTTAGTTACAATGTGAATTCCAACTCAACCCATTTAGCCTTTTGGATCACTGCGTGTTGTCTTTTCTGCAGTTGTCTCTGTCTTTTTCCTCTCTGTATGATTTTCTTTTGACTGCTATTGCGTAACTCCTGCATATATTTAATTGCGCTTTTTATATAACGCAATTCAACTCTCGGCATAATAATAAAGGCATTTGTAACATATAAACTGCCCTTTCTATATAACGCAAATGCCTCTCGGTGATATAATCATAATATACCCTTTTAATATATAAAATTCCTTTTGTGTTCAACTAATCGATCTTTTCTTATGCTCCAATGCGATTACACCTCTTGCGATGGTTCCGATGCGATTGATCGCAATCAGAACTTTCAATTGTATGTTCTGATGTTCTGCTTTACTCCAATGCGATGGTTCACTTTTCACTTGCACTTCACTGCACCGATGCGATTGGAATTCTATGATGTGATTAGCAAAGGCCCCACCATGTAATCAAACAACTCATATCCGCCATCCATCCTTCAGCAAATCTGACGGCTATCATCCGATCGCTCAATCGCAATCGGAACTTTCAGTTTGTTCGTTACTCTTTCACCTCCGATGCGATGAATCATTCTAATGCACTTTAGGTCAAAACTCAAACAAATATGAGTCACCATTTATAACATATCAGGTCCGAAATCGTAATCGGAACTTTTAATTAACATGTTACGCTTTTATGATTTTCTCCGATGCGATTCGTGAGGGTCCCACCTTATAATACTTCATTTATTTTAAAACCAAACAAAAGAACCTTTTGTTCTTTTAATCTCACACACAAGAATATAATACATATGCTGTATACTGTAACCTTGGTCCCTTGTATATAAAGTGCTACATACATATATATATCTTGGAGCCTTTTCTTTATAAATATCGAATGAATTTTCCCGGTAGTCAAAACTCTTTAATCAACCCTCTAAGGCAAAACATAATAAGCCACATTCTTTATTCAAACCTTAGTCTTAATGCTACAAAAGGTGTTCAGCTCTTTTAATTACATACACCTGTGCTAATAGCATTCACTCATGATTTATATATTAACACAACACATATATCATATGGTGGTTCATGGGCCCCACGTTCTACTTTTCACCCTTTATGAATTAAATAAACAAAATTTGTTTCAAAACAAGTGGTCCATATCTCTATTCACCCGCATATCAACCATTTAACATTTTCTCTAATGGCTAATAACTAACCATTAACGCAACAATTCAGCTAGGCCCACCGCAACTTATATCCACATATATAATGTTTTATATGCCTTGTATTATAATCTTGGTCCCCTTTTAATACAACACTCATATCATATTGAACCCCTTCCTTTGTTTATTATATCAAGTGTATTAACCCGACGCACAACCTTCTTAACCTGCTCTCTAAGGTTTGAACATGATATAATAAAACACTTTCATACTCCTGACCTTATCATTTAACGCTATAACAATGGATTTGATGCCCTTAATTAAACACGCAAGAGTTTATAACCTTCCAACCATGGCTTATAACATTAACCCAACATTTTATACCGTATTGCATTCACGGGTATGTAACTTACCTTCCGCCTGTTTATTAACTTTTGTAATACACAAAATACATTGAAATTCGCATAATACTTGGCCCCGCAACAACGAATGTAGGTCCCATAGCCTCGGCTCTCTTCCCCACAACTCATTGTTTGATCGGACGATCAATCTACTCTCGCGCTCCAACTGAGCTTTGGACCCCCATCCGACGGACGACATGCAATATCGCGTTTTTCTTTGGGATGAGGGTTAACACTCAAAAATTACGTGATGTAAGTGGTATTAAAATACCACCCAAAGACACATGTCCATTAGTGACATAGATCGCGTTCAAAAAGCGAAATCCACTTACCACTCCCAAACGCACGTGATACTGCTGGTATTTTCACCTCTGGTTTTACTATTGATTCAAGGTTCCACTCTTGAGTCAGGGTTCCAGTTCTAATGATTCCGCTTCAAAGTGTATTTAACCTCCATTATTTGTTCAAATATATAGATTATGCATTAAACCATATATATATAACCCCACTGTTATTTTGTTTTTCGGTTCCGCCCTTTCTACATGGTTCCGCATCTCCTGTGTTCATTTCACTGTGGATTTGTTAATGATTCTACCTCTGTATTCTCTGTCTCTGCCTCTTTAATCTCTGTCTCTGTTTCACTGTACTCTCTGCAACCTTTCTCTGCTGCTCGATCGTTTCATTTCACGGCTCTGCCTCTATATTCTCTGTCTCTACCTTTGTAACTCCTGTCTCTATTTCACTGTACTCTATGCATATTCTGTAGCCTGGGCTACTTCAAATGGCCCTGCTTTGCAGCTGCTCGACCCTCTACATCCTCTTCTGATCTCTGCTGCCTCTCTGCTGCTACTCTACCTCTTTTTCTCTATTTTCCTTTCAATAGTCTTCTTTTGATATCTCTCTACATCTATGCTGTCTCCTTTGCCATCTCTGTTGCCATCAATGAAAACATTTCCAATAGTCTCCCCCTTTGGCATTGATGGCAATACACTTCCTCTGCTTGCCTTTTAGGACCATTTCTTCTGTTGCTTACATTTCCTCCCCGTTTGACATCAATGGAAAAGGGTTGCCCATTTTCCAGTGTGCTTTTAAATCTCATCCATGTTACTCTGATCTTGAGGACCTATTTCATGCCCTGCTTAGTTGCTTTGGCTCTTTTGTGACTCTTTTTGTTGACTGATCTCCCCCTGGAATGGTGTATTCTTTATTGTTCTCCCCCTGGAATGATGTTTTTTCTTCATGTCAGAGTGTGGCATCTGCAGATACCACCCCTAGTTTGTCTCTCAGATATTCGAATGGTTCTCTAGCAAGAGGTTTTGTGAATATATCTGCTGTTTGTTCTTTTGTTGGCACATATTCCAACTTCACTACCTTCTGTGCTACTTTTTCTCTGAGGAAATGGTACTTGACTGGGATGTGTTTAGTTTTTGAATGAAGTGCAGGATTTTTTGATATACTTATTACACTTGTATTATCACATTTGATAGAGATAGATTCATCAATGCTTACCTTCATGTCTTGGAGGGTTTTTTTCATCCACATGACTTGTGTGCAACATGCTGCTACTGCTATGTATTCTACTTCTGCTGTAGATAGAGAGATAGATGTTTGTTTCTTGCTTAGCCATGCCACTAGAATTTTTCCCAAGTAGAATGCACCTCCACTTGTGCTTTTCCCGTCATACACACAGCTGGCCCAATCTGCATCTGTATATGCTATCAAAGTGATGCTCTTGCCTTTTGGATACCATAGCCCATACTTTGCAGTTCCTTGTAGATATCTGAATATTATTTTGACTGCTAGAAGGTGATTTTGTTTTGGTGCTGCTTGATATCTAGCCACAAGTCCTACTGCCAACATAATGTCTGGTCTAGATGTTGTTAGGTATAGCATACTTCCTATCATGGATTTGTAAAGTCTTTGATCTATATCAGTAGATCCATCATCAGCACATAGCTTGCATCCAGTGATCATGGGAGTTGACACAGGTTTGCAGTATTCCATTTTGAACTTTTTCAACATCTCTTTTAAGTATTTTTCTTGTGAGATGAATGTACCTGTGTTCTTTTGCTGAATTTGAAGTCCTAAGTAGAAGGTGAGCTCTCCAATCATAGACATCTCAAACTCTGATTTCATTTATTCAGCAAATCCTTTTGCTAACTCATCTTTGTTGCTTCCAAACATGATGTCATCAACATATACTACAACAATCAAGAGTTCATTTTCATTGGCCTTTATGTATAGATTGTTGTCTACTCCTCCTCTCTTAAAGCCTTTTTTTTGCAAGTACTTATCCAGCCTTGAATACCAAGCACGAGGAGCTTGTTTCAGCCCATATAGAGCCTTCTTTAGTCTGCATACATAGTCTTCTTTATCTGTTAATGGGAATCCTTCAGGTTGTTCCATGTAGACTTCTTCTTCTAGTTCTCCATTCAGGAAGGTAGATTTCACATCCATTTGATATACCTTGAAGTCATGGTAGCATGCAAAGGCCAGAAACATTCTGATAACTTCCATTCTGGCTACAAGGGAAAATGCTTCATCATAATCAAGGCTTTCAATTTGTGAATATCCCTTGCATACAAGTCTGGCTTTATTCCTGATCACCTGTCCTTGTTCATTCATTTTATTCTTGAATACCCATTTTGAGCCTATGACATTTTTCTCAGTGGGTCTTGGAACTAATTCCCAGGTATTGTACTTCTCAATTTGGTCCAATTCTTCATTCATAGCATTCACCCAATACTTGTCCTTGCTGGCTTCTTCAAACTTCTTTGGCTCTATTTGTGATAACATAGCTAGGTATACCTCTTCTGTCTGTTCAGTTAGCTGTCTTCTTGTATGGACTCCTACACTCTTGTCCCCAATGATTTGATCTTCTGGATAGTTCTTTTGAGTGTATCTTGAGGGTGCTTTCGAGCTCAGTTCAACATATTCTGTTGTCTTGCTTATTTCATCATCATCTTGGTTCTCTTCTTCATAATCTTCTGGAGGATTGCTGCAACCTGTACTTCTTGTCTTGTTTGGTAGTTCTTCATCAAATATTACATTAATGCTTTCCACAATTTTTCAAAGAGTCTTGTTGTAGCGCCTGTAACCTTTACTCTTGGAATCATATCCTAAAAATATTCCTTCATCTGCTCTTGCATCAAACTTCCCCAGATTTTCATCATTATTATTTATGTAGCACTTGCTTCCAAAGACTCTAAAGTGATTGATTGATGCTGGTTTACCATGCCATAGTTCATAAAGAGTATTGTCACTATTTGGTCTTAAATGAGCTTTGTTAAGAATATGCACAACTGTGTGTACTGCTTCTGCCTAGAAGGTTTGGGGAATGTTACTTTCTTGCATCATGGCTCTGGAAATTTGTTGTATAGACCTGTTTTGTCTCTCTGCCACTCCATTCTGTTGAGGTGTCCCTGCAATAGTAAATTATTTTTTTATCCCATGTTCATTGCATAGGTTTGCAAAGTCATAGTCTGTTAATTCACCTCCTCTGTCTGATCTGATGCACTTTAGCTTGCATCCTGTTTGATTTTCTACCAATGCCTTGAATATCTTGAATTTCTCAAGTGCTTCCGATTTATATTTGAGAAATGCAACCCATGTCATCCTTGAGAAATCATCTATTATCAGCATGAAGTAGGATTCTCCACTTGGTGTTTTAGTTCTTGAAGGTCCACACAGGTCCATGTGTACAAGATGAAGTGGCCTACTTGTTGATAGCTCATCTTTGGTCTTAAAGGATGTCTGGGTCTGGTTGCCCAATTGGCAAGATTTGCATATGGTATTTGAAGGCCTTTTTATTGTTGGCATATCTTTGACTGATTTCTTCTTGCTCAGTCTGATGATATGGTCGAATTTAAGATGTCCCAATCTCCTATGCCATAACCATGACTCCTCAAGTTTGCTAAGATGGCATGCTTCATTCTCTTCTTTCACTATGTAGACATTACTCTCTATTCGAACACCTTTGATCAGAGTCTTTCCTGTGGTGCTTGATCTGACTTCACAATATTGTGCTATAAAAAGAACTTCACAGCCTTTATCACACATTTGAATGACACTCAGCAAATTTGTTTTCAGCCCATCCAAAAATAGTACATCTTGGGCCTTTCCTCTGCCATTATCTAGACTGACTAAGCCTTTTCCTTTGATTTTCCCTGCTTTGTCATTGCCAAAAGTAACATTTCTAGATTTATTTTCATCAAATGTTATAAACTTGCTTCTATCTCCAGTCATATGCTTTGAGAAACCACTGTCCAAATACCATTGGTTTTTCAGGTCTTTAGCTGTTAGAGCCAAGTCACATGTATTCACCTTCTTTTTCCACTGCATGCATCCTTTTGTTTGGTACATTTTCTGAGATGATGACCCACATTCTCTGAGAGGACATTTGGAAGGCATATGTCCAATTTTATTGCATACACAACATTTAATCATATTTTTAGTAGAGTTATGAGTATGGGTAAACTCTCCATGATTCATAATCCTCCTTGAGGTTTTGAACATCAATATTTGTCCATATTGTCTGCATTCAATGATTTTATGGCCAAATTCCTTATAGTAAAAAAAATATCCATAGAAACAATTTTCATACCTGATGAAAGGTTGTCTTCTTAATTTGTTTGCTTGAGGCAGTCTCTTCACTGTTTGCATCCTTTGCTGGTTTGAATTAATCCTCCTTGTATGACAATATGCAACAATATGTCCCAGCTTGTGGTAGGCATAACAGGTGGCATTTTTCATAGGAGGGAAGAATCTCCTTTGATGGCTTCCAAATTTGACATACTCAGGGGTATATGAGCCTTTTTCTCTTGGCTGAGTATTTAATTCATTCTTTGTTATTAGAAGTTCCTTCTGGTTTCTGTCTCCTTCATTGCATGTCTCTTATTTTGTAGGAATCATTTGAGCTGCTTCATCATCCTTATTTTCTTTTACAAAAATAATATTTTTGTTTTCCTTTTCTTTGCCTTTACTTGATTCTCCTTCATAGCCTATCCCAGTTTTTATCAGAGGAGATCTTTGAGCATCCAGAATTTCATTCAACTTACCAAAGCTTGTCATTTGAGAAGAATTTATTGACACTTTCCTTTGGGAATTTTATAATTTCTTCCTCAGGCATACTACTTCTTCTTCCAAATTCTATTGTTCCTGAATTTTATCCTTAATTTGCTTAAGTAACATGTCTTCTACCTTCTTGGCTTCTTCAAGCTCTACTTTCAGCTGAATGAGGAATTCTGAATTTTGTTCTTCTCTTACATACTTGAGGAGAATGTCTTTCTGTTTTCTGCACTTTAGTTTGAGTCTGTCAATCTCCTCCAGGGCACTTCTTAACTCCCCCTCAAGATCAAATTCACCTTCTTCTTCATCTTCTAGAAGGAGTCCTTCAAGTTCTTCTATGGTCATCAACATAAATTCAGAGGTTCCTTCTTCACTTGAGGGTTCATCCGAGTCTTTAGATGCACTGCTATCTTGTTGAGCATAGAAAGATTTTCTATTGAATTTCTTTCCTTTCTGCCAGTTCTTTGATATAGATTTCTTTGATTCTTGAGCATGATTCCTTGTTTTCTTATGAGGACACTTAGCAGCATAGTGTCCAAATCTTCCATAGTTAAAGCATTTAAATGGAAGTTTACCTTTATATTTACCTAAGCCTCTGTCCAGTTTCTTGACAAATTTGGCCTCTTCTTCATCAGAGCAAGAGCATATATCTTACTTTTCTTCTTTCTTCTTCTCTGTCTTAAAGTCTGCCTCCCTCACATTTTGCTTCTTCTGTGGCAGTCTCATCTCATAGGCTGTTAGATTTCCAAGTAACTGGTTCATGGTCAAGGTTTCCCAATCAGTTGTTTCTTCTATGGCAGAAACCTCGGGGTTAAAGCTGGGTGGAAGAGATCTCAGAATCTTTTGAACAATTACAACTTCTTTTATGGTTTCTCCTAGAGCTTTCATGTTGTTCACAATTTCTGCAACCCTTAAAAAGAAGCTGGAAATGTCTTCATCAACATTTATTTTTAAGATCTCAAACTGGGCTCTATAGACTTGAAGTTTGGCAGTCTTCACCTTATTGTCTCCCTCATGGATGTTCTCTAGAGTATCCCACATCTCTTTAGCAGTTTTGCTATGCATTACTTTGATAAAATTTGCCTCACACAATCCATTTAAGATTGCATTCATGGCCTTTGCATTGGCTACAAAATCTTGTTTAGATTCTTTCTCTGAGTCAGTTGCCTTTGGGGCATATCCAAATTCCACAGTAGCCCAAACTTCTATTCCTAGAGACATTATGTATGCTCTCATTCTGATTTTCCAGAAGGCATAATTAGCACCGGTGAAAAAAGGGGCTTTATTGGTTGAGCTTCCTTCTTGACTAGCCATCCTGGGGACCTAGGATCTCCTTTCAGTGGTTAAACTGGTACAAAAGGAACCGGCTCTGATACCAATTGTTGAAACCTTAGTTAAACTGAGAGGGGGAGGTGAATCAGTTTAACACGTTCATGAGCTTTTTAAAACTTTTCATCAAGCTTATTTACAACTTAATTTTACAATCAACTTTATATGTGAACAATCTTAATATGTAGCAGCAAGTATTAAGATAATGTGACACCAAACCTATTATGAGAGTAGCAAGTATAAAGCAGATTGGATAGAACATATCAACACATAGGCAACACACACATAGACAACAGATATAAGTGGAAACCCATAAAGGGAGAAAACCACATCTTATTATTGTTGTGATGCAAAGGCAAGCTACAACTGCCTCTCACCACTGATTTTCTGCAGGCACCAACCTAAAGGAGGCTCCAACCTTAGTCAGCTACAACTAAAATCTATCAAGCTTCAACTTGATAGGGAAGCCCAACTTCCTCATTCTATCAAAAGAAAAATTTGCTGATTTAACATGGATATCAGCTCTGTTCTGTACCTTCTTTTGTGCTGTCCTTCAGTCTTCAAATCTGTCTTATAGCATCTCTTTTTGCTCCTCCTTCTTCTTATCTTCTCTGCCTCAATTCTTCATACTATGCATTATCTGACCTCTCTACTGCATATCAATATGGTAATGCGAGCATTCTTAATATGTGAGCAGCAAGTATTAAGATAATGTGACACCAAACTTATTATGAGAGCAACAAGTATTAAGCAGATTGGATAGAACATATCAACACATAGGCATCACACACAGAGACAACAGATATAAGTGGAAACCCATAAAGGGAGAAAACCACATCTTATTATTGTTGTGATGCAAAGGCAAGCTCCAACTCCCTCTCACCACTGATTTTCTGCAGGCTCCAACCTCAGTCAGCTACAACTAACATCTATCAAGCTTCAACTTGATAGGGAAGCTCCAACTTCCTCATTCTATCAAAAGAAAACATTTGCTGATTTACCTTGGATATCAGCTCTGTTTTGTAACATCTCTTTCTGCTCCTCCTTTTTATCTTCTCTGCCTCAATTCTTCATACTCTACATTCTCTAACCTCTTTTCTGCATATCAATATGATATCCTTTATACAATTTGCCTCATAACTGTTCGCATTCTACAGGGAATTCAAAGTGAATAGCCCTGACTCTTCGCCTTCTGCCTCCTCACTTCTTTATCCAGCTCATTCAGAAAACTACAGCAATTTGTACAACTTTCAGTTTTACAGTGGAGTTTTTTTTCCTATGGAGACTTGCCAGTGCATCACAAACAATATAAACCAATTAAAACATTTACATTTAGTTACAATGAGAGTTCCAGCTTAACCCATTCAGCCTTTTGGATCACTGCGTGTTGTCTTTTCTGTAGCTGTCTCTGTATTTTTCTTCTCTGTATGCTTTTCTGTTCACTGCTGTTGCGTAACTCCTGCATATATTTAACTGCGCTTTTTATATAACACAATTCAACTCTCGGTGTAATAATAAAGGCATTTTTAACACATAAACCGCCCTTTCTATATAACGCAAATGCCTCTCAGCAATATAATCATAATGAACCCTTTTAATATATAAAATGCCTTTTCTGTTCAACTAATTGATCTTTTCTTATGCTCCGATGCGATTACACCTCTTGCGATGCTTTCGATGCGATTGATCGCAATCAGAACTTTCAATTGTATGTTCTGATGTTCTGCTTTACTCCGATGCGATGGTTCACTATTCACTTGCACTTCACTGCGCCGATGTGATTGGCATTATCCGATCCGATTAGCAAAGGCCCCACCATGTAATCAAACAACTCATATCCGCCGTCCATCCTTCAGCAAATCCAACGACTATCATCCGATCGCTCAATCGCAATCGGAACTTTCAGGTTGTTCGTTACTATTTCACCTCTGATGCGATGAATCACTCCGATGCACTTAAGCCGGAACTCAAGCAAATATGAGTCACCATTTATAACATATCAGGTCCGCAATCGCCATTGGAATTGTTATTAACATGTTTTGCTGCCATAAGTTTCTCCGATGCAATTCATGAGGGTCCCACCTTATAATACTTCGTTTGTTTTAAACCCGAACAATAGAACCTTTTGTTCTTTTAATCTCACGCACAAGAATATAATACATATGCTTTGTGTTGTAATCTTGGTCCTTTGTATATAAAGCGCTACACACACACACACACACACACACACACACACACACACACACACACACACACACATATATATATATATAATTTGCCGCTTGGGTTAAGATTCTCGGAATAGCTTTTATGTATCCTTCAGCTTGGGTTAAGATTCTTGGAATAGCTTTTATGTATCCTTCAGCTTGGGTTAAGATTATCGGAATAGATTTTATGTATCCTCTAGCTTGGGTTAATATTCTCGGAATAGCTTTTATGTATCCTTCAGCTTGGGTTAAGATGCTCGGAATAAACATGCATTTAACTAGTCTTTTTACATGGGGCCCACACTGCACATATACTCTGCCTCTTTTATAATACTATAATGCAATGTCTAAGGCTTGGCTTACCTCTTGTTAATCCGTAACATAGTCAGGGTCCATAATATATATATATACATAGCATCCATTCAAAATTTTCTTCAATGGTTAATAACTAACCATTAATGAGATAATTCAACTAGGCCCACCGCAACTTATATCCACATATACAATGTTTTGTACGCCTTGTATTACAATCTTGGTCCCCTTTTAATACAACGCTCATATCATATTGAACCCCTTCCTTTGTTTATGTATCAAGTGTATTAACCCGACGCGCAACCTTCTTAACCCGCTCTCTAAGGTTTGAACATAAAGTAATAAAACACTTTCATACTCCCGACCTTATCACATAACGCTATAACAATGGATGATGCCCTTAATTAAACACGCAAGCGTTTATAACCTTCCAACCATGGCTTATAACATTAACCCAACACTTTATAATGTATTGCATTCACGGGCATGTAACTTACCTTCCGTCTGTTTATTAACTTTTGTAATATACACAATACACTGAACTTTGCATAATACTTGGCCTCGCAACAATGAATGTAGGTCCCATAGCCTCGGTTCTCTTCCCCGCAACTTCTCTTTTCATCGGACGGTCAATCTACTCTCGCGCTCCAGCTGAGCTTTGGACCCCCATCTGACAGACGACGCGTAATATCGCATTTTTCTTTGGGCCAAGGGTTAACATGCAAAAATTGCGCGATGTAAGTGGTATCGAAATACCACCCAAAGACACGTGTCCATTAGCAACATAGATCGCGTTCAAAAAGCGAAATCCACTTACCACTCCCAAACGCACGTGATACTGCTAGTTTCCAAGACTCTGGTTTCACTGTTTGCTCAGGGTTCCGTCTAGCACATGGTTCCACTTCATCAAATTTTAATTCTTATTAAAATACTTCCCGCTTTCACTCCTGTTTCCTCTTGCGTTCTCGACATTATAATACGGTGCTTCCATATGTTGAACGCCCAACTCCATTAGGTTTTCACTGTGTAATTACGGTTCCTTTCTTGGTTCTGCGCCCTGACTGGTTCCACAGTCGACTAAGTTATTCCTTTGAAATGGGATCTCGTTGATTGTTTAGTGCCTTTGCCATATAAGCTCCGCCTCTGTTATTCTCTATCTCTGCCTCTGTATTCTCTGTCTCTGTTTCACTGTACTCTCTGCAACCTTTCTCTACTGCTCGACCGTTTCATTTCACGGCTCTGCCTCTGTATTCTCTGTCTCTGCATCCTCTGTCTTGTGCATGACTATTTCACTGTTTCACTGTACTCTGTATTCTCTGTCTCTACATCCTCTGTCTTGTGCATGACTGTTTCACTGTTTCACTGTACTCTGTCTCTGCATCCTCTTATTTTACTGCCTTGCTTTCTTTGCTGCTGCTCGACCCTCTCTACATCTTGCTACCTATTTTTTCTCTCTCTGCTTCTATGCTGTCTCCTTTGCCATATCCTTTGCCATCAATGACAAATTTTCCAACAAAAGAAACAAATCCTAAACTAAGAAAGCATTGAATTCTTAAACTATGAAATTTAAAGGCAACCTATTCTGAAAGCAGTGAGAGATCAATTGAAATTACTAATGTATGCATTGTCAAATTATAATCATTCATGAATATATATCAAACAAATTGAAAAGCAATGAATCTATGAAATGAGAGAAATAACGCTTAACCTGCAAAAGAAAATAAATGGAATGAGTATGAATGAATGTAAACAATGCATCTAATCAAAAGACTTAAAATGAACATAAAGAAACAAAAAAGAAGAAGCATTAGAATACATCCCATACTCATTAGGTGGTCATCTCAAAGTTCATGAGAGGTGGAAAGTTGAGAAATTTTTTGACCAAACACCAAATGAAGACACAACTATATCAAAGTGAAATATGATGGTATTCATAAGCATAATGTCAATACTCAACATCGAAATTCTACATTGAAGCATGAGCATAGCTCCAAAACTTTACACACCTTTAAGAGGAGAAGACATTCCTATTTATAAAAAAAACTAAGATAACTAACTCATAAATGTAGATCCAAATTTCTCTCCTAGATCCACAAATATCTCATATGGTTAAAACCACGTGTTGACATCTAGCAATTAAAATCTCTTCATATACTCTCACAAATATCTCCTAGTTTTGATAGGATACACTTATGAAAACTTCCATTGTCTTTCTCCATGAAATGTGTTTAACCAATGATCTCAAACCTTCCTAAAATATTCAAGAGTTTGAAGAGGAAATTCGAATTTGAGTCTTGGAGGCCAAATAAGACTCTCTTGGAATCTTCAAATATGCCTACACATGTCACAAGACTCATCCAACTTCTATATATAAGTGAGTACATTTTATTTTTCTAATATTTAGCCATAAATTCACTTAAGATACCAAAATAAATGTATTGGAAAATAATGTTTCTAAACCCATATATATTTATGAAGATGGTCTTAGTGTATGGTTATAGAATTGCGGAATATGGAAAATTTTGAAGCAACGTGAAATAAAAGAGGGTGAAATGAATGACATTTTGAAGACTCAACACATAGTTCATCAAAAGAGTGGCTCCCGAGGTAGTGTAGATGGAAAACAACCAATTGTTTTAAAATTTTAAAAAATTTTCGGCCACCTTAGCACTCTACGATCGACCCCCTACCATGATGTCCAATCATCCACGA